>OX393554.1:16426188-16541188 GCA_947650365.1 Chamaelirium japonicum
CATTTACACCAGCTGTGTCCATCAATCTCGAGAATTATATTCTTCATAATTATTCATCGAGATCTATACTACCACTCGGTCCATTATGCCGAAAGAGGGAGTCAGTGATGTCTTGATGTCATGTATATCAGGATTCATGGAAATATGGGTTGAACTGCAAAAGGGAGGAAATGTAGAAAAAAAAAAAGAAGGAAATGTATAATAAATTGGGGATTTGATGGATGATGACTACTCCAATTGTGGTTATTGGTAGTATGGTCTGAGATTATATGTTGCAGCTATTATTCTTGGGTTCCATGGGCTCCATTTGATCCATGAATCTTGGCGATAATAACGACCGAGTGTTTAGAACCAGGTGTTTTCCGGCAAAGCCTGACATTTTTCTCCTCCCCGGATCTTCGGTGTACCGAAATTATTGGTGATGGCCTGAAATTTTTATCTTTTTCTTCCACCCTCACTATTTAAGTTCCGATTCGCTATGGATCTGCGGGTTTCCTGGTCGAAGATTTAGAGCGAACAAGTCGTGCCAGATTCTCAACCAGTTCGATCATCAAGAATGGAAAGGAGAGGTTTTCCCTTAGTTCCCACTGTCTTAGGGTTGCAACTCGAGCGATTTGGGTCAGGTTGGAGGTTAACTCAAGCCCAAACCGAGTTGTAAAACCCACAACCCAACCAAACCCGACCTTCAACCCACTACCCAACCCACGCCCAATTGAAGAAAAAAATTTCAAGCACGGGTTAAATTCGAGTTAGCGCAAGTTGGTGGGTTGGGTCAGATTGCATGGGTTTGGATAATGCTTTTTTTTTACTTGTCCAAAGTTTTGAGATTTAAAAATCAAAATATCAAAAAATTATTTTAATCCCTAGTTCTTACTAATAAGGTCTCTTACCTCCACTATCTGATGTTTTGTGGCTCTTTCTGATAGAAATATGATCCTTGCATTTCTAGGACTAAGATTTATGGGACCTATAAGGTGACATGTTTCACTCAACTCAAGCTTGGTCAGGTTGACAAATTCCTTGGCCCATGGCTCGTGCTGGTTGGGTGCACGTTTGATAATCTAAGTGCCAAATTCGGAGGAAGGGGGAGTACATAGCAGACCAGTGGTTCTGCAAGCTGTGAGCAATGAAGGCCCCATCTTCGCCGGATGTTCTTCGTTCGGATAGTGTGCTTAGCTTTCGGGATGCGGTGGCTTCTCTTGAAGGCGATGGATGGTGAGATCATGATTGACACTAGCAGCAACTACTGGGTTGAAGATCTTAAAAGCCCGTCGTCTGTTTTGGAGATCCTCTTATTTTTATTTATCATTATTACAATTATTATTATTATTATTATTTAAGAATTTAGCTACTTGACTTGCCAGCTATGTCAAGTTTTTCCCAATTTTTCATTCAGATAGCTTATTTCCAACTTTTTTTATGAATCCAAATAATTTGTGAATTATTTGTTTAATTTAGGAATAATCTAATAATTTCTGAATCATTGGCAAATTACTTTCGAATAATTCCTGAATTATCCGGATAATTCGTCAATAATCGGGGAATAATAAGCGAATTTTTTCTTGAATTATTCGCAATTATTTCCCGAATTATTTGGGAATATTTTTCTGATTTATTCACATATATTTTTCAAATTATTTCTGATTTTTTTGAGAATTATTCACAATTATTTTCCAATTGATCTATTTTTTTCGGAATTTTAATGAATTTTTCAGATTTTTTCGAATTTTTTCAGTTTTTTTCAAGATTTTATCCCGATATTTTCGATTTCTTTAGCGATTTTATTTTATTTTTTTTCACGGTTTGTTCGACTTTTTATCGATTTTTTCATGAGTTTATTCCGATTATTTCATGACGTGTCTGAATTTTCACGAATTTTCCCGATTATTCTCCATTTTTGCCAGATTTTTTCACGATTATTTCGAGATTTTTTCAGAATTTTTTCCAATTTTTTCTTGTTTTTTGCCGATTTTTTCCAGATTTTTTCGCTGAATTAATTGCTGATTTTTTCCCGATTAATTGCCAATATATTGTGGATTATTTACCATTTTTCACGATTAATTGCTGATTTTTTTCGATTAATTGGCCATTAATTGCTGGTTTTTCCACGATTAATTACCGATTTTTTGCGATTAACTGCTGATTTTCCCGATTATTTACCGATGGATTTTCCCCATTAATTGCAGATAAATTGTAGATTAATTAGCGATTAATTTCTGATTTATTCTGTAATTAATCAACAATTAATCAGTTTTAAATCCGATTTATTGTTCTATTTATCGGTAATTTATCGAGAATTAATCCTATTTATTCCAATTAATTAGCGATTAATTTCTTATTTAATCGGTAATTAATCGCCAATTAATTGGAAAGAAAAGACAATTAATCGGTAATTAATCGCTAACTAATCGGCAATTAATCGCCAATTCATTGTCAATTAATCGCCACCTAATCTTTAATTGATCGCCAATAAATCGCAAGTTAAACAGAAATTTGGCAATAAATCGGCAATTAATCGCTACTTATTCGGCAAAAAATCGCAAATTAATCGTTGAAAATCGGCAATTAATCGTTAATAAATGGGTAATTAAATCGGCAATTAATGAAAAAAGCCAATAATCTGAAATTAATCGCCAATACATCGGCCATTGATCGCCAATTAATCGGATTAATCGGCAATTAATCGCCAATAAATCGGCAACTGATCGGCATTTAATCGCCAACTAATCGGTAATTCCTCGCCAATTAATCGGAAAAAATCGTTAATTAATCTCAAATTGATCGGGAAAATCGGTAATAAATCGTCAATTGAAAATCGGCAATTAATGACGAAAAATTTGCAAATAATCGGCAATTAATCGGGAAAATTTGTCAATTAATCGTAAAAATCAGCAATTAATCGGGAAATTCGGCAATTAAATCGTCCAAAATATCTGGAAAAAATCATTAAAAAACACGAAAAATTTAGATAAATTTCAGAAAATATGTGAAAAAATCAAAAAAATCGTTAAAATATCAGAAAATCGGGAAAAATTATAGAATAATATGGGAATTTTGAAAAAAAATCCGGAAAATCCAAAAAAAATCGTGAAAAAAATGGAAAAAAATCATGAAACAATCGATAAAAAATCAAACAAATCGTGTAAAAATCGGCAAATGTCGGCAATAAATCAAAAAAAGACATGAAAAAATCCCTAAAAAAATCGTGAAAAAATCGGGAGAAAATCTTGAGAAAATTTTAAAAAATTCTAAAAAAATCGAGAAAAAATAGAATAATCAGAAAAAGATTGTTAAAAAATCATGGGAAAATTCAGGATTTATTCACAAATAATTCACAAAACTTTTTTGAAAAATTCAGAAATAATTTGGAAAATATACGCGAATAATTCAGAAAATATTCTCAAATAATTCAAAAAATAATTGCGAAATTCGCAAAAAAATCAGAAATTATTTAAAAATTATGTGTGAATAAATCAGAAAATATTCCCAAATAATTCGGAAAATAATTGCGAATAATTCGAGAAAAATTCGCTTATTATTCCCCAATTATTCACGAATTATCCGGATAATTCAGGAATTATTCGGAATTAATTTTCCAATGATTCAGAAATTATCCGTTTATTCCTGAATTAAACAAATAATTCATAAATTATTTGGATTCATAAAAAAAAAGTTGGAAGTAAGCTATCTGACTGAGAAGTTGGGAAAAACTTGAGATAGCTGGTAAGTTAAGTAGCCAAATTCTTAAAAAATAATAATAATAATAAATAAGAGGATCCCCAAAATAGACGACGGGCTTTTAAGATCTCCAACTCAGTAGCTGCTGCTAGTGTCAATCATGATCTCACCATCCAACGCCTTTAAAGAGAAGCCACCGTATCCCAAAAGCTAAGCACACTATCCGAACGAAGAACATCCAGCGAAGATGGGGCCTCCATTGCTCACAGCTTGCAGAACCACTGGTCTGCTATGTACTCCTCCTTCCTCCGAATCTGACACTTAGGTTATCAAACATGCGCCCAACCAGCACGAGCCGTCGGTCTTCCGACGGTATCTCCCGTTACTAGAATCGATCAAAGGGTTGATGGTTTGTGGCTCTTTCTGATAGAAATATGACCGTGCATTTCTAGGACTAAGATTTATGGGACGTATAAATTGACATGTTTCACTCAACTCAAGCTTGGTCGGGTTGACAAACCCCTTGGCCCAAGCCTAAGCCGAACCCAAACTTTGTTCGGGTTAACTTTTTCCAACCCAGACCCAACCCGATCGACAGTAAAATGAGCCCAAACTCAATCCAGACTCCGGATGGGTCGGGTTCAACCAGCCCTAGTTGCAGTCTTACACTACCTTCAGTTAAACACATGTGAATGCAGTAAAATCCTTCAGTAAGGTTTGTACCAGCCCACAAAACCACTAATGTAAACGAAGACATCCAAAAAAAACAAGTTTGTAAAATATTCCCTTCTTTTGGCCACTAGCTAACTACAGGGGTTGAAATGCAAGATTAAGAAAAAAAATGAGGGCGTACATGTAAATATTGAAGTTAGAGGGGCTTCTATTTGAATATCGCATGAACAAGGGCCAAGTTTTAAAAAATCCCAAAAAAAAATCAGAAAGGAACTGGCTTCAATGCAATCCAAACATGTATAACCTCGTATGCCTTCGAAAACACAAACCCAAAAGTAAAAAATCACTTATTTAGAACTTAACAATGACTTCAAATCAAGACAGTTTTTCATTATATTACAGGTGCTGCAGCACACTAAAAAGACAATAGTACCCCCTCCCCCCAAGCACAACCGGCATGAAATCATTGATATCCCAGATCGATATCGAGATAAACAGCAAACAGGTGCGGTATTATCGATAGCTTCCTTGTGTTTCCCTCGGTGGGCGCAGTATCAAACAGTTAGTCGTCCTCGGGATCGAAATCTTTAACTCGCACGTCAGCATCTTCTCCGTACTGGATGCAGTTGTCGATACTCGACAACACATACTGAATGCTGCGTCGAAAGGGAAAGAAGAAAAAAAAGTCATCAGAGTAATATATATAAGCTTCGTTCTGATACCACGCAGAAAATAAAGCAGGAACTCAGTTTAACAGAATTAGCACATCTTTTGATCTTCAGTAGCATCAGCACTTGTGTTCTGAGCATTACTCCTACATGCCGTTTTAGAAGTATTTTGCCACCCCAGACATGGCATTTGAAGCTATGTTTTAAAAACCAGGCTGGAATCGGTGAGGGAGGCACCCATCACCCACTTAATATACCCCCTGTGGACCTCCCCTTACAACCCGGGTTTTGGGAGGTGAGGGTATCTAACATGGTATCAGAGCTAACCCGTCTCCTGCTCCCGCTCCGGGTGCTCCCCACCGATCATGCCTTGCCACACATGCTCCGCGTGGGAGGATCCTTGCCATGCGTGCTCCGCTTGAGGGTGAGTGTTGACGAATAGTCCCACATCAGTGAGGGAGGCACCCATCACCCGCTTAATATACCCCCTGTGGACCTCCCCTTACAACCCGAGTTTTGGGACATGAGGGTATCTAACACCGAAATTGCCTCCGATCCAGTCCAAACCCCGATCCAGTCCAAACCGGTTCAAACCACTGGTTCAACTGTTAGAATCACATGACAAGTGTGTCATGATTAACTTGATGCATCATCAATGAAAAGTGTGATTCCATGATTAACAAGTCATGTGTTCAAAACAGGGTTTGAAATCTCGACCGATACCGGCACGTACCGGCCGGTACGTACCGGTTTTGGCCGGTTCGAGACCAGTACAGCACCCGATCCCGATACTTGGCCCATACCGGCCGGTACCAGTATGTACCGGTCCGTATCGGCCTGTAACGACCGGTTATCGATACCGGTACATACCGGTTCGGGGCCGACCGATGCCGCGACCGAAACCATGATTTTGAACCTTGGTTCAAAACACAATCCAACTTCTCTAAAAAAAATAGCTTGTAACCTATTTTTTTATGGAATTTTAGAAATGTACCAGTTTATTCAAAGATCAAACCGGTTGAACCGTCCGGTCCGGTCCAGTCCATTTTCAAAGCACTGATTTTGAAGTTGGCTCGGTTCGAAAAGTCACTTTTATTTCATCAGAAGCACAGATGCACGAGAAATGCAACACAGAAGAAAATTGCTTTAGTAGTAGCCGATCAAGTATCATGTCATGTAGGTCATGCATTTAAGAAAGTTTTTAATCAAGTCGATGCAACAATGATTTTTCCCGGTGTGCGAGCTCAGTGATAGTTTATAAAGGGAAATGGGCATACCTGCTCTCCTTCCTCAAGTCGAGAGGCACAAAACTCACCATGCTGAACTCATCAACCTGAACAAAATTCAGAAGGAAAAAAACAGATAAAGAGATCAGCAAAATAAAACTCCCTCCTCTTCTTTCTAATGCTAGGAATCTGAACTGCTTCCATTTCGTTTCTAATAAAGTTGGGAGGATTACTGTGTCGTCATAAAATATCCAGCTAAATTTGAATGGCTTTCAAATTGAAAAAATAATATTAACTGCCATTTCGTTCTGTTTTGTTAGAAAACACGACAATATAAGAGATCTAATTTTTGTAAAGTTACCACTCCAGTTCTGTGTTCATTGCAAAAAATAAATAGGTAATTTTATTTCAGACATAATTTTGTATGTAAAAATTTGAATGTCCGCTACTGCAGTCGACATGTTTGGTTATCAGAATCCAAAGACCCTGCAATCTGTATGTTGCATCTCAAATAAAAATCAAATGTTATGTGTCGAGGAGTTTTCTAACTATAATTCAACAGCTCTAACCAAAGTAGAAGATATGGAGGGAATGCCTGAAATCGCTTCTAAAAAGCACTTCAATGATTTCTGAACAGAAAAAATAAAAGGTACTTATTAGAGAGTGGGTGTTTGGTAATATCCAGTAAGTGCTTCCGATGTAGGCATAAATCAGAAACTCATGCTATGGTGAAGCCTGAAAATCTAACTTTTGGCTAACATCTATACTGGCATAACTTTTGCTTGTTAACATTTTCAAATTTACCCCTACTTATTAGGTGCAAGTTGGTCATTAGACCAAGCCGCCTAAAGTACAACCATATTTGGTCCGAACCCAGACCAAAAAATCTGAATCAGTGACCGCAGGTCTATGTCCTAGCCCTAGATTTAATAAGCCAATCCGATCAAATTCTGGTCAATCAAATTTGAACTTGCTCGTTTGGATTTAACTAGACCCAGTATTAGATGGCCAAATATTTAGGTTAGACAATAATATTCAGATGTTATACAGATTACTGACTGACTGACACCAGGTAGGTAAATGAATTAAACATGTAGAAACATAAGCAATTTGGGTAGGATTCTAATCCAGGTCCAAATCTTAGGACCAGAAATCAATTTTGTTCCGAACCCGATTAGACCCACTTGAACCTTGCTTACCAAAAATGGCTTTTGCGAGAAATGTTTACTCAGCTTCAAATATTTTAAGTACTTCCATGGAAGCGGTCCTTGAATAAGTCTTCTTCATAACAAAAAATGCTACTAAACATGCCTAAGAAGGCTTTTTTCTTTTTAGCTATTGGCATCTGTCCCCTTGTAACTTCAGCAATCTTTGACCTAGTTGTTAACTCATAATTCTTGAAACATAAAGGCAACCACAGATGCACGCAGATAAACAATATATATATATATATACATATATATATATAGGGAAGTGCTAGAATGCGGCATGCGGTGCGTGCGGCATCGCACCGCAGCCGTGTGATGCACGCGCTGCGTGCATGCGATGCACGCAGCAGTGCATCACACGGCTGCGGTGCGATGCCGCACGCACGGCATGCCGCATTATAGCAGCCCCCTATATATATATATATATATATATATATATATATATATATATATATATATATATATACAAAATTTAGCAGATTATTGTAGAATTGAAGAACAAATATTCCACAATTTATAGATATAGACCAAGGTACTGCAAACAAGAAAAAAAAATAGTGAAGTGAAGAGAGTGATAGTTCCTACTTTCCTGACCAACACACGATTCAACTTCCTGCTCTAAGACATTCTTTTTCTTAATTTGACAACTCACCAAATCTGCCAAAGCTTTATTCAGCTTTGCAAACTGAGGTCCCATATGCTGATTCAAATCTGAGAGTAGTATCCGTGCCTCTGGATTTAGGTAACTAAAAACACATAAATAAAGAATAAGTGCAAATAATAAAAAATAAATAAACAGTGAAAAAAAGTGAAGAGATGAGAAAAGAACCCACTTCTCAAGACCCTTCTTATTTGTCACTAGGTCCATTTTTGAAAGAATATTGATATGGGGTAGTTCGAGCTGGATCATTGCAGAAAGAGATGCCATGCAACCACTTATATATTTGGTCACATCGGTTATGAACTGCAACATAGAAAACTCTAGTTCATCAGCGTGATGTTTATCAGAGAGATTTACCAAGTATTACTTGAAACAAACCTGTGAATCAAGCAAGTAAACAGCACAGACATTGAAATTCTTGCGCTTTAGATGGTCCACAAAATTCCTCAAAACTGGGACATGCGAGAAGAGTTCTATTTGACCTGTAAAACAACCATGAAATAACAGGATCATATCATACGTAATTAGGTAGAGTGCAGGTGTTTGTATGGGTGGGTGTCTGTCTCCAAGCATCAATCGAGTTATTCCAAAAAATTGACATATTGGCCTGTTGGGATTGTCACAGTTCTTATACGAAATGGAAGTATGATACAATAAAGATCTAACATGGGTAATAGATATTAATGGAAGGCAAAATAATTTGTTGTCACAAAATCGTCAACAGCTCACAGTTTTAACACTTGATATAATCACACTTACCCTCGAAGTTTGAGGATGTAACACTGAATCTAGAAGACATTAATCTTTGATGTACAGTCACACTTACCCTCAAAGTTTGAGGATGTACACTGAATCTAGAAGAGAACCTTCATCTTTGATGTACGTAGAACCAGCCATCCTAGCCAGCATCCCAACTTACATTAGGATTACAAAACCAATCAAGGGATTAAGAACAGGGATTTGTAAGAACTTGATGAAACCAGAACCGAGTTTGAAGAATGGGAAATGTATGAACACAGGGCCAAGGTTTGGCATCAGCCAGGTTACAGCAATTTTTTAAAATCGGGTTAAAATTTTATTTAGTTAGAAGGAACGGACCCAAAACCTTTTATTTCGCAACGGACTTATATTGCTGTTTAACTGTGGTATACGCATGAAAACTGGGCACCCTGACCCACGGCAATTTGACTCAGTATAAGGTAATACGGCAATCGGACTGCCGTATAAGAGTTATACGGCATCCGGACTGCCATATAAACCACCGGCTATATAGGCCCATATGTCACTAATTTTATATCATTCTGATTTTGATTTTTTACTTTTTATCGATAAAGGAGGTAGAAGAGATTCCTGTAACGAATGACGGACAGATTCCTGAAAGCCTGCGACACACAAGGTTGCTTAAGCGTGAGTCCCACACCGCTCCTATGAGTTGTGGGAGCACATACAAGTATGGATTTAAATTTAAAGTTATTAAAATATGTATATAGTTATACATTATGATAGTCATCACCGGTCGTGCCCCGGCACTCGTGGGACGTGGGTCCTACATCAGCACAACTCATGCCGGTGCACGACCCATGCCCATGCCCCGACACTCGTGGGACGTTGGTCCTGCATCGACACGAATTGTGCACCGACATGACTCATGCCAATGCACTACTCATGTTTTTGCCCCGGCACTCATGGGGCAAGAGTCATACCTCAGTACTTGTGGGGCATGGATCCTGCATCGGCATGAATATTGCACCGGTGCACGACCCATACCCGTGGTTGTGCCCCAGCACTCATGGAGCGTGGGTCATGCACTGGCATGAACTGTGCATCGGCACGAATTGTGCACCGGCACGACTCACACTGGTGCACGACCCATGCTCATTCCCCAATACTTGTTTGGCACGATTCGTGCCCTTGCAATCATGGGGCGCGAATCGTGCCCCACGAGTGCTGGGGCACGGGCATAGGTCATGCACCGGACGGGCATGGGTCATGCACCGACATGAGTTGGCTCATACCGAAACACGACTCATGTCGTATGTGTTATATGATAATTGGAATGTCGTATAACTCATTATTCTATTTTATATTATTCATCATTAGTTAAGCTGAAGCATAGGTTGTACATAGGAATGAGTCGTGCACCGTCACGACTCATGCATATGCACGACCAATGTCCATGCCCCGGCACTCGTGGGGCGCAGGTCGTGCGAGTCGTGCCGGTGCACGACCCGTGCCGGTGCACGACCCGTGCCGGTGCACGACCCATGCCCCAGCTTGACGACTGATGAATAATATAAAACAATATATAATATGGTTGAGTGAGATTATGAAAAACATAGTAATTTTTTTATATTAAATATATTTATTAATATGTTTCTGTGATTTAATATTGATACAGATCAACTGACCCTCGGTCCGCTTTTGTTTCCACGAGTACATGGATGAGTGGGTCTTATATGAGAAGCGTGCAGAACTTGTTGAGCAAGCTGGGTTCAGCCACTTTCAAATAATCATCTGGCTCTACCACTACCTTTGCCTCTATTACACCCTAGCTGAGCGGTGATGGCACCTCAGCATTCCACATCTTGTTTAGGGAGATGACGATCACCATGTTCGATGTTCAACAAATTTTGGGTTTGACCATCACTGGTCGACCAGTTTTTGTACCCGCAACCGTAATGCCAAGTCTAAGGACCGAGGAGCTGATTCAGCGGTGCCTTGAGGAGCAACCACCCCTTGTATCTAGACACGGAATCCAGCAGATCTCCCTCAAATAGCTACGAGAGAGTTTTGGTATTGTACCAGTCAAGGTGTTTGACGAGCCAACGATACTTCTTCGATCTTTACTAGTCATATTCATTTGCATTTCATCGTTAATATAAATTAAAGTATTCTTATATATGTATGTTTAAATACAGATCCAACAGTACACATATAATTACTTGCTAGCAATGTGTGGCTGCACGTTATTCCCTGACGCGTTTGACAGCTTAGTAAATATCAGATACATATACCTTTTGAGAGACCTGGAGGATGTTGGGGAGTACACTTGAGGAGCTATAGTACTTACATTTCTGTACTCAAGCCTCACTCAGTTCGCCCTTAAACGTGCTTAAACTCTTATAGAGTGCACGCCCTAACTACAGGTACCTAAATTTTAAATATTCTAAAAAATATGATAAATTTTCAATATGAAGTAATATTGGATACACGCTATATAATAGGTTTGGGCCCACAAGCACCTCCCCGTTGGCCGACTGCTTCTGGTGGAGCTGGAGCATCCTTTCTTCTTAGAGCTCGACGGTATGACAGTATGGCGGGAGTACCATCACAACCCATACCACACCATCCCAATGTTCCGGATGATGTTGTACCTTTTACTGTCTAATCAAATAATCATAGTATATATTTATATTAATTATTTAACTATTATGATAAATTTAGCTGAAATTTGATATCAATATCATTTAATGTGTTTCAGGTTTGTTGGAAGTCGTACTTACCTTTCGACGCTTTGGTCCTAGACTGGGTGCATGAGACATGGCATTTTGCCTTGCACTCGTCTCTTGTCATCCAGTTTAGGTTGGCGTTGTCCACCCTCTAGAGAGAGTGGTACGACGGTTCTGAGGTACCAGTCTGTGCCTCGTGAACCTTCCACTTTGGATTCTAGCCACAGGACGGTGATGGTGGTAGTGGTATCAGCCACTGTCGCAGCCTGGGAGCACTGAGTGTTTGAGCCCATTTTGCCCCTACCCCTAGTCTACGATGAGTTTTTTATTATTAAATTTATAAAGTTGAGCGTTAAATATTTATCTTTACTTACAAATATTCGTTTTTATTCTCTACAGAGTATCTTACCACCCTAGCCTATCTTGACAGGTTCGGGAGCCCTCAGATATACAATCCACGATTACAGTACGTTAAACCACGTTTTATCACACAGGGATACCATGATAGGATAATAGATCACTACTTCGATAGCTGTCGAATAGTGATAAATTTTAAATATATAATATTAATTTCAAGCAGCAATCGACTTTATTTGACTGCGAACAACTGACGTCTGGGCCTATAAATGACGATTTTTAGGCCCCAACCCTATTCCGGAAAGGATGGGGTAATTTGACCCCAAACGAGTTCAAACCCATCGTCATCCCTAATAAAGTTGGTCCAATTTTCAAAGATGGCACTTCATGTTGCTATTGCAAAATCCAAATGAACTTTACCCACCAAGTCCACTGGGATTAAATTAAACATCGCATCCCAATCATTGCCCCTCCATAGCAAGAAACTTCTAGAATAAATAGTTTGAGCCATAGGCATGAAAAAAAAAGATTCCGTTCAAGAAAGAAAATTCTAGCTAGAGTAAACAATAGACATTAAAGAAAGTTCAGCTTCAGTAGGCAAGCCTGTTTTATAGGTGCTTTTCATGTGTAAACATGAGCGCCATTGTCAGAGGGTTAGTATGAGGATGTAACAACTCAAATTCCATATCCAATACCAAAACTTTGTCCAAAGTTAATGGATGAAGCAAAATTAAAGGCTTTAAAGCTTGGTCATGATCATATAAAAAAATAGCTATCATAAAGTAAATTAAAAACAATTCTCTCCATTTTGATTGATTAGCACGAGAAGATAACTCATTTGCTTCAGGTTATTAAGTTGCCAAAAAGGCTAAGTGATTTACAGGCTTTGAAAATTTATTTAGAGTAGCCCGCAATAAAAATATTTCACTTTAGCAATAATGATTTACTTTTAATAAATACTTATGCACTCAATTTACATCGTATGACTTTCTATCGTATAGTTTAAATGTTATATAATGGTAGCCTTGGCTAATAGTAACAGGATATCACAAAGTTGTCGCATAAATCAAAACATTAACTATTCACATCATCAAAAGTTCTCCCAGGCATCAGAGTAAAGGGATACTTACAGATATTTTTTATTGGTAAAAATATCAATCTTATTGGTATTCATAAGAAGACTCCCTCCCTCCCTCCTAAACCCTAAACTCCAAAAGATGTTTAAAATACTTGGAACGTCACAAAGCATTTCAAAAACTTAATATAAAAGGCTAAAAATGGTTACCTGGACAGTCAAAAACAAGATAGTCATCATCCTGATAGTTCTCGAGTTCATCTTCCAACCAATCATCCAAACTGTCTTCTAGGTGCCTGAAAATGCTAAGGAAATTCTAATTGAACCCCAGCAATATAAAAGTTCATAATTTCGATTGAAAATGTTTGTGGTCTATGGCACTCAACTAAAGAGATGCATTTATGTCATAAGAAAACAATGTGTTAATTCCTGAAAATTATTTAGTTGTTACAGAATTACCATTAAAAATCAGCTTTTGGAAGCATCCCAGAAAAACAAACACAAGGAGATGCAGATGTGGTACTTTAGAGAAATATCAAAGATAGGAAATCAGATATTGATTTGGGGATGTTGTTTCATTTTAGCAGTTTGGATTATAATTCATCCCACGGGTGAATGCATATCAAATCATGCCTTCTACCCTCTTCATTAAGACCCTTTCCTACTCTAGGGGAACCTAAGAGAGTTACTCCATGTTTGCATGAGCACAAACTGCATAACCAATGAGTAGGTCTCCCCACCCTCCAATTGGTCTTCTAGGTTACATAGTAGGTCCTTCTCTCGTCAAGTTGACTTGGTCAGGTTTTCAAAACCAATACAAGAGGAATGATGTCAAGTTGACAATCCCGGAAATTCTTATAATTTTTTTTTTGTGGAGCCTTCTAATGAGAGTTCTCCACAAGCGACCCATGTTGGTGGGATAGGACTTGGATGATGATGATGAGGGAAACAAAGACTGAAAAAATGCATGTCTGATACCTGGATTTTAGAACAAGATTACAATTGGATTTGAGCAAGAAACGATATTTATATTTTTGTATCCTCATAATAGCTTTATACATACTAGCCAATAATACGATCATAGAAGCCAGACCAAAGGATACTCCATGCAGTAAATAAGGGCCCCATTTGGGCCTAGGCCAAGTTCCTCCATGACATCATCTAAAGATATGAGTTCCCTTATATCTGCCAAGAGAAAATACTGGGAGATTAATCAACCAAAGCAAATATTGAAACCTAAATTAATATGTAAACCAGTAAACACGAAGATACCCATAGCTACAGGATAATCAAAGCTTTCTGCCGCGGGATCAAGGTTCACTATATGCACATTCCTCTTAATAGTCTCACAATGTTGGTGCAAGCTAGAGCAGTATGTAGACTGGATGAGCAGAAAAGAAGAAACTCATTAAAGACGAGCAGACCTTTCTGTTTCTTGTAAAATGCAGGAGACATCAGCAGAAAGTTTAGCATGATCCTAAAGTGCGAACAATTAAAATATCTCATAACCTTCCCACTTCCAGCAGGACCAATAACAAGCTGTGCATAGCCCATTGTTGATATATAAACCCAAAACTTTCACTATTTACGATGTAGGCACTGGTAAATCAGAAGAGTCGGAATGATAGAACAATTGCTGTGGCAGCATAAGCACCAAACCAGACAACCGCAGCGAACAACAGACTCAATAAACCAGAGAAAGCCATATCCGCTGACAATGGTTGAGCATCAAAACTGTACCTGAGAATATACAAGAAGTTTCCAAAGTATCAATATAATGTTAAATTAATGCTACAAATAATTACAAGTGCAAGAAAGTAAGAAAGTCAATTTTCCTTCAGCCCGACTAGAAAGATGATGTCCTAAAACATATTTTTATAACTGAAACTCAGGCCTTCAAGATCAAGAAGCAGATTTCATTTGACAAGCTACCACTGTCATACTAGAACTTTAAGGCAAAAAGGACAGACATCAATTTGGTATCAATGCAAATAGATCATCAAATATATCCTTACTTCTGTCCTTTCCTTTCATTTGTTTTCTTGTATGCTTCTTTCTTCCGTAAAATTTTTATCTTTATGCAATTGAGTGTAGAAATTATTCAAACCATGGAATAGCGTGCCAAAGCTCTCAAAAAATTTGTGCAAGATCTCCAAAAAGACTCCAGAGATTTTTAAAAAAAGGCATCATGTCGGCAGAAAGCGGACACATGCTCACTTTAACACATGCTCACTTTAACAGCCAATTATTAGAATATGGATGAGGAGCAACTCAAAGAAACAATTGGACACCCACACTAGCAGCAAATATACAACAAATATATCCTCTTCTTAGCATCTGCATATGAGAGGGTGAATACCTATGAAGCACGGACACGGACACTAGGGGTGGCAATGGGTCGGTTCGGGTCGGGTTGAGACATAGGTATAAAGGCAAAACACCCAACCCGAACCCGACCCGTTTAATAAACGGGTCAAAAACTTAAACCCAAACCCGACCCGCCTAATAAACGGGTTGACCCGACCTGACCCGTTTAACCCATTTACTAAACAAGTCGGATCGGGTTGGGTCAACAGAATCCCTGTAAACCTGTCGGGTTGGGTCAAGACGGTTCGGAATGGGCTGGGCTGGGTCGAGTTGGTTCAGGTTGGGTCGGGTTGGCTCGGGTCGAGTCGACACGACCCATTTGGTAAACGGGTCAATCGGGTTATAAGTACAAACCCGAACCCGACCCATTAAATAAACGGGTCAATCGGGTCGACCCGTTTATGACCCAAACCAGTTTAGGCCAAACCCAAACCCGCTAACTTCGGGTTGGGTTGGTGGGTCGGGTCCAGGATTGCCACCCCTAACAGACATGGAAACCGATAAGGATACGAAACAACAAATCTCGAAAAACTAGGATATGGATACGACAAGGATACGGTAAGTTTTTAATATATTAATATATATATATATATATATATTAAAAAAAACTAATGGCCTCCTGATCTCGAAGCAGTCATTATTTATTTATAACCTCCATATGAGAAGGAAAGCATGGGTGTCAATATGGTGTCAGGGCCACCATGATACGCTGACGTGGATCTACCGGTTGGTGTTCAAATCTCCTGCAGTCGATAGGCCCCAGTCGACTGCCCTTGCGTCGTCCTGGCGTGCATCACAGCCGCATGGTTATTGTGCGGTCTTCTGGAATACGATTCACTTGTCAGGTGGTCTACCATGATGCGGTTGTCATGCAAGTCGAGACAAGACGGGGCGCCTGACGACCGACTATATGAGATTTGAACTCTACTTCTCCAATATACTCCGCAATTGGAGGAGTCCTATGCAATCCTCGAGCTTTATGAAATCCATGGGTTTTGCTACATGATTCTGAAATCGATTCAATAAAAATGATAAGTAATTTGCAGTCAAAACATTTAATCAAAAGGGGGTTTTGATCCCATACCTTTGAACCCTAAAATTGGAACAAAAGCCCAATTTTCTCTAACTGGTAGCGGTCGAGCGTACAATTCCGGAGCTGGCGTGAGACCCAACTATGGCTCGCAGAAGACAACGACTCGAGATGACACCTTAGGATCAGAGGAAGACAGCGGCTCGAGATGGCGTCCATCGGAAAGTGGCCAGTGGCGAGGAAGATAGCGGCTTGAGATTTCGTGGAGAGACGGGTTGGAGAGAGAGCCTTGGTTGCTCGCCCTCTCTCTAAGGTTTCCTCCACAAGAATTTGGTGACTTCGGTCCCATTATTACTCTTTAAAACCTACCCGACAAGGGTAGTTGGGTTTAATTGCATCTGATTCGGATTTTAATAAATCCGGCCCGGCCCAACCCGACATTCAATTTAAACCCAAGCCGTATCCAATTCGTATCCGACCGTATCCTAATCTTTTTTTTTTTTAATTTTTAAATAATGGATACTTCCCATCCGTATCCATATCGAATACATGTCGGATACGGATACTCGGGATCCGTAGGAGAATCCATGCTTCATAGGTGAATACAAAATAACCAAAAGAACCTAATAATTCATCTACACATGCACATGTAAACCCAAGACAGCACTTATACAAACAATGAACCATGTTATGATGAACATGAAATAGGAAGGAACCATTCAGTAATGCAAGCCCTTGTGTTGGATTAAGCTGAATGTTCACGATTATTGGAGGAAGAAGAAAACTGAGGAATTTCTAAATCAGATCACCCATTAGAAATTTTGTGCCACGAACTTATGGGAATGTTGCTTCATTTAATCTTTGGCTTATAACTTGTGTCATAGAGATGAATGAATTCCCTATATCAAACCTCACCTACCATTTTCTTCTAGACTCATTCCATGTCTAGAGGAACCTTGAAGGATTACTCTTTGGTTGCATGAGTTTAAATAGTGTCACCAACAAGGTATGTAAACCATGACGACTCTAATAAGATTCCTAAAGACCAAGGGTTAATTCTAGACAACTTGGGACACAAGGAATGCAAAATATGTCTTTAGGAGATTCAATTTCCCAAAATATTTGCAAGAAATTTCAGGACAACTAAATTGTGATAATCCTATCTATAATTATATATGCAATGTTGCAAAATCTATTAGGCCCTGGATTTGATACACCTAGATGCTAACGCAACTATGTATGCAAATAATGCAATGGATGATATCAAAGATGCACATAAGCAAGGTTAATTATTGACTAAGCACCAATTCATATAGATTCAGAGGTTTCAATAAAAGATATATACAATGTTTAAAAAGGCGTTTGAGGCTTACGCCTCGAGGCGAGGCGGTCCTGTGCTACCTCGAGACGCACGCCTCAGCAGCCACATATAAAAAGCCTACCTCTCTGCATCAAGAGGTGTACGGCTTTGTCCGAGGCGCGCCTCAAGGCATACACCTCTTACTCCAGGCGTGAAACATACGATGGGGAGGGATTAAAACCAATGTTTGGTGTGGGTGGCACTAAGGGTTTGTATGTAAATCGTCCCCATAGACCCTTTTTTCACCCATTGAAACCTCCTAAACCCTTTTAGATCTCTTTAGGTTTTGAAACCCCCTTGTCTCCAAAAACCCAAAATCAAGATCTAGTGCTCATTTCTTTTCCGATTTTGATTCCGAAGTTGTATTCATCTTCTTTGTGAATTGTCGTCTACCAACTACAAGTGAGAGATAAAGATTTGTTTCAAGTTTAGAGGTATTGATCATGATCTTGTATCTTCTACAAGGTTTTTCTATGTTTTTTTTTTTTTGTATTTTACCATTCTCATGTATTTGTATCATTGTTTGTTTTTGAATCTTGACAATGTTAGTTCTGTATTTGTATTTTATTGTTTATTATTACTTGTTAGTTGCTACTTTAATTATTATTTTGAATATTAAAGAATTAAGCGTATTTGAGCAATTTGACTTTATATTTTGTTGTTAGATTGCTCGATGGAGTCCTCAATCGTGTCATATAAGATATTTTCTAACACATTGTGATTTATTATGCATATCTAGTTCAATTATTGTTACACATTCAATAATAGAATTTATTCTGATTTTTTTCCTTTTTTTAACTTTTTTTTACCAAAATGCCTCGAAAAAAATTGAGGCTTACGCCTCGTCTCTCCAGACGAAAAACACCTCGATACGCCTTTCACTTTTTTAAACATTGGATATATATGTAAATGGAATTCTTTCCTTCAGTTCACCTCGGCTTCTTGAAAACAAATCAAACAATGGATCGACTTTGTGGCCTCGTCGGACTTTGTGCCAACGTGGGTATTTGCCAAACCAACAATGAGCGATCACGAAGCAATGATGACTTGCGATCTTGGACCTCGCATGTATGTTCCTATCTAAGGTCATTGGATATGCACGGATGTGGATGCTTATTGTGATGCAAATGGATGCACGTGAGCAAAAGGCTTAGAACTTGATTATGAATGATATGGTTTTAAACTATGGAAGGTTTGAAACGTTCAAGAGAGGCAATGGAATCAAAAAGCTGAAAACGTGCGTTCAAAAATTCATTAGCAACAACGAACAAAAGCCTTTCTTGATCTAGATCCGGATATTGGATAAAGGTGAACTTTGTAGGAACGCAGATCTATGGGTGGAGCTATTGTGGTAAAAGTTTTAGGATGATCGGATAAATGACTTTGACTTATAAACGATATATGGATCAATTGTTATGAAAAAAAAAACTATATATTCCGATTGTTTATGGCAACAAGAAAGAGTCATTTCAGATCTATCAATGATTGCCAAAACTGTAAACAATATGCAATTTTTAACTAAGAAATACAAAAAAATGAGAGAGATAAGTAGAAACCGGGCGTCGCACCATCCAGGCCAGCTCCAATCACTCCAAAGGGCCTTGAATCAACACAAGGGAAGAAGAGGCAGATGCCCTCTTTCTTTCTTTATCCAAAATATTCATATGTTCATTATGGTTACATCATAGGCTTTATATAAGGGGCCAACCAAGCAAAAAAGAAAAAATAATAAAATAGAGCCGGTGAACTAGGAAGCTGTGCCCCATGTTAGGCTTAAGACGAACTAAGCCTAGTTTGCAGATAGCCAGGGGCCCAGTTGTCCATACAAGGCACATAAGGTCATGTTCTATACAGTTGTCTGAGCTTGAGCTCACAAAGCCTATCTTTGCGACAGTTGCAGGCACAGCTAACCTTCAAAAGCTTGGTGCTCGATGCCTTTGCGGAAGAAACAAGCACGACTCTTCTTCTAATACCTCATATTGCTCTACAAGTTAAAGCCGAGACCAGCCCAAAATAGAGAAAGAATAGAGAGCACTCCACAACCAAACCATAAATACAACTTTAAACGACATAAAACCCGAGGGAGTGAGTAATCTTTGATCACAACCAAGGATTCGCATAGAGAATAGAGTAGTGCTTTCTGAGAAAAAAAAATAGAGAACAATGTTTTATGCACTCCCATCGTCTGGGTACTCCGTCCACAAAGTTACTAGTTTCGATTTGCGAAGTTTGAGACAGGGCTTTTCTCACTGAATTTTCGACATGAATCCCAAGAATGACCAAGAACACGAATACCATACTAGGGACCGCGAGCTTGGCCTTCTACATGACCCCCCATAGTTGCATTTGCACTGGGTCATGTACAAATTGTGGAGTAGGTGGTCATGCAGAAAGAACCAAAACCACCCATTTCTTCGAGGGCATGCCTCCAATTCAGTTCTGGTTCTAACTTTAGCAGAATCCAGTTTAGGAAACCCTTGCATCCCAACAGGTTTTCAAGTCCCGTAAACAGACTGCAAACCAGAATCGGGAGCTGAATGCGTCAGAATGATCGAACTGTTGTTCATAACATGAAGATTTTGCAAGCGATGGCGTCTAGAGATACAAAACCCCCATTCCCCCCCTCCCTTTATCTTCGATTTTTCTTGATTATAATGAACAAAAAGTTAAAAAAAAATCGAAGATAATAGATTATTGAAGAAGGGAGAGAGCATGGGGGATGGGTTGGGAGCTTTGAATTGGGGGTTACTTGTATTAGGGTTAGGGTTAGGGTTTGATGAGTAGGATGCTTCAGAGAGAGGTGCGGAGAGCATACCTGTAGCTTCCGAGCGGATGAAGTAGCAGAGGGGTGCGCGTTGAGGTTTGGAACGGGCAGCCGACGCGTTTTACATTGAAACCAGCTCGGGGTGCCGATGTTGGTGCTCACACTGCCAGTGGGTCTATTGACAAGACACACCGAGTATTCATTTTCACACACCAAATACTCTTTACACCAACTCATTTTTATAAATTTACTTACTGTACATCCACAGATTTTGAAAAACCCTATACCACCCCAAATTACTCCACACACACACACCCCCAAACGACCTCAAACCCTAACTTTTTCCTCCCTCATTTCATTCAAGACCGACGATCATTCTCTCCTCCATCAGCCGCTGCCGGAGCAATCCGATTTGTCTACTCTGCCGGAGCTACCCGATCCAGAGTCTTGCAGGTTTCGGATAGCATTCTTGAGGCGAGTGATTATTAGCTTTTTGCTTAGTCGTTGTTGTAAAACTATTATCAAAACCAATACCTACAATAAAGAATCAGAGAGTTTAAAAAATTATATTGCAAAGTGTAGAATCGAATCATACGTAAGTGTGATGCCTAGAGAAGATATCACAAGAGAAGCTTAATTGATTTTAAGTGAAATGGGATTTTTGTTGTTATAAATATGTTTTATTTTAGAATGTAAAACAAAAAACTAATGATTCAAATTAAAAGTTTTTTTAAATAATAAAAAAATCCACCCAGGAGAGGGATTGATAAACCATGGTTCGAAGTCATCTCTTGCAATATTACTCTCTTTTATCTGCATTTGAAACTGAAAGTTTTACCATCTCAAGCGAAATATTTAGAGTTAAAAGTTTACTTTATCTAATTTTGTGCTATAATATCATTGCAATCTTAAGAACAGAATCCTTCTTATCGTGAAGAAGTTAAACTAGTTCAATTGCAGAAATTTAGATAATAAAACTTAGATAATAAAAAAAAATCGCCTACTTAACCAATGATTAACTGTTGGAGTGTGAAGTATCACCCGAATCCCAATTGAATAGAAATACGGGTGAGCTTCTTCTCTCTTTAAAATTGAAATCAATTGTATTAAGAGACTTAGACATTTAAATGCGAACAGGAGCAATATGCAAGAGAATAATCTAACTACTCACCATGGCATCGGATCCCTGTCCCTGATGGGAGTGAGTTTAGCAGGCCATGGTGTAAGTACGGATAAAATAAATAAAGTGTAACATTGCGAAAAGATAAGGGCGCATAAAAATAAAGCGATAGAAAAAAATTTATTGAAATAAAAAAATACGATTACATCAACTACTTCAAAACCTTCTTTCAAAAATGACAAGAGTATAATGTACTCTCTTCGCATAATCTCACAAATACAATTTTATTAAAGATCTTTGGAAAATGGATGCCCCCTTCTTCTTACCCAGGTCCCTTTACTTATAGGGTCTTGTAGCTTGCATCCCAAGGCGTCAAATTTGGTAATTGGTTTGAATTGATATGGAGTAGAGGGAAAGATAGAAGAGGAAGGATTCGTAGAAGCCAAGGAGAGAGGATGTGATCTGATGACCGGATAAGGAAAGAACAGAAGAGAGAAGGGATCTCAAGTGCAGCCTGGATTAGGAAATAGATGAGAGAGGATTTTCCAAGAGAGAGCAGGAGATCTCTAGGGACTTGAGTAGGGACGGTTTGTGATGGAATGGAGTCTCAGGGTTGTCAGATGGGGACGCGATCAGCAGAGGACAATCATGAGGGATTCAGATTGGTTGGGATTAGGTCTAGAGAGAGGAAGGAAATAAAAGATAGAGAGAGATATGATTGGTTTTGAGATAAAGTCCGAGAGAAAGAAGGGGAGTGAAAGGATTTGGACGACTGTGATTGGGTGTAACAATAGGCAAGAAATCAGATCACCGAGAGAGAGAAAAATCATGTAGAGATATATCGGGAAAGAGACAGATGTGCATGGCTGGAGGCCAGGTTTGTGATCAATTTTAGAATAGGAAAGAGAGGGAGAGAATCTAGTTTCTCATGAAATATATTTAAATACTCCAGAGTTGTTTTCGCTTAGGGCAACCCAGTTTCATCCTTTTATTATTATTATTATACTAATGCATGCCCATGCCTGTCGGCACTGCAGCGGGCCGCTTTCGGCCTGCAACACACCTGTCAGCAAAGTAGCGGGCCGCCTTCGGTGGCAACACATCTATCAGCACTGCAGCGACCGCCTTCGGCATGAAGACACCCCTACCCACATCGTTGTATTCGACGGCAACACACCTGACCGTCTTTCACAACAAGATACTTTTGGCGGCAACATCGGCCTACATCGGCGTTGACCAGACGGACCGACTACCCTAGAGTTCGGAGAGAGAGAGAGAGAGAGAGAGAGAGAGAGAGAGAGAGAGAGAGACTACATGCATACAAATAGGTGATTATCCGGCCTACATCACATGACTCGAATAAGAAGATGACTACATGCATACAAATAGGTGATGATGAGTTTAATGATGTATTCAGATGATGGTGACCAAGTTTCCCACGTGACCCCATTGCGTTTGAACCTATTTAACCAGCCTGAGTCTCTCTTGCCAATTCTCTTCTCTCACCCGAACCAAATCATAGCCGTATATTCCCTCTCAACTCTCTTTTTGACCACAATACATTGCAGTCGTCCATGATCTCGACTCAGCGCACCCGACTCGATCTCGAACCTTACCTAACCATCCGTGAACCAACCCATGCATACCAGCTGTCCCCATCTCCTTTCACCCCTTATATTTCTCTACAACCTATTTCATCACAACCGTCCAAAATACAACCCATGCACATCGCCCCCCCCCCCCCCCCACACACACACACACACATTGAACGTCTCTCTCTCTTCTCTCTTACCTGATTGCAGCCATCCCTTGCATTTATACAAACTGGAGCTCTCTCGTTCCCTGATTTTTCTCTCTCTAAATTGCGATCTCTATCTCTCTCATTCAATCCCAAATTTCCTCGAGATCCCATCCCTCTCTCTCTAAATTGTTCGATCACTAATCCTTCTTCCTATTCAGACCCGATCCATCACAACAATCCCTTCCCCTCTCCCTCTCTTTATAACAATCACAACCGTCCCCTGCATCCAATTCGAACCCTCCATGCACCAACCCATGCATGACAACTGTCCCCATCTCCTTTCACCCCTCATACTTCTGCTCAACCTATTTCATCACAACCGTCCAAAATCCATCCATGCATGTCACCCCCCCTCGGAACGTATATCTCTATCTCTCTTCTCTCTTACTTGATCCCTTGCATCTATGCAAACTGAAGCCTCTTCATTCCCTTATTTTTCTCTCTCTAATCCGCGATCTCTATCTCTCTCATTTAATCCCAGATTTCCTCAAGATCTCATCCCTCTAGAGAGATATGGAGAGAGAGAGAGAGAGAGATTGGGGGAAGAGTGAGAGAGAGGTATTGCATGGCTGGGATCTATAGATAAGGAAAGAGAGAGGAAGTCGGGAAGCAGTTGAACTCAGAGGGAGAGCCGGACGTGGGGAACTCAGAGATGGCAGGTTAGAGATAAACACGTTCGGATGAGAAATAGAAATCGCGAGAGAGTGAGAGAGGGGGGGAGTCGCCAGGTTTTTAAGGGTTCGGAATACGTGGAGACTGAGCACACGGATGACTGTGATGTTTTAAGGGGAGAAGAGAGAGAGAGAGAGAGAGAGAGAGAGAGAGAGAGAGAGAGAGAGATAGATGGGCATTCGAAGAGGAGAGAGAAGTTCAGGGGAGAAGAAGTAATTGTGAGGGGGAGAGAATCGCGCACGAGACGTTCGTGCATGTCCTGGGATTTTTGTGGTTCTCAGAAGAATGGATGGCTATGACGAGATACAGGGGAAAGAAAGAGAAGTCGGTTAGAGAGAGAATAGAGAGATTGGGAGAAGAGAGGGAGACGAAGAGAGAGAAGTCGGTTAGCGAGAGAACAGAGAGATTGGGAGAAGAGAGAGAGAGAGACAGAGAGAAAGACGGGGAGAGAGAGAGAGATCGGAGGAATATAGAGAGAAGATGGGGAAGAGAATAGGACTGTCAATGGGTCGGGTCGAGTCATGTTCGTGTCATGTTCAGTTTTGTGTTGTGTCCAAAACGCCTAAACCCGGACCCGACCCATTTAACTAATCGTGTCTAGACCTTAAACCCGTACCCGACCCATTTATAAACGGGTAGACCCAATAATACCTGCTCATGTATTGGGGGTGACCTGGATGAGTGCGATTCAACGACCGGGAGGCACCGACCGAGAGAGAGAGAGAGAGAGAGAGAGAGAGAGAGAGAGAGAGAGAGAGAGAGAGAGAGATGCTCCGGCCCGCCACCCTCCACACGATCCCCGATCTCCAATCTCCGTCGCTCCGGCGAGCCACCATCTACTCGATCCTCGATCTCCGACGCCCGATCCCCGATCTTCATGAGAGAGAGAGAGACGCTTCAGCCGGCCATCCTCCGCCCGATACTCGATCTTCGACACTCCGGCCGGCCACCCTCCACTCGATCCCCAATCTTTGATCTCCGACCCTGATCCGACACTTCAGTCGGCCACCCTCCGCCACCTGCACACCGGCCACAATCTCTCTCTCTCTCACTCACTCTCTCTCTTCTGTCTTCTCTCTCCCCCCCCCATCTTGGGTGTCCTGATCACAGCCCTTGAAGGCTTGAACGGTTGAACCCATCGCAAATCGGATGCTGGGTAGACCCGACTCGACCCGATCAATTGATTTTTAGTGGGTCTTAACAGGTCTTAAATGGGTCAAATGGGTTGGAGACAAAACCCGGACACGACCCATTTACTAAACGGGTTAGTTGTGTCGACCTGTTTACGACCCGAACCCATTTAACCCAAACACGAACCCACTAATTTCGTGTCAGGTCGTGTCGAGTATGCCGTGTCGGGTCTAAAATTGCTAGCCCTAGAAGAGAGAGATGGAGAGAGGGAGAGAGAGAGGGTTTTTGTCTAGTCAGTTTGTCCTAGTCAGTTTTTGGTTTCGTTTTGTCTAGTCAGCACAAAACCAATGTCCCTTGTTATATAGATTGTTGCTAGAATAATTGATTTGATTTCACATAAATGTTTGTTGATGTTTGTTATTGGCTGAACTTGAGTTGGACCGGACAGTGGGTCCCAAACCCGAGTCGTTAGGCGACAATGGAATGCTTGTACTTGGTACTTAAATATGTGTTCATATGTTTCACTGCAAATAAATCATTGAAAATATATTTAATTGATATTACGGTTTCAGTGGTGAGTCTATTGGACTCGTTGAGGTGCGCGTGCCAGCATGTCTCAGCGCGACGCAGGTTCGAGCACGAGTCGAGCAGACTGTTATCAGAGAAAAAAAAATAAAATAAATAAAAATCTAAAACCTAAATCCTTTCTCTCTCTCTCTCCCTCTCTCTCTCTCCTCAGTCCCGACCACCCTTTCTCTCACCCGACCTCTATCTCCCCAACAGCCCGATCCCCTCTCCCCCACCTTCCCGATCTCCTCTCCCCTCTCAGTCGTTTCCTTCTCTCTATATCTCTATCCCTTTCTCTTCAATCCCCCCATTCCCGATCTCTCTCTCTCTCTCTCTCTCTCTCTCTCTCTCTCTCTCTCTCTCTCTCTCATCCTTCCGAGATCCCTATGACACCCCCATCCCTATCCCCCCCGATCTCCCCTCCCTCTCATCTCTATCCCTTGATCAAACAACATCCACCCCTTTTTAAGAAAACCCTAGACCCCGACCCAAACCCCTCACCTCTCTCCGATCTCTCATCCCTCTCCCCGACCTCTCATCCCTCTCTCTCCCCCTCGAGATCTCTCCCTCCCTGTGGTGGTTTGCATGCCAGCGTCGGAGTGGAGTAGCCGGCCGGAGAAGGAGCTGCAGCTGGATCCGACGACCCCATTCGACCAGGTCAGCCCCCCCTCCTTTCCCTTTTCTTTCATTGGTTCTATTGAAACCAACCCAACCCCAGCCCCTGTTAACTTCTCCTTATGCACAGCCATGGCCGTAGGCCATGTGGTCGGCGACTGTGTAGTCGACGAAGCCCTACCCAAACACCTGTGGTCAACCACCTCCAGTTGTCCAGCCCTTCCTTGTTTGCTATAGCCATAGCCATAGCCATCGATTGTGTAGGCGACGGAGCTGCACCAAGCTAGTCAGCCCTCGATCTTTTATCTTCTCGTTCTCATCGCAACTGCCGTCAGTGATTGCCAAAACCTATGGAATCCCTTGAACATGATTGTTTGATGATACAATTCAACGGCCTTTAGAGGCCAATGGCTCACCTCCTATTGTCACCACATTGGCTTTGGCATATGAACCGTTCTGTCTAGTACGTCGGTGGGCCACCAAGCGACCCATGGGCTAAACCTTGCCAATCCTGGGATCCGACCAGGTGAGGCATAATAGTTATCGCCAATCCGAGTCTAGCTTTCGGGAGACCCTGTTGTTTATAATTGCGTATGTTGACCCATACCCACACCTAATCCGAGAACATCTCGGGCAGATGATGAATCGAATCATGACCTTGACCTGGACCCCCCCCCCGTATATGCTTTTGCTTTAATCGGTAGACGTGTAATATAGACTTGTGCGAATTGCCAGTTCATGAGCAGGACGATCCAGCCATAGACAGAGCGGATGTCAGTTGACGAGAGTTAGTGTGCATCGACTAGGTGACATCTATTTCCTTTGTGTGGTCTTTCATAGTGCGAAATGAGAACAACTAAGGGTAGGTGTCCATAACGCTGCATGTGGGTCTCGTCGGACATCGTCGCATGTGGTCAAGTGGACCCTACTTTGCATGCGGAATCGTGAGTCCACCGACGCATGCTTAAATATTTATAATATAATAACAACTATTGTTAATTGCTTAGACACCGTAATTAGGATTTCCTTAATTAAACTATAATTAAACAGTAACAATTATCGGGGCCCACCCTCCTGAGAGGAGTGTGGAAACCCTAGTATATGGGTCACCGGGATGAGAGTGCCTTGCTTTCTTTATTTATTATGTCGCATGGGTTGTGAGTGAAGTGCAAATTTTGGGATAAATCGTTGAATAAGATAAAACATTGTGCAAATAGTTCAATAGTACTTATGTGCTATACTAAATTGAATTTTCTACCTGGTTAGAGGGTAGAGACCCTGTGCACGCAAGGGTCGTGAACCACCCTGCATGCATAGCCGAAGTTAAGTAGATTAAGGGTCACGGGCATGGGTTGTGGTAAAGCTAATAGGAGTAACCCTCATGTAGGGATTGGCCTAGCAATCCCGTCCTAGGATAGTTGAAGCCCCCAAAGTAAAATAAGTTGGGCGGTAGAACTCCACTGTGAAATACGAGAAACCTATTATGATAGGTGTATTTTTGTGCATGATGGTGCTAGATGCACTGCGAGAGAGTTGACCCTCTACATCGAAATAAAATGCCATATAGTAATGCCCGACCAGGGACAGATTGAACAAAATATTCAGCGTTCAAATCAGGATAGATGTTTTATATGATTATTAATTAACAACTATGGAATCTTAAGTTGAATTATGAAACTATAGAGCGTGATAACTTAGTGACATTTAAATGGCTGTTTTATTTAATTTGTTCATTAATACTGTAAAATATTGAATGAATTTTATGTTAGACAACCTAGCGACAGTAGTTTTGCATGAGAACATAGACTACTTGTAGGATTATGTTAACCTTCTGTAAACATTGATAATACATACTAGAACTGCTAAATATAATTTATTTTAATTAGATCGATTGGTCTCATATTATTACAGACTATTAGGATGTCACTAGCTATTAATTTGGCTAATCTCCCAATTTCATATTGGGGGCTACTCTTTCCCACGAGTAGGCTTACATGTAGGTCCAGAGGCTCAGGAGTAGTAGTAGGAGTTCAGGGCAGAGTTAGAATTGCAACTTTGTCTTTCTGTTTAGTATGTTAGTCGTGTAGTCTTTTTCTTTCAGACAATGTAATTGTGATGGAATAAGAGTTCTTTAGTTTAGTTAAGTATTATGTAGTTATTAGTTGCAATGATTCCAATTGAATTCTTTTGGATAGGCCTCTCCTCAAGGCCCCAAGCCTAGGATAGAAAATTAAGAAAAAGATCTAATCGATTAATCTCATAATTCCAACTGAATACTTTTGGGTGAGGCTACTTAGCAAGCCGTCGGAGCCTTGAGCGTCGTGCTCCCTTAGAGAGATTTCTATCAACATGTAGTGACACTGACATGTCATACATGCTGAGAGGATAACACTTTTGAAGGTCGAGCCTAGTTTGATAAGCCTTCTCTTTGTTGGCACTTCTTATCTATGTTTTTTTTTTTAAAAAAAAATGTGTTTTCATAAAGTCAAGTTTTAAAAGATCTCCTCTTGTTTCTTCTTCCTCTTTTTTTTTCATGTGTGAGTGCAGAAGAATCCCTATGAGAACCCCAATTAGCATAGATAATTGACTAGACCCAAAACCTCCTCTTTTTTTCATCTCACACCCCTGGGATCGGTCTTTAGATTTCTGCGGCGCGTGTGACAAAGATACCCATACATTATAATCCAAGTATTATTCCATCAAGATGAGTTCGACCTCAAAGATTGGTGTCGAAAACACCGACCATTACAACTTCACACGAGAGGCCATTGCCAAGAAGTGTAAAAGCCCTATTGGCAGGGAGAGATGCATACCTTGTTGGTTAAGCAGTTTGGCCTCATGCAACACACAAAGCTACATTTTGTTGAATTATTTGTTATACAATGGTCTTGTGTGAAGTTTAACTTCACCGATAAAATTTCTTTATATTGTTATTGCAGTAAGATATGGTTACATTGTATTACACAGTGGATAGCAAATTTTGAAATATTGGAAGAAACCAATGGGTTGGTTAGGGTCTAAGGGTGGAAAGCACATTCCAAAACCATTCGACTTCAAACTCCCTATCTTGATAGCAATTGTTGGACTTCCTCACCTTGAACTAGGGATGGCAGCAGTGCAGTTTAAAACCGTGGTAAAGCACATGGTGCAGTTTTGGTTTGTCAAAATATAAAACGGTCGCGGTGCGATTTTGGTTTGCAGTTTTGTTGTTACGGTGCGGTTTCGGTTTTGCCCAAAACCGCACCGTTTAAACCATTATAATGATAAACCGCAGTGCACCACACCGCACCACATTGTACGTGTGAATTTGGTTTTACATAATGGTACACCGTCGCTGGGCGGTGCGGTTTTAATTTTGCTCGAAACCGCACTGAAACCGCATCGTTGCCATCCCTACTTTAAACTGGAATTTAGAGTTGTACACGATCGGATCCCAAAAGGTTACATATTTGTTCCTCTACTTCCTCTTATGTATGTGATATGTTGAGTTACCCGACTTTCATTGCAGTGATATGCCACTCCTATTGATTATTAATTAACAACTATGGAGAAGGGTCAATGTTTTTTCATTGACTCTAATCTCATGCACGAAAAAGGGTTTTGTGGTGGCTAATATGATTTATTCATTCTTTCTAAAAGGTTTTAGTGTCATTTTAATTATAGGACTTAATTTTTGTAACGGTTGCTCATTAAAAGGTGCCCATTAACGTACTCAACCCAATAAAAATTTGATTAATTGTGAAACGTTCACAATAATATAGCCATTAACTTAACCTATTATTATCTTAATAAAACCAATTAAATTATATTAATTAAAAAAAAATACAAAATACAAATTTCCAACAAATATTACCATCCATCCATTATTTTGAACCACAAAGAAATACAACCGATAGGATCATACGTACGGCCTTAGAATATACTCCTTAATAAAAAGTACATCCATAGCCGGAACCAACGCCGCCATTATCAGGAGGAGGTGGGAGAAGCCAGCTCTTCTCTGTTTTAACGCCGCGGAAAGCTCCGGCGAACCCACCAGCACTAACCTTCGGGTAAAAGCTCTGAGATTGCACCTCTTCGATCATCAGCTCGTCCCCCCTCCTCGCCACGTCCCCTCTCAGTTGCTCCAACGCCTTCAAGTAGCTCTGGAGCTCGGTGAGGCCCATCTCCTGGACGTCGCCGAAGGGCTCCCCCGCGGCCCGGTATGCACTCAGCGACGCCTCAAGCATGACGCGCCGCCGCCGCTTGGCCTCGACGAGCTCGACCAGCTCCGCGTGCTTCCGGTTGAGCTCCTGCACTGCCGCCTGGGCGCGGTGGTCTCCGGCCGGGGACGAGGGGCAGGGGGTGGCGGCTCCACCGCCGGAGAGGAAGCGGTTGACGACTGACGGGAGGGAGGGATGGCCGAAGGAGAAGGGCTTGCCGGCGGGGGAGAAGACAACGATGCCGACCTCGGCGCCACAGAGGATGGAGAGCTCGGTGGCCTTCTTGAAGAGGCCGGCGCGGCGTTTGGAGAAGCAGACCTGGCGGCTATCCTCGCTCTCCATCCGTTTGATCTCGATCTTCTGCCGCCCCATGCTTGGCCTCTTCCTCTTCGCACTCAACATCTCCGGATCGGCGTGGGTCTAGAGAGAGATATCGCTCGGATTAAAGGGCAGCTGGGCTTCAGATATGGTAAGGAAAGGAAGGGGAGATCGCATCAAAAGAGGGGAGGGGTGCCAGGCTGGCTCGAGTGAAGCGGATCGCGACCTGGGTTGCAAGGGACGGCTGGGATCAGCTACATAAGGGGAATTAAAGAGATTTAGAGAGAGAAAGTGTCTCGCACGACTGTGAGATGGGATTTGTGAGGGCTGAACGCAATGATGGGGATTTGATAAGGCAAAGAAAGAGAGAATCGTGAGAGAGAAAATAGGAGGAGAGAGAGAGAGAGAGAGAGAGAGAGAGAGAGAGAGAGAGAGAGAGAGTATTTTTAGGGGATCTTGGGCTTGTGAGATGGGTGCATCCATGCATGGCTGCGGATGCAAACGGAAGAGAGAGAATCTCGGAAGAGAGAGATAGAGAGAGAGGGGGGGCTGGACGTGTATGTGTTGGTGAGAGAGAATCGGGTGTGAGGGGAGTTAATGCATGCATGTGTAGTTGAAACTTGCAATGGGTGCACGGACGGCTAAGATTGGATTTTTCTTGGTTGGGAGCTTTGGGAGAATCTAGAGAGAGAAAGTGAGGTGTTCGGATCAAGGAGAGAGGAACGGTTATGAGAGAGAGAAGTTAGCGCACGAGTGAGGGTAGAATTGCAATATATGGGTTCGGACGTGCATGCATGGGAGAGAGAGGTAGAGGGGGACATGAGAAAAATCAGATCAGGTTTTAGATGTTGGGGGCTTGGATGGCTGTGATTATAGGAATAGAATAGATAGATAGCAGGAGGAATGCAATCAGGTGGAGTTGGGGATTAAAAGAAACGGTTGCAGTTTAGTTTGAACGGTTGGGATCCAGTGGGAGAAAGAAGGAATGGATGGCTGTGATGTGGTGTAGAGAGAATAGGGAGGATAGAGAGGTTAGGTCCGAGAGAGAGTTAGATGCGATGCTAGCGAGACGACTAAGATCAGTTGAGGGTTAGGATCGTGCGAGAGGTTGTTTGAACGGTTGGGATGAGATTTTGATGAGAGAGAAATGAGGAGATTGCATGGCTTGATGGTTCCAGAGATAAGTGTGATGGGATGCTGGGTGATAATAGAATGGGTTTTGGATACAAAATAAAATAAGAGAAATAAATTAAAAGAAGGGGCGAAGGGTTCTTTGTAAAACTGAATTATGGCACAAATATGAAATACGATGCAATTAATACATTATAAACATCCGTTTGATCTCGATCTTCTGTTGCCCTATGCTTAATTGGCCTTTTGCTCTTCGCAATCAACATCACTTGGCCGAGGACCTCTCTGATTTGGGTTTTCGAGCGCGGCGGGGTGGGGTTTATAGAGGTGGGGGATGCCAAAAGCTGTGATCTTGCAAGCTTTCCGTTCAGGTCAGAGTCCTATAGTTGTGATTTCCGATCGAGCTCTACATGGATGGCTACTCACTGTAGCACGTTGAGAAGGCCAGGCCAAGGTTTTTTTCATAAACTCTAATCACTGTAGCATGGTGCAACTGGCGCATGCATGAAAAAGGTTTTTTTGGTGGCTAATAGGGTTTATTCATTCTTTATAAAAGGTTTTAGGGTCTTTTTATAAGGCTTAATTTTTGTAATGGTTGCTCGTTAAAAGTTGCCCATTAACTCAGCCCAAGAAAAACTGGATTAATTGTGAAATGTTCACAATAATTTAGCCAATAACTTAACTATTATTATATTAATAAAACCAATTAAAATATATTAATTAAATAAAATAAAAAATATATATTTTTTACAACAAATATTACCATCCATCGCTACAACAGATCGGAGGTTTTCCGATGGCCAATTTGGCAGCCAGAGGGTTAGTGGTCGTTTGTATCCTCCTCCGCCCAAAAAAAATTGGGGCAAAATCGTTTCGCAACGGCCATCGGCCGGCTTAATGGGGATGAAGCCACATCGCCGCCTGGGCACGGTGGTCTACGACTGGGGAAGGCGGGCAGAGGGACGACGAACAAGAGGGAGGGGTGGCCAAAGGAGAAGGGCTTGCCGGTGGGGGAGAAGACGACGATGCCGAACTCAGTGACGGTGGGGGAGAGCTCGGTGGCCTTCTTGAAGAGGACAGTGCGGCGCTTGGGAAAGCAAACCTGGCGGCTCTTCGCACTCTCCATCCCTTTGATCTCAATCTTCTGCCACCCCATGCTTGGCCTCTTCCTCTTCGCGCTCAACATCTCCGGGCCGACGACCTCTCTGATTTGGGTTTTGGAGGCGGGGTGGGGTTTACAGAAGTGGGGGACGCCGAAAGCTAAGATCTTGTAAGGTTTTCGTTCGTTTCAGAGTCCCATTAATCGTGATTTTTGGCCGAGGTCTACATTGATGGCTATTCAATCACTACAGCAGAATAGGTTTTTTCCGGCGGCCAATAATAGCCATTAAAACATTTATTAGGGGGCTAAGCCGCCGGAAATGGTGGCCGCTAATAGGCCCGTCGCAAAATGGAAGTTATGGCGAGGCCGCCGTAAATACTTGCTATAAGCGGCCGTTGTGAGACAGCCGCAATTGCTTAATTATAAAAGGAAATAAGTTATAAACGACCGTTGGGCCATCGCTTATGCTCTACTTTTTATGGCAACTAGCCGCCGCTTATGTTCTCCTTTTTATGGCAGTTGGCCGCCGGTTATGCTATGCTTTTTATGGCAACTGGCCGCCGGTTATACTTTGCTATTTACGGTTGCCAGCTCGCCGGATTAGGTACATATATACAGCTACAAGGCCATCGTTTGTGGTTCAGTGATCAGTTGGCCGTGTGCTGTCCCCTTAACAGATACGGCAAAATGGCCCTGAAATAGGTCCATATAAAAAAAAATCAACAACATTATAAATAATTACCATCAACAACATTATAAATATTAACATAATATACAATTCAGCCATAATATACAAATTAAACATATACAACTCAAAACATATAAGCCATAATATAGAAATTAAACATACACAACCCAAAACATATAAGCCAGTCATAATATAGTCGCGCACCTAATCTCTGTGAGATTTTTACAACCCAACACATATGTGATGACCAGCATGTACAAACAAGTAACTCAAAAAAAAAATTCAAACTTATAATTACTTGGCAATCATTTATAATGAACTAAAACATTCATTTAGCCAAACCACGTTCAAACAACTTATAAATTTTTCCGACCAACAAACGTATGTTAAAATTTTTGAAATTCATACAACAATTTTTCAAATTTTCATAGAAAAAATTTTCTTCTTATTCAGTCGAGTTGCCTCCCGAATCAAGATCTTTGACCTCATGGAGTTAGCTTCTACATCTGCAATTAATTCAAGTACATAATTTAGATATCAAGAACTCAATTGAGTGAGCTAATCTAAGATGATTAAATAAGGCCGCATGCTTTGGTATATAGTTCAGATGGTTGCCTAGCTTCCACTAAACAAAGTAAAAAAAAGGTAAGAATGCAGATATGACACCCAAAGTAAACATGAGTGCTTAATTTGTATCTCTCTAGGAGTGCATTTTTGCTGCCCGATTGATTTGCTGCCTTTGCTCATGGCCCAATATTCACCGAGTGCCCATTCCAAAGGGCATAATGGGAAAAGTGATGCCCAGTAGCATGTGAAACTCATATTATACCATTTGGAATGGAGGATGTGGCACTCGATGATTGGGCCGTGGCAAAGGCAGCAAATCAATAGGGCAACAAAAATGCACTCCCTCCAACATAGTTATTTCAGCCTATGAGATAAGCATGCCCCTATCTTGCTCTACTAAAAAATCCAACTCAAACCCATTTCACGTTTTGTTAACAACATGTGTCAAGAAAAATTTACGAACTGGCATTTATACACAGGTTTGCATGCAGGGTTATAAATAACCCGAATTGCCCTAACATGTTATATATGTCCATATTACTTAAGTCATATTCCATGCATTATAAAAGAGAACTGATTAAACGCAGTGCGGGATAGTCAAAGCACTCTACTATCATAAATAATCAGAGAGAATTGAGGTAAAATTAATTACCTAAATCATTCATGTCGTGGGGGTTCAAAGATGTCTGGATGGGTAGGATGTGAAGCACGTGGTGCTGGAGGCCAAAAACCACCATGTAGCATCTGTGTGAAGGTCGGTTGTTGGTATGGAAGCTGAGAGTTTGACATTTGTGAAGACATGGATGCAAATGTATCCTACATGATCAAATTACAAAAGTTTATTTTTTATAAAATGTTATAAAGAATTTTAACATTTACATTCCACTAAATGTACCCGATGTAACATCTGGCTAAACGCCTGAAAGTTTGCACGTAATCCATTAATGGCTTCATTCAACTGCAGGTTCTCATCTACCAAGCGCTCATACTTTGAGATGAACTTCTCGTGCTTTGACTTGAGTTCCTCATACTTTGAATGGAGCTGCTTGTGCTCTAATTGAAGCTGCTTATGCTCTGATTGAAGCTGCTCCTGTTCTGAATAGAGAGTGATTATTTGCTCTTGCATCTCTTGTTGCAAAGGATGCTCAAAGCTGAAGTATTCCTGACGTCTGATTCCCATCCCCTGGCCCTGTATGCGTCCTCGACTCTCTAGACCAAGGACTTCCTGAAATATTGCATCCTCGTCTACAGTCCCAGAGTTCTGTCTAGATTGCTCAATCAGCTCATCCATCCGACTCTGCAATGCATGAGAGATTAAAAAATAATGTTTTGTACACTTGAAGACAACAAGAATATAAATTGAAGACATCGATAGCTATTATCGAAAAAACTTACTGTGATCTGCTGGGTGTGCGAGTTCACGGAGGTCCCGTCTTCTTTAACATGGGTGCGATCCCACAGCTCCTTCCGGTTTGGGTCTCGACCCAAATCTGTTCGCTGCAAATAACAAAAAGACTATTCAATTATAATACAATAAAATTTATCATAAATTCTGAAATTAATTCATATATACCAAGTTCTCTCTCCTCTGTGCGAAACTCGTCTGCCCATATATGTGTGACCTGCTGATGTACGCGATTTTCTGTATTTCTGTCACATATTTTCTAAAAAAATAGAATGTTACGTATTATAATAGTCAATACATGTAAATATTGCATTACAAAATAACTTAATTCATTACTTACCCTCCACCATGGCTGCAAGAAAATGTCCTCACAAATCCTGGTCCAAGTAACGGTGTCCAAACCACGGGGAATGTGCAGGATCGTATCTTGATGTGGATATGACTCGTAGAAATCTCGATACAACTTCGACCTGGTATCATTCCAGGTCTTCCTACAATTGTCTTTCAAGATAGAAGCTAGATCCCCAACAAAATCAATATCAAAATACTCTTGGTAATATTTAGAAAGAACAATAAGTATACATTGTAAACTATATGTGCAATTCTGCAAATTCTGACTTACCCGGCCTGACAGTCATCGCCATATCAACCCATTTTGAATGCTGGAAATTGTCAAAATTCCGCTGCCAAAATGAAAAGTTATTTTGGTCTTTCACCCACACACCAATCTTTGTGATGAATTTATCCCTATTTGGACCCACAGGCCTTCCATCAATAATTCTTATCGGAAGCCTGTCTGCCTCATTAGTTGGTCTAGGGATACCCTTTGCATTGCCTCTTGGTCTTTTTAGGCTGGAAGTAGATGATCCTGTATGAAAAATAACAATAGAATTAATATACGATCATTTGTAATATAATATAAAAATAACACATTGTCCAAAAATGATAAAACTTTAATTTACCTCTACTAGAGGATACTGTAATAGATGTATTGGACAGAACATTGGTATCAAACGGCTTCTGTGTATCTGCGTCTTCCAAACTCGGATGGTCCTGCAGATCTCGTATAGGAGGATCCCGTGTCGGAGGATCCAATATAGGAGGATCTCGTGTCGGAGGATCCAATATAGGAGAATCTGCAATACAAGTTCCCCCCACTTCCCCCACCCTCCCATGCCGACGCCACCTACCACGAAGCATTTATAGAATAAAACTGCTACATGTTACATGGACGAGGGACATATAAGAGCCACAACGGAGTTTGAACCGGAGAGCGTTGCCCGATTATGCCTTGCCGCATAAAGGAATTTGTAAGCACTTTAGCACTTTAGCATTTTAGCACTTTAGCATTTTAGAATTGCAAGTATTTTAGCATTTTAGCACTTTAGAATTGCAAGCATTTTAGTATTTTAGCACTTTAGAATTGCAAGCATTTTACGCATTTAGTCACAGCATTTTCAGCATTTCAGCATTTCAACTTGGATACTGGTGCTGAAATGTTGTGACTGAATATCGATACTGAAAATGCTGTGACTGAATTTCAGCATTTAGTCAGGCATTTCAGCACTTCAGCATTTCAGCATTTTAACATACGCTATCGATTTGACAAAACAACAAGTCAATGGATGGACAATGGTTATCATTATCACTTAGTAGAAAGATGGGCCATATTATTACGGGCCTTGCAAAGATCTCTTAAGATTTTGAGAAGTTAACTGAAAGAAGGAACAAAGAGAAAGGGAGTGACGAGTCACAATACATTTGTATCCCAAAAGGAGACCACCGGCATTCAACTCTGACCTATTGGCTTAAAAAATATTATAACGAGGGCACAAAATTTATTACAGAGGATTCACTTTTCTCCCATCGCAAATTAGGTATTTTCATCATGATTGTCACCATACAACTAAACATAGGCTAAGAAAGCAATACTCTATTAGGGCACGCCAAAGCAATGGTGGGCCCCGGAGGGGTTCGTTCAATGAAGTCCAACATCTTAGATCCCATTATGGGACTGATTATGGTGGACACTAAACAAATCTAATTAAGAAGGCCCCGCAAAAAAAATTTGACAAACATTTTCCAACTACTGCCAACCTGATGTCAACCCTCTAAGATTATGCCAAAATTCTCACCAAGGGTACTTGTTAAGAGACGGACCTACTAACAAACTTAGAAGACCAGTTGGCAAATAGGTGACCAACCTTATTGGTTATGCAGCTCAACCTAATGCAACCAAACAACAAACCTCCAAGGCACCCGCACGTTGCAAAAGAACATAGATGGTGGTGATAGAAGACACTATGTAGAATAAAAGAATCAAAACACAATATGCAAATATTGAGGAATAAACATCAAAGTTCCCTCTTTAATTCCTTCAAATCTTTTATTTCCTATTGCAGAAAATCCTGCAACGGGTGGTAATTTGCAGTACTTAATTTAATGCTTCCATATCCTTCAACTAAATCAGTAATAGTCTACTCTACATTAAATCAGTAATAGTCATACTTGGAGGTTACCCTGCGCACACCTAGGTAAATCGAGGTGCGGAGGAATCGGACCAAAAATCTTCTCACCAAATCATCAGTTGCTTTGCCAACTCCCCTATCCCCTGGTGGGTTATTTTACTTTCACTCTTGCAAGCCCAAATCACTAGGTATCACATAGAAAAGTCCACTAAACAAAAGCCAAACCGACAACAATAAGCAGAATAGACTAACAAAAGAAAGCACCAAATTCAATCCTAAAACAATAAATGGCCCAAGATAGCCTCCAAAATATGCTGAAAGTATACGAATTTTTTTCCAAGCAAAAGGAAAAAAGAAAGAAATTTCCATCCCACTTGTTATGCACCCTCTTGAACCATAATCAACCCTAACATTTACTAGGGCATCCCCCACTTTACTATTAGTAAGAGACTAATACAATCAACCAATACCCCGTGTTCTAGCATGCCTGGCAGGCCGGCACAATGCACGGAGGGGATATCGTATGACATAAGTATCAGTGTCGAGAAAGAGAATATGCAGACTATAGAACCAATGACGAGATTAAATAAAAGTAGAAAAATTAACCTACAACACAAACCCCGAAAATCCTGAGTGCTAACATGATAAATTCTACCAATATTCGACATTGCTATATAGCATATATGGAAATATTGAGTGGATATGTTTCGACAAAGTGGGAAGTTATATTGAACTAAGAGATATTGATTAAATGATGGGAGTTTTTCAACAAAACTCTGGACAATCATGATTCAAACATAGATACGCACTTTGGTAAGCTCAATCACATTCCTATGCTATGTAGGTGTGCAGAGGTCCACATGACATATTTTTCTATATATATTGTGTAGATACATAATGGAAAAATAAAGATAAATGTGGTTTCACAAGATATCTGACATAATGTAGGAATGATGGACTATAGTAGACAACATAAAATATGTAGGAATGTTGTGACTGAATAAAATCAAGAATGTTGTGACTGAATAAAATATGTAGGAATGTTGAGAAAGGCCAAGGTTTTTTCATTGACTCTAATCACTGTAGCATGGTGCAAACGGCTCATGCACGAAAAATGGTTTTTGGATGGCTAATAGAATTTATTCATTCTTTCAAAAAGGTTCTAGGGTCTTTTTATAGGACTTAATTTTTGTAATGGTTGCTTATTAAAAGCTGCCCAATAACTCAGCCCAATAAAAACTAGATTAATTGTGAAACATTCACAATAATATAGCCATTAACTTAACCTATTATTATCTTAATAGAACTAATTAAAATATATTAATTAAATAAAAAAATTAAGAAAACATATTTTTTTTCCAACAAATATTACCATCCATCCATTATTTTGAACCACAAAGAAATACAATCGTTACGATCATATATACGGACTTAGCAAATACTCCTCAACAAAAAGTATGTCCATAGTCGAAACCAACGCCACCAGTACCAGGAGGAGGTGGGAGGAGCCAGCTCCCCTCCGTCTTAACGCCGCCGAAAAAACCGGCCAACCCAACCACCAGCACTAACCACCGGGCAAAAGCTTTGAGATTGCACCTCGATCTTGGATCATTAGCTAGTCCCCCCTCCTCGCCACGTCCTCTCTCAATCGTTCCAGCACCTTCAAGTAGCTCTGGAGCTCGGCGAGGCCCATCTCTTGGACGTCCCCGAAGGGCTCCCATGCGACCTAGTCCGCGCTCAGCACCGCCTCGAGCACGACGCGCCACCGCCGCTCGGCCTAGACGAGCTCGACCGACCAGCTCCGCGTGCTTCCGGTTGAGCTCCCGCACTGCCACCTGGGTGCAGTGGTCTCCGGCCAGGGACAGCGGGAGGGGGGCGGCGGCTCCGCTGCCGAAGAGGAAGTGGTTGACGACGGACAAGAAGGAGGGATGGCCGAAGGAGAAGGGCGCCGGTGGGGGAGAAGACAACGATGCCAACCACGGCACCGCAGAGGATGGAGAGCTTGGTGGACTTCTTGATGAGGTCAGCGCGGCGCTTGGAGAAGCAGGCCTAGCAGCTTTCCTCGCTCTCCATCCGTTTGATCTCGATCTTCTGCCACCCCATGCTTGGCCTCTTTCTGTTCACACTCAATATCTCCGGGCTGGCGACCTCTCTGATTTGGATTTTGGAGGGTGGCGGGGTGGTGTTATAGAGGTGGGGGACGCCGAAAGCTGTGATCTTACAAACTTTCCGTTCGTGTCGGAGTCCCATAAATCGTGATTTCCGGACGAGCTTTACATTGATGGCTACTCACTGTAGCACACTGAGAAGGGCCAAGGTTTTTTCATTGACTCTAATCACTGTAGCATGGTGCAACCGGCGCTTGTGCAGATCCGACACAAAGTTAGCGGGTCTGGGTTAAAGGGGTTCGGGTCGACACGGCAGACCCGTTTATTAAACGGGTCGGGTCCGGGTTTAGGGTCTGGACACGGTAGACCCGAGAAGACCCGTTTAAAATTCAACGGGTCGTGTCGGGTCTACCCTCAATCCGATACTGTATTATGTAGTACCAGCGGGTCTTATCAGGTCAGGTCAGGTCGAGTCGGATTGGGTCAACTGAATTGACCCGTGTAGTAAACGGCTCTAACAGGTCATATCGGGTCTACCCGTTTATAAACGGGTCGGGTACGGGTTTAGTGTCTAGACACGATTAGTTAAACGGGTTGGGTCTGGGTCTAGGGGTTTTGGACACGACCCGACCCATTGACACCCCTACCCGTAAGTCTCAATACCTATAAGGGGTTGTGTGGTGGGGGAGGTGGTGGTTGGTGCAGCTGAGTGCTGGTGTTGCATGCACTAAGAATCATGGCTGGTCGTGGAAGAAGGTTGTGATTTAGGGGTCGATTATTCCTTGCACCCCCAGTCTACGACCTACACCACGTACCCACTTGAGTTTCCATAACCATGAAGACCCGGGCAGAGTATGTGCACGATGAACCTAGCATGCGCACGATCCAAGGGGGGAGCACAAAGAACAGAGTTGTAAGCTCTGGCTCAACTTCGGAGAACTAGGAAAACTTATTGTCCGATCGATCAATAGATTCTGTCTGACCGATAGGTTTGGCTGTATAGGAGAGATATATTTGGGAGACCAATCGAATTTGCTCGAGACAGTAATTTCCTAAGTCAGGACCAAACCGACCGATCGGATCTTATGGCCAACCAATCGGTTTATCCGCTTCAGAAAACCGGTTCTTACGGGTTTGGGTTTCTTGTTTGAAGTAAACTTCGATACTATATAAAGCATATTGAAAGGCCAAACGAGGAGAGGGCAATTCAAAGAGGTGTGACAGCTAGGGTTTCTTCCAGAGAGAGAACGCTAGTCAAGGATTCTCCACGAAGAGAGGATTAGGTTGGAGGCTCCATGACTATGAGTCTTCAGTGGTGTTGGAAAAGGAGAGGAGGTAAGTGCTTTGTAGAAGAAAATATGTCTGGTGTATATCTTTTGTTTCTTTTTCATAGTGAAAATCTTCCGACGATGGTGAACATAGCCCTAGATTGGATGAACCACCTTAAAATATGTGTTCTCTGTGCTTGTTTGTTCTTGTACTTACAAGGGTCGGATGAGCCTCAGATGGCTGGAGTTGGAGAAGATGGGAGGAGGAGGAGGGGGGGGGGGGGGGGGGAGAGAGAGAGAGAGAGAGAGAGAGAGAGAGAGAGAGAGAAAAGGGCTTTTAGGCTTCAATCCTACACAAAGAAAATGGAAAGATTAAAAAAACTAATAATAAAAGAAAGGGCAAGATATATAATTTTAAAAAATGAAGATCAGGGTTGTTAGCCTCCTACATGAGCCAGCATACTTCATAACCATGCCAAATTGAAAAGACATTGCTGCAACTTAAAACATGGAATCTGAAATCCACTATGAGGTTCAGTAAAACACATGAAAGGAGAGCATATATTTGAAGGTACACTATGAGGTTTGAGCTCAACTTCGATCATCGGCAATAAAGAGCTCGAACTCATCGTCTGGCTCCATGGAACTATTAGTTGTCAGGCTGAACAAAGTTCTTGATCAGAGTTTCACATCCTTCAATGGCAGAGTCCGTAATTTTTTTTCATATCAAAATTACACGAAAACCTTGAATATCGTCTGATGATACTTCAACTGCCGAATAAAAGGGGCGCAATATCTTGCAGTATCATTGCATTATAGCTGACTAAGCTAACAAACGCTGAATATAAACTGTTGTGCACAGTGCATACTGATGCCATCCACTGTAGTCACGGATAAGTTATGCACTTCGGAGTATCACTTGGATAATGTAGGATACCCCGCTGAACGAAGCCAACGATCACCGGAAACTATACTAGTTTCCGGGGAGGAGGGGCTTGAGCAAACTTTACCACCAATTAACCTGCATAAATGATGCAACAAGAGGTCAACGACCGGATACGAATACACTCATTATCATCAATGTATCATAGAATTTTCCGACTGGCTATCAACCTGGCGTCAACGCTCAAGATTGGTGCCGAAAACCTGACCAATGCAGCTTGGCACGAGAGGGGCATTGCCCGGAGACTTAAAAGCCCAGTAGGTGGGCAGAGGGGCCCACCTTGTTGGTTAGGCAGTTTAACCTCATGCAGCATAAGAAGATATTCGGTGAAACATATCAATCAATAAGAGTTTAAATCAAGCAACGTGCCACCTTTTTGTGAATTCTAACATTCCAAGAATCGTTCTTCTGGACGAAATCAGGATCAGAAGTGGATGGAGTGTGCCGAGCCTGGTTTCTCAGGAGAGGGAGTCTTGCGGGTACTACATCATCGTCACTGTCATAGTAGCTCCCATGGTCTGGCCCAAGGGCCCTGAGAACCATGGCAAGGAAGATGGACATTGCCTAGAAATAAACAGGAAAGCACTCAACATTCGTAGTAATGAATCAAGTGAAGCATTTCAGATTCTAAACCATCTTTGCGAGTAAACTACTAGAACACTGATGACCCACAAGTAGGCAACGATCACTTCATGCGATTTCAAGGCAGTAAGTAGTACATGGATGTATAAAAAAGTTATACCATCATAAAGAAAATGATCATCAAAATCTATCCAACCAAAAATCTCACCTGAGCAGCGATGATCGACAAGCCTATCCATTTGCACATTTCAAAATTTGATCTTACAAAATCCTTCAACTCATTCAATTGCCCAGTCGGATCCTCTGGGAAATCCTGAGGAAAGATTAAACAGCAATCAAACCATTGATAACACGAACGTGGAGATGGAGGAGCTAAAACAAAATAGCCAAGGAGATGAATACCTCTTCCCAGTTTCTGTTCAGAAAAGTATCTGCAGTAATTGCAGCCTCCAGCATAACAAGCAAAATGATGAACACCGTGTACTAAATTCCATTTTAAGATTAACAAAGCTGTTGCAATACGAATGCAGGAGCACCAACACAAATAGGGTGAATTGCAAACATAGAACCACCACAAATTCACAAATAATAAAATGTAAAGAAGAGAGAAAACACACACCAAGCACGAGACAATGATTTACGTGGAAAACCCAAATTGGAAAAAACCACAGGCGACGACGATCGAAATCCACAATAAAGCCGAGGATCAACAGAAGGTACAAGCAATCGCTCCCACAACGAGAAAACCCTATTTGCCTTATGGTTTCTCCTTCTATTAAGAAATCTGCCGAAATCTCACCTTATTCTCCCAACCCCCAAAACACCCTTTATATACATAGGGTTACTCTCCGGCCTCTTGGTATCCGGAAAGGCACCTTGAATCCAGATTGAGCCACAAACGCAACAAAAACAAGGGTTGCATGTTCACTCTACGCTCATATTTGTTGAACTGAAGATTAGAATAGGTCTACGAAAAGTTTGAGCATTTTAGTATATTAAAGGTCTACACATCTTACATCAATGACATGTGCAGCTATGAAGCATCGGTACGTGGCTCAGATGCCGTACAAGTATCGAGTACGTATCAGGTACGGGTACGGCGATTCCCATACCCGGTACGCCGGTTTGAATCAGGTATGAGATCTATACGGTGGTACGGATCTGGTACGCCATCGGTATGCATGTGGTACGTATTAAAAAAAAAAATTATAAGGAGGGGTAACCGGGTAAGGGCTCGAAAGAGAGAGGGATCCGGGAAGAGAGAGGGATCGGGGAAGAGAGAGGGATCGGGGAAGAGAGGGATCCGGGAAGCCCTCCTCTTCCTCCGCCTCCGGCAGCCGCCGTCGTCGTCGCCTCGCCGGTGCAGCCACCGTCGTCGCCTCGCCGGTGCAGCCGCCGTCGTCGCCTTGCCTCGCCGTCGTCGTTGCCTCGGTGGTAAGCTCCCGGACCTCCCCCTCCCCCTCTCCCCAGCGCTCAAACCCTAACCTGATCGCCTCTCTGAGCTCTCTTTCTTTTTTTTTTTCCCAAGGTGTCGGCCCGACCCGAGTGGTTGAGTGTAATATAGATAGTCTATATTACACTCCGATGAAGTTTATTTTGTTTCAAATAGCTCCCTAATGTTTGTGAAATGTTTGCACAATACCCCTTTTGGGCCTTTTGTCAACTACATAATTTCCTCGGTAATTTTTATCTGATCCAAACAGAATTGATAGGGTATATTACACTCTGCCCCCTGAAGTTTAGCTCAAAAACACTTAACCCCCCTTGTATTTTTTTTATTCCAAATTGCTCCCTAAAGTTTGAAATGTTTGCATAATACCCCTTTTGTCAACTACTTAATTTCCTCCGTAATTTAAATCAGATCCAAACAGGATTTAAGGGGGTAAAATTACTAAAATATAGTTTTTCAACTAAATGGGGGTTAAGTGTTTTTGAGCTAAACTTCAGGGCGGTTAATATAGTAGTAAACTAGTAATGATATATATATATATATATATATATATATATATATATATATATATATATATATATGGAAAAAGGGATGCTGGGCCTGAGGTGCAGCGCCGTTGCTGCACCTCAGGCATTGTTTGACCATCTTAGAAGTTTTGGAATTTGATAAAATTTGGTGAGGGTGTTGTCTAGGGTACGATGATCATCCTCACAAATTTTCATCAAATTTCAAAACTTCTAGGGGTTCAAATGATCGAAACAAAATCAGCCGTCCGCAGTCACCATTAAAATCTGCAGATTTTGCTTCGACCATTTGACCCCCCTAGAAGTTTTGGAATTTGATGAAAATTTGTGAGGAATATCATCTTACCCTAGACAACACCCTCACCAAATTTCATCAAATTCCAAAACTTGTAGGGGGGTAAACAAGCGAGAGGTACAGCAACGATGCTACACCTCGGGTGCAGGCTCCCCGCCCCCTATACACACACACACACACACATCTCTCCGTCCCCGTACCCTAGTTTTTAAAGATTTTACCGTATCATCGTACCCGCACCCGTACCAGTACATGTGCTTCATAGATGTGCAGTTAGAAATCGTCACTTCTGCATGTCTGGGCTCCTATTAAGCACATCCTGTTACTTCTACATAGGAGGCAATGGTCGAAACAATAGAAAGGAGTGTTGTGTGGTGGAATAGCAGACTTCTTGGGAGGAAAGACTTGTTCCTACGGAAGTTTAATCATAACAGCTGTATGAATTGGGATATCCGGATGAATGGGGTAGTGGTCTTCTTGGAATTGATACTGTTAAAACAACCGTGATTATTTATTCCGAAAGGGTTTGGTGTGTCACTAAGGAGGGTAAAAATAAATATATTTGAGACTATTTCTCTGCTATTTCGAGAAGCATCTTCAAGTTTGTTGATGAAGTTTAGAATGGAATCAAAAGACATGGAGAAGGGGAGGGACTGTCAATCAATCATCAAACTCAGGAAAATCTCCAAAAACTTTGGTAGAGTGGAGATTGTGAAATAGTAGTGGACATGTATGACAGGGTCAGTGATCACATTATTTGAGATATAAAGTTTGGTGAAAGATGAAAAAAATTAAGATATGATGATGAATCTAAGTATCATCTGGCTTCTAGTACAACAACATACGATATTTTCACCTAAAATCCCAAAAGATATTACCCTCTGAAACAAAGAAAAGGAGCATAAGGTTGAGGGTGATCTTTTCTCTCAATCAATTGAATTTTAGAGTTTTCTTCTATGAATACATGACAGGTTCCAAAGATTGTGTACGATGAATCCAGACATAATTTTCTATGTAAATAAATAATGGAATGTTTGTACTACAACACGTGTTGAATGAGTGAGCATGGCATCTTGATACGTTTTTGAATATTTTAACATGTGTTGCATGTGTTTGAATGAGAGCTCATGGATAACAGGTATATAGGCATGTTTTTGAATTTCTGAATTTCCACCATGTGCTGCAAGTATTGCATGGGTTGAAAGATCTGGATAATTCCACCAAACCCGTCATGTTTTCTATGTCTTATCATTGCGATCGTCTGATATTTTACTTCCCCTCAAACTGGGCTGGAGGAAAGACCGCAAGTCCATCTTGTTCCATAGACAAATAAATATATTCCATGCCAAAAACTTAATAAAAATATCCACTATCTTGATAGGGATTTAGTTTATTTTTATGAATCATGCCAATCGAGTTCCAGGCTTTATCCTGCTTCGAAATATGCTTGGACATAATCCCCATCCCCTATGATCTAACATACCGGGTCAACCTATATGATCTAAGAGCCATAATCACAAAAATAGATCCATAGTATAAACCCAATCATGAAAATTTTATTTCAGCCTACATTATTAACAATAAATCATACAATAAAAATAAATCAAAACGGAAAAAGAAGTAGCCCTTGGTCTTAGTCATATGAAATAAGTTACAAATTTGAATGTAAAAACATAGATCTAAACCAGTTCATATAGATCAACTAGCATAAAGATCTGAAGTACTAAACACGCATCTTCATCGACATCCCACTCTGTCGTTGCCATCTTTCCCTTCATTTATTAAAAATTTATGTGGAGATTAAACATGCATCCTCACCTTTCCATTGTTTTACACCACCGCTGACCTTACCACTTCATCGACATCCCACTCTGCCGTTGCCATCTTTCGCTTCTACTTCTTCAACGCACCATCATTGACAAATCGCCAATACCAGTTGAAGTCACCGCATTGTTCGCCCCCTACTCGTAGCACCTGACATCTTTGTCACCCATTTGCTCAACACCAAAACTAGTTAAACCCACGCATTTTGCACTGCACATCTGCACCCCGATTGCCACCAGTTGCTCGATGCTAGCCCAAACCGAGCCCCTGTGTGCACTTACCCATCTGACACTGACACGCTCCACTGCACCTGTTGTGCTATGTGCCTGCACCCGGTTGTGCCTTGTGCGCCTGACCTAGTGTGCACTGTGCCCGACGTGTTCTTCACCTACAGGAGCATCACAACGACCAGCCGCCGCAATCATCCCGGTAGAAGTACATGGTAGATTTAGTCTTGCGACTGATGATCAGAGAACCTCGACTCCTATTGAGCTTCATTTGAAGCTTCATCTTGATGATGGTGAGCCGCTTCCAGACGTTACTTGCTATTGACAACTAGTTGGTGGTCTTGTTTATGTTAGAATTTATTGGCCTGACACCGCCAATGTTTTGCACATATTGAATCAGTTTTGTTGCGTCTTTCATGTAATACACTATGCCTTAGTTCTCCAGATCCTTTGCTACCTTAAGGGTACCATGTCACATGCACTGCTATTCTCCTCTATCTTTTCACTTCAGTTGTGAGTATGTTGGTTGGGCTGTGAGGTCGCATATCGTTATTCTCTCACTTGCTATTGTATATTAGGTTATTATTCCATGCTCTACAACCAAAGTTGAGTATCAGACTATAACTGACCCTACGTCTGAGATCATGTGGCTTCGGCTTCTTCACCGAGGCATGGGTCCAACTTACTGCTCATACTCTCTTTTGTGATAACCAGAAGGTTTCACATGTCACTTTCTACCTGCAGTCAGGGTTTAAAATCTAGGTCGATACCGGTATGTAACAGTTTTGCTCGGTTCGAGACCGGTACTACATCCAATCCTGATACCTGACTCGTACCGGTCGGTATTGATACGTACCGGTCCGTATCGGCCGGTACTGATCGGTTTGGTCGGTACGAACCGGTACCAACAGGTTTATAAGTTTTTTTGGGGTTTTTTTTTCCTCAATCGGTATCGGTCTGTATCGGCCGGTACATACCAATTCGGGGCCGACTGATACCGAGACCGATACCACGATTTTGAACCTTGCCTGCAGTTTACTGACTTCTTCACCAAGTCCCATATGAGTTAATTCTTCTCCTTCCTTACTTCAGAAACTGGCAGTGTACGACCCACCTTGAGTATGAGGAGGGGGCTTGTCACATGCCTATTTTTTATTTTTCTTTTGTTTTCTTTTTATTCTTTGTTAGGTACTCTCACCTGTGGTGACCACACCCTTTGTATACTTCTATTCCCTCCCTAAGGCAAGCTTTTTCTTGCTCCCAAGCATAGTTACCAAGTTGGAAGTCGGGAAAAAATCGGCTAGGGGAGAAGTTGGAAAATCGAGAAAAAGTCGTAAGGGTCGGAAAAGAGTTGGGAAACAAACGGAAGAATTTTATTACATATTTATATATAGATGATCCAATAGGTTTTTTGAGCAGTAGATGACGGGATTAAAGCACAATTAATAAGGATTAAAACGAATAAATCGGAATTAAAACGTGAAAATCATGATTTTTTCATAAAATCGGAACGTTTTCAAAAAATCGGGAAAGAGTCGCGTAACAAACATTTACTGAATAAGTGGTGTTTTAATCATGACTTATTAAAAAAATCAGAGTTTTTGGTAACAGAGTCTCAAGTATCAGTGAGTCAGTGACAACCACTTGGTGAAAAATTATAGTGTATAATGTTATAATAAACTGAATCATCTATGAGCTTGAGGATATCATCAAATCTTCATTCCTAATCTCAGCCAACAAGAATCGATGATGACCAAGAAAATGTCATAATCAATGTAAGATCTTCTTCGAAGTTCAAGCACAAAATTAAAATAAAAACAGATACATCTATCAACCAACGCTTCAAGGAGCACAAGAGCTAGAAAACCAAGTTTCAAACAGCAGAGATAAAAAGGCTAATATTGAGAGCAAATTCCGACATCTAGGAAGGGTGCAGCAGTTAATGAAGTCCCAACACAAGCTGGGCCTGTGCTGGAGTGCATATCTCCTCAGAATGTGCGGCCTTTGTGCTGGAGTGCATCACTCAAAAAACGAAGGTGAGTCTGGGACTACCAAAAAAGAAAAGAAAAGAAAGAGAAACAATATGACTATAGTTAGAAATCTTGAATAAAGGATACACAAGAAAGGCAGCAACCATTGACAGTTTCAGCTGCAATATGACCCGAGCTAGTTATCAAACACACTGAGATTCCCAGTCCAAGAATAGTGTAAATGAACCTGCACAGACATGATATATCAGCACTAAAGAGATACAATCATCTTATACATTGAAAATACATGATAACATTAACATTTTAAAGAGAGTAAATGACTCCTGAAGTGTCAATGTTGTAAAGGTGACAAATTTATTCATTTATACTTAAAAAAGAGGGGGGGGGGGGGGGGGGGGGGTATTGTTGTGTTGATGCTTTTCATAGCGCCCCTCCATTTACACCTTATGTCTAGACTGTATTCTACAGCAACTGCATGTGAGTAGTCCTAGCTAGATCAATTTGTGATTCAGTTATACAAAAGTTTAAATTCTACACCCTTTAACTCCTTTCGTCGTTAGATCGACTAAGATACGAGAAGAATGAAAAATAAATAAATAAACATCAAACTACCAAAAAACACTTTTGTCAAGATGTTGCCTAGGCTTTTTCAGGCCTGGTTAATGTACTTATGATCCATAATGTATGTCATCGTCTTTGTCTTTCTTTTTACCTATCTCTCTATATGTCCTAATTTAGAGTTTGTATCATGTTATTTTCACTAGGATTAATGTTATGGTTTAATTATGGGTTTTTTTGTTCTTTTTGAACTATTTTTCTATATACATGTCATTTCTCCTCTTTAGTGCTTCCATTCCTCCAATTTTAGGGATGTGCTACATTTTTAGGTTGGCTTTGTTGTGCTTTATGTGTTTCATAATGAATATTAGTGTATGTTCTAACTTTTTAAGTTCTAACTTTCTAACACTAACAAAACTTGATTCATTGAGTTCAATGTTGATGATGATGCATGATATGTGTGGCTCTACGTATTCACATTTCACTTTAGTGATTTAGTATGACAATGATGCCATGAATACTCTTTTTTTATAAGAATTTTTTATTTTGATTGTTCCATTAATTTCCATGAAGTTTTTGATGGATTACACTTCGTATTGTGTTCAAATGTAAAAATAATCTTATATATATAAAATAATCCGTGTTCTGAAAGGCTCAAGGCGCACATGAGGCGCAAATGTCTCCTAGAGCCTAGGCGCAAGGCGCAACTCAAGGCGCGATCCTGATTGAAGTAAGACGCATATATATATATATATATATATATATATATATATATATATATATATATATATATATATATATATATATATATATATATAGGGAAATGAGTTCCTATGACATGTCATAGGGAGTACCCTATGACATATGGTGAGTTAGTAACCCTAGAATATTTAGAATGTTCTGAATTTTTATGAGGATGATCACCCTACCTTAGATAGGACCCCTGCAAAAAATTGGCTCATTCTAAAACTTCTAGAGGCATCAAATATGATTTTTAATTTAACGGTTAAAATGGATGGCCGATAAAGTTTCTAGCATTTGATGCCCTAACAAGTTTTAGAATGCTTTGATTTTTTGTGGACATTCTATCTAAGGTAAGGTGATCACCCTCAAAAAAATTCAGCACATTCTAAACATTCTAGCATTACTAAATTCACCATATGTCATAGGGTACTCCCTATGACATGTCATAGGAACCTAGTCCTCATATATATATATATATATATATATATATATATATATATATATATATATATATATATATATATATATATATATATATATATATATATAGAGAGAGAGAGAGAGAGAGAGGAATGATAAAATGCGCCGTGCGGTGTGTGCGGTGTCACACCGCAACCGTCTGATGCACCCGCTGCGTGTGTGCGATACACGCAGCGGTGCATCAGATGGCTGCGGTGCGACACCGTCACACTGCACGCACCGCACTCCGCACATATATATATATATATATATATATATATATATAATATATATATATATATATATATATATATATATATATATATATATATAGAGAGAGAGAGAGAGAGAGAGAGAGGAATGATAAAATGCGCCGTGCGGTGTGTGCGGTGTCACACCGCAACCGTCTGATGCACCCGCTGCGTGTGTGCGATACACGCAGCGGTGCATCAGATGGCTGCGGTGCGACACCGTCACACTGCACGCACCGCACTCCGCACATATATATATATATATATATATATATATATATACACTAACAATGAATCTTAACACAATAGATAAATTGAATAGATCGTTGTTACAACTTATAACAAATGTTGTAGCCTTGTAGGTTTGAATTACGGCTCTAAATAAGTTATTTAAAATATGTTAAATCTTCAAATATGTATAGTTTAAATTCAATAACCAGTTATAAGAAATCAAATGTGATATTATAGGAAACAAAAAATAAATAGTGAATAATTGAATGTGTTATTTCATTCGTGTGCTTGTGCACATGCTTCTAAATCAGAATGAAATATGCAAATCAAGCCGAGAAGGAAACTTATTGAATCTTGTAATAGTTGAAATAATATCAAAGTCATCAAATCCAACCCACAATTGCTCATATGATCTTATCTAAAAACTATAACAAATAATTTTGAATGTAAATAATATTCAATCAATGTGCCAATATTCAGACTATTGCAATCATGAATCAAATCTACTTAATAACTTAATCATATTGCCAAAAATATCAAGTGAAAGCATATAATTGCACATGGTTCAACCAGGCGCACCTTTTTTGCGCTTGGAGCCTAAGCGCGCATCTTAGATCTAGACGTACGCCTTTCTAACAGAGCCTCACCTTGTGCTTTTTGAGGCGCAGGGGGTGACCTTAGTTGAGCCTGAGCCTAGGCGCACCTTTAATAACACTGATAATAATATAACAGGGTTTTGTGGGGGGACAAAGGTGTAGAAACGAATAACGGTTGTGATTTATTCCCTACAAGACAAGACGGGATGGGATTTAAAAGCGGGAGACAAATGTTAGAGAAAAAAACTGGACGACTGTGAGCTGAAAGCAATTGGCCAATATGCAAAGGGATGTGGTGATTGGATGCCACATCATTCTGAATAGCATTGCTCGCTCGCCCACTTTATCTCGCTCTCCCTTCATCTCTTCTAGTAACATGAGGCCCAACCACCACCCCTCTCTCTCTCTCTTTGGTCGTCGCCCGCTACTCACCATCGGAATTCCTCACCACAACCCCCTCTCACTGGTTCTTTGCCACAGTGCCTCTAGGGCTCCCGCATCCGGCTTCTCAATGGCAATGATAAGCTGCGGAAGCATGCAGTCCAACTCTATCTCTTGTTCAAGATTCCGATCTTAAAAAGGCTATTCCCCCTTGAGACGGGCGTGGCAGCACAGGAACACCGTTTGCCATCTCAAGCTGCAATATCATCAGATGTTGGCTGAGCACGGAAGGGGCTCCTGAATCTTTTCCCCCACCTCTGTGTTCGGCTCTGCCGATGGCTGCCGCAATCGAGCTTGGGAGAGATATTGGATGCCAGATCTGGCCAAGGGTGCCAAATCTGAAATCCAGGGCTCCTTCACTACGAGCCCTCCTCTGTGGCCCCACCTTTTCCTCCTCCAACTGGCGCCCAACAACAACAGTGCAAAGGGAAGCAACGATGCAGAAGGGGGATCGATTGATGGCGCCCGACAACAATGACGCAGAGGGGCCCCATTCCGGTCCCCCTCCACCGAGCTCCGATGCCAAGGCTCCCAACAACAACGATGCAGAGGGGACCCGATCCGGCTCCCCCCGTCCTCCATCAAGCTCTGATGCCAAGCCTCTAGGCGTAGCAGCTCTTTATGAGGAAGTAGGTGATGTGACCGATGAGGAGGCTGGTGATATGGCTAACAGCAACACAGATGGGGCTCGATCCGGCCCCCCTCCTTCATCGGCTCAGACGACGGCGACGATGTGAAAGGGGGGGACTAATTTGGGTCCCCCTCCTTTTCTTCCTTCAGCTGGCAACCAATAGCAATGCAGAAAGGGTTCACAGATGAGGGCTTGATGAAAGGATCATAGTTGTCAGCGACGGAGAAAGGTCTCGATGAGGAGGGCTAGACGAAGAGCTCGACGACAGTCGACTTCAACTTGGGACTGGCTACAGTAGGGAAGGAGAGGAAAGAGCTCATGAGTGCAATGGATGCAACGGGTCACGCGAGGGAGGAGCAGAGGAGAGCTCGTCACATATTAAATCGGAGCAAAGAAGGTGGTCATGGTCAGCGGCGAGAGGTGATTGCATTGTTGTTGTTGCCACGGATCCAGTCGCTAGGGAGGTTCAATGCTGTGGGAGGGATCACATCAATCGCGAAGGATCGTGACGTGATCATGAGGAGTCTGATCGCCGTCACGTAGCTCAAGTGATCGAAGAGTACCCGCAGGATCAATCCGCTCTGATATCATGTTACCAATATCCCTAGGATATATATATATATATATATATATATATATATATATATATATATATATATATATATAGGGAGGGATACTCTTACTCATGGCCTCTTACAAATGAGGCTTACTAATGATCCGGGCCGTCCGATCAAATTTGATCGAGGGCTGAGATCAACCCTCCTCTCTCTATCTCTTTCTCTCTCTCGATCAACTGAACCCAGCCCCCATCCCCACCGACCCCGACCCCGACCCTGACCCCATCCCCTCCGGCTCCGGCAGCCCCCCGACCCCCGCCGGCCATCGGCCATCTCCGCCCCCCGCCGGCCCGCGCCCCTCGTCGGCTCCGCGCCCCGCGCCGGTGTCGCCGGAGGGGAAGGTGGTCGGGGTCGGGCTGCCAGAGTCGGAGGCCGGAGGGGAAGGTCGGACCAGAGCCGGAGGGGAAGGTCGGGCCAGAGCCGGAGGGGGGGGCAGGGGTTACACGATTGAGAGAGAGAGATAGAGAGAGAGGGGGAGGGATATCCCAGCCATCCTGATTGGAATGGATGGCTGGGATCATTAGTAACCCCCCACTTGTAAGAGGCCATGAGTAAGAGTATCCCTCCCCTATATATATATATATATATATATATATATATATATATATATATAGAGAGAGAGAGAGAGAGAGAGAGAGAGAGAGAGGAATGATAAAATGCGGCTTGCGGTGCGTGCGGCGTCGCACCGCAGCCACCTGATGCACTGCTGCGTGCATCGCACGCACCGCAGCAGTGCATCAGGCAGCTACGGTGCGACGCCGCACGCACCGCACGCTGCATCCTAACACGCCTCTCTCTCTCTCTCTCTCTCTCTCTCTATATATATATATATATATATATATATATATATATATATATATAGAGAGAGAGAGAGAGAGAGAGAGAGAGAGAGAGGAGGCTAGAGTTTTGGGGAGAAGGAATGACTTCTCATTATGACCAATAGACCAATATATAATGTCCTGATGTACAAGGATATATGCACTAGTAAATATAGAGAAAGAATACTATAGAGGGAAAATATATTGGAGATCTGAAAAATGTTGGAAAAAAATATTATAGAGAGGATATTATAAAGGGTTAATGTTGTAGACAGAAAATACTGTGGAGCAAATATAGAGAGGAAAAATATTATAGAGAGAGAATGTAGTTTTCTTGAAATATTGTAGAAAGAGAAAATGTTATAAAGATAAAATTTTATAGAGAGAATATTAAAGCTAAAAAAAATATCGCAGAGACTTACGTTTGCGGGTGAACGGATAAACTGATAATGACTAAAACCCCATTTATTTGACATAAATAAGTGAACAAAAGAAACCCATTTCCCCAAATCGATTAACGATTTGGGAGTTCCGGACTGGTGGGGAAAAAGATGCTTCATTTTGGGAAAGTAAAAGGGGGGGAAAGGAGAGGGGAGGAGAGGCCACAGACCATGGAGGGTTGGATTCGGGATCGCCGACTCGGAAGCCATTGCTGTCTTTGTACGAGACATGAAGCATCCAGAGGGCGTAGAGGATCATCCCCATCCCCACCAGCCCTATCACCGAGTTCACCAGCTTCAGCGTCCACTGCAGGCAACTCCTCACCATCCCCCCCATCGACTCCTCCCCTAAAACCCAGAGAGAGAGAAGAGAGAAGAGAGAGAGAGAGAGAGAGAGAGAGAGAGAGAGAGAGAGAGAGCCTGGTTTCTAAGGGAAAAAAGAATCAAAACTGGTTTTTGAAGCCAAAACTGAAAACCATCGAGATGACGCTGAGAGATGAACTGCTGAAAGCCCGTACAGAGATCCCCAGTCACGGCCCACATCTCGCGTTGAGGGGTTTTGTCTGCGCTCCCCTACTCGGGTTCGACTCCTCTCCACTGACTGTCGTCTCCCCGTAGATAGCTGACCATTTGGATAGCAACACGTGGTGATAAAAAAATCAACGGTCACGATCTATGGTCATGGGATAAACCCAACGAGGGATACCACCACCTTTGGCCGCCACCAGTCTGTCGCCATAGAGACGAACGGTGGTGGGTGGGGGCTGGCAGTTGGCATCGGTGGTCGACGGTGATAACGGTGGCCGTTAATCGCTAGTGAGTAGTGACAGTGGCCGATGAAAAGATGGCCGGCAACGATGGTAAGTGGTGGGCGGCCACAGGGTGGTGGTGGTATCATCTTTTTTTTCATATAATTCTATGACCATATCGTGATCGTTTGTTTTCAGATCGCCACATGTCGCTCCCCAAATCGTTACCGACCGATAGAGGAGACGAACTTCATTGGAGAGGATTCGAGCCCGTGCATCAGCAAGTGACGACAGCTGTGACGTGATGGGCCCGACTCCTCCCCTCCACTTCTCCCTCGGGTCCGATGCGAGCCGCGTGGCGGGGGCGGCATCACAGCCAGTCACGTGGATCTCGGGTTTGGTGATCTCGATGCGTGTGGAGATCTGTTTGTATGTTGTCCCGCGGTGTAGGGTAACGCGAGGGTACTCATTACATCGTCACGCACTGTGAATCGAATTGATTGGGTGGTGGGGATCGATTCATGAGCCGCTTTGGTTGGGTATGAACGGATCAGATAACGTCGAGAGAATCTGGACGATACCGACTACTGAGTCCACTACTACAACAACGTGAAGTTTAGGGTGTTGCTATTTGCACCCCCAAATCAACTAAAAAATAAATAAGGGACTTAGTAATAAATCCCTGACAAGAGATTGTTTAACAGAAAGGATAGAAAGCAAAATGATTTTGCACAGGGTCTTTTTCGAAAAATGATACAACTAAAGTAAGTCCCATCTATCACTTTTATCCTTTTAAAATGATCAAAATATCTCTTTTTAGAGTATACCCCTCCGTCTTTTTTGTTACAGTATGTTATCCACGGATTTGCTACAGTGATTTTACTGTAACAGTTTTTTTGAACAGTTTTATGGAAAAAAAATTACTACAATGATTTCACTGTAGCAAAAAATAAATAATCTGTGCAAATTATTACTCTACAAAATTGTTATTCAATCTGCAAAGATTGTTACTCTTCTACTATAATGATTTTATTTCCAACAAAATAGATTGTTACTCAATATGTGTATATTATTATCCAACAAAATTGTTACTCAATCTGTACATATTGTTACTCTTACGCTACAATAAGTCCACTCTAGCAAAAAAAATTATTTTCAGCAAGATTTTACCAAAAAAAAAAACTTAACTACAGTGGTTTTACTGTAGCAAAAGAGTATCAATTTTTGAAGATTGTTACTCTTTTTACTACAATGCTTATGTCAAGTTTGGATGGAGCCCACACATACATCTACCCTTAGGGGGTCAAATTTGGATCAGTACTCACATGTATAGCTACACATGATTGTAAGTTGGGCATTTACCAATCAAGAGGACCTATCACCGATAACTCATTTTGATAGACTCTATCTCTAAATACCACCTGTTAGAAGGATCTATCATCAATAATAGGGACAGATGATACCCCCAACAGTATTGGAAAATTTTTGAGATCGAAAGTAATGGAGGAACAACTACAAGGATCCCGTCGACTTCAAGGCACGAATAAAAGACGCCTTCTAGACGAGTCCAACACCGAATGGTTGTTTCCTCAACCGATCGATCGGTGCTTCTAGCCGTTGATCGCAACATTACAATGAAGCGTCACGATCGTTCACACCCCCACGAAACCGTCTTAGCATAACTCGTTCCACATGAGGCGTTTACGTGCTCTCATGAAAAAAAGAGAAATACTAGAGAAATACTATTAGGGCTGGTAATTTCGGACCCGACACGAAGTTAGCGGGTCTGGGTCAGGGCTAAACGGGTCGACACGATAGATCCGTTTAATAAACGGGTCGGGTCCAGGTTTAGAGTCTGGACACGATAGACCCGGTAAGACCCGTTTAGTATTCAACGAGACGTGTTGGGTCGGGTCAGCCCGCAATCCTATACTATAATATATAATATCAGCGGGTCTTTCGGGTCAGGTCTGGTCGAGTCGGATTGGGTCAGATCGGGTTAATTGAATATAACCGGGTGGTAAATGGGTCTTACCGGGTCTTATCGGGTCTACCCGTTTATTAGCGGGTCAGGTACGGATTTAGGATCTAGACACGATTAGTTAAACGGGTCGGGTCGGGTCGGGTCCGGATCTAGAGGTTTTGGACACGACACGAAACTAGACACGACAGAACCCGACAGGACACGACCCATTGCCACCCCTAAATATTATTTAGACCAAAAGAGAATGATTTTGTTCCAACCTTCCTTTAAAAAAAAGGTTGGAGCATTTCTCTCTCTCTCGTTGGTCCATTTAGAGAGCTTTTGATCATTTTACCATGATGAATAGTGTGAAATGACATACATATACTTGAAATGGGCCAATGAGAGAGAGAGGAATGCTCCAACCTTTTTAAGGAGGGTGGAGCAAAATCGTTCTCCATTTAAATCTCAAACATCTTGAGGCCACCAGTCGTATGCTGCCACGTCAATAGCATTTCCCTATACCTCTAAATACGGCTCTCGTTGAAGGACATTTTTTCTTTTGCCGCTTCTTGCCAAAAGCGCAAACATAGGTCCCAATTGTGGATCTGTGTCCAGGCTCCACTACAAAGGATTATCAAATGCTTTAAATCTAGCACTAATTTGTGATGTACTAAGTTGTGTTGTTCTAAACCCAAAACAAATTATTTAAAATAGTCGTCCCGAACCAAGGTATCACCGTGGTTCATGGTCCAACCATGGACACCTATCCCCACCTGTTTGATCACCTAACCCTTATGATGGGAGCTTCCTGGGTTCTCTCGGTGGCTTGTAGATCTTAACAATCCGGAACAATCCAAACAGACAAAAATAACAAGTGTCGATGGTCGGACCTCGAACCACGATGATACCATGGTTCGGGGCGACTAAGTTAAGGGATTTAAACCCAAAATGACCTGTAAGCCCTCCACTTTATAGGCTCCACAAGTTGTTTGGACCGGTCTCAACCCAGGCTTAGAAATCGAGAGAGAGAGAGAGAGAGAAAGAGAGAGAGAGAGAGAGAGAGAGAGAGAGGTGTTCCGGGGAGAAGACCCATCTCTTGAGGTTGCCATGTGGCACCTAAAAAAGGATGAAATCTATATTGGCACGGCGGTCTACAATCTGACCAAAACAAAACAAAAAGCTGACTAGACCAACACATCTCTCTCTTCCCCCAATCTCTCTATTTCTTCCCTCGATCTCTCCTCGTCTCTCTCTCTCTCTTCCCTCGATCTCTCCATGTCTCTCTCTCTCTCTCTCTCTTCGTCTCTCTCTTCGTATCTCTCTCTCCCCCACGATATCTCTTACTCATCTCTCTCTCTCTCTCTCTCTCCATGTATCTCTTTGTCTCTTTCTCTCTTATCTCTGTAACTCTCTCTCTCATCTCCGTTCTCTCTCTCCCTCCGTCTCCGTCTCTCTCTCTCTCCTTCCGTCTCTTTCTTTCCCTGATCTCTATCTCTGTCTCTCTTTTTCTTCGTCTCTCTTTCTTCCCCCGATCTCTCTCTTTCATTTGGATAGAAGAGGTCCATACCCGATCCATACCTAATTGGGTTTCATGTTTTGGTTCGGGTTTCGGGTATGAATTGGGTATAATTTTGTCTTATTTTTATCCATTATTTTATGTAATTACTTGAGGAAAAGAAAAGGGTTAATGTGTGAGAGGTCCCTAACAACAGATCCATCATATAAACATGACACCTAAACAGTTTCATTTAGCCTACGATTCTTGTCTTTTTTGTTAAACCCAAAACTACCCTCGGCTTCTTCTTCCATCTCTCCCAAGCAGCTCCCGCGACGACGGCTGCAACAGAGGCAACAGGGGCAGCAGCCAGTAGTTCGAGCGACGATGACAAACACTGGAGGTGGCGAGGGTAGAGGCGACGACAACGTCGAGCAGCAGAGGCAACGACGACGACGTCAGTGGCGAGCAATAGAGGTGGTGATGGTAACGATGAGCAACAGAGGTGGCAGCGGCAACGGCGAGCAACTCCGGCAGGGGCGGTTCGGTGGTTCGGTTGAGGTTCATAGGTCTAGGGTTCATCCCATGGTATATAGATCTTAGGGTTAGGGTTAGGTTAATTTGGTGGCAGCGTGCAGGTATATTGTCGTCGAAGGCAGCCACTTAAGTAGCAGCGAATGTCCCAACAATGGTCTTTTTTGTGGTGTCGGGGTTGTCGGTACGTCAGGGTGGGGCTGATGTTGCCGCCAAAAGTGTTTTTGTTGCCAAAGGTGGTCAGGTGTGTTGTCGCCGACTATGACGGTGGGGGTGGGGGTCGGGGTGATGATGCTCAGGGGGTGTCTTGTGGCCAAAGGTGGCTTGCTGCATTGCCGACATGTGTGTTTGTCGAAGACAGCCCACTGCATTGCTGACAGGCACGGTCATCCACTAGTCCGACAAATTATGCATTCAGTTGTTTGATCCTACTATTTTAATATATTTAGTTAGATTATATATGAGATGTATAGAAACTGTATATAGATTCCTCCACCCAAATTCAATAACACAAACCCTATGATCAATTATGAAAAGAACATAAGGAAAAGGGCTCATTCAAAAATAGTTTCTAAAACACATACATACAATTTAAAAATGGTTAACAATCCATACCATGAGAGTCAGGAGCGATCGACACATGCCCAAGGAGGGGGATGGGGAAGAAGGTAGAGAGAGGAAGGAGAGCGGGAGAAGGAAGAGGAGGAAAGGCAAAGAAGGGCGAACACAGTGGCGAGCGGGTGCGCTATCAAAATGGGGATCTAAATAAAAAACAAGAATCGAGCTAGGGTGGGTACATCAAGTTAACGACACTAGTAATTTAAGTGTCCAAATAGCAACATGCTTAAATATCCAAACCAAAATTCTACTAGTGTAGTACACGTGTGTTGCATCTGATCCATTAGAATCCATCAATACTATAATATTAAAGTAGTTGCCCTCAAACAACTAGGTGCCACATGGAAACTATCTCATCCTTCTCTTTTACTCTCATTTAACAACCGTTACCTTTTTCTCTCTCTATGTTGGTTTGATTTTTTAAACCCGGGTTGAAACCCGACCAAACAACTTTTTTATTATCTTACAACAAAAAACAGGTGTACCAGGCCAGGCTCTTTACGAAAGGAAAAAATACTTGGTGGGGCTGACGTGGTGCAACGGTTGTAGGGGCCAGATCAATGTAACTCATTATCCTCTTAAAGGGTATGTTTGTCATTTCATGCTTTTAATCATGATAAAACGATAAAAAAAAAACTCTTGAAATGGACCATTGAAATGGACCAATGAGATTGCAAAGGTAGGGGTGACAATGGGTCGTGTCTTCGTGTTGTGTCTGATGTCGTGTCGTGTCCAAAATCCCTAGATCCGGACCCGATCTATTTAACTAATCGTGTGTAGATTCTAAACCCGTACCCGACCCATTAATAAATGGGTAAACCCGATAAGACCCGTTTACCACCCGGGTCTATTTAGTTGACCTGATCCGACCCAATCCGACTCGACCCGACCTGACCCGAAAGACCCGCTGGTATTATATATATTACAGTATCAGATTACGGGTAGACCTGACCCGACTCGTCGAATACTAAAGGGGTCCCGGATCTACCGTGTCCAGACCCTAAACCCGGACTCGACCCGTTTATTAAACGGATCTATCGTGTCGACCCGTTTACAACCCGAACCCGTTTAGTCCTGATCCAGACCCAGACCCAGACCCGCTAACTTCGTGTCGGGTCGTGTTGGGGCTGCCGTGTCGGGTCCGAAATTGCCAGCCCTAAGCAAAGGATGTTGAAACAAAATCGTTTGTTTCACAAAATCCGGAACTGAATCAAATTCACTCGCCAGGGTGCCTGCATTCACACCTCAATGCCGAGTGTATCGGACGGCTGTGGGATGTGTTTCACCACATCAGCCCCTGCAACAGTTTCATTAAATATTTTCTCAGATAGAACAGTCCAATCGAAAAGACAAGACCCCAACTCATAGGTTGTCCTCTCGTACTAGAGAGAGAGAGCAATGGAGATTCTGAAGTGAGAGAGAGAGAGAGAGAGAGAGATAGAGCATTGAAATTCTGAAGTGAGCCAGAGAGAGAGAGCGAGAGCAATGGAGATTCTGCAGTGAGAGAGAGAGAGAGAAAGAGAGAGAGAGAGAGAACGCAATGGAGATTCTGAAGTGGAGGGTTCTCCCGTTGCTGTGCGTGCTCGCATCCTTCCTCGCTGTCTACATCAAGACCTCCTCCAAGGTCCCGATCTCCACCCCACTCCTGCTCCTCCTTTTCCTTTCACTGGTGCTGAAGTGATGAGCTCCAAGAACTCATCACGGTCGAGTTATTGGAAATTCGAATCTCCTTCGATGCTTGGATTGAGAAACCTATGTATGCTGACCCCAAGCTTGATTCCCCTGCAGCAATGGAATGGCGCTTGCAGCCTCCTCCCTCACGATCGGTACTGGATCCTCAGCGGCCGCATCGTTACACCGCAGGGCGTCATCAAGGGCGCAGGTGGGTTCGCAAGGACTGAATTAGAATAGAGAGATTAGGGTTCTTGGTCTAAACCCAAAATTTAGAATTGGGCAAGCTTGAATCTTTGCTGTTTGCCAACCTGCAGTTGAGGTGAGAGGAGGGAAGATTGTTTCGGTGGTCGAAGGGAGAATCGGGCACGTGGGGCGTGTGGTGGATTACGGGGACGCTGTCGTCATGCCCGGCCTCGTTGATGTGTAAGAGCATCTGCAGCCCTTACTCAAACTTTTATCCAAATCTGTGTAAAAACTCAATCTGATACTGAGTACTCCAGTCCTTACTCAATTTTGAGTAAAACTCAATCTGATACAAGCACTCCAGTCCTTTTACTCAAATTTAAGTAAAACTTAAAATTTGATGGCACATTTGTAAATAAGAAGACCCTAGTATATGACCCTTGGAATTTGGTATGGGATTTGGGTCTCCCTGAATTTGGTGAAAAAATTTGAGTAAAACACAGTTTGGTATAAGTCTAAGTAAAGGGCTGGAGCTGTTTTCAGACGATTTCATTCAGATTCAAATCTGAGTAACGATTTGAGTAAGGGCTGGAGATGCCCCAACTCCTAAGCTATTGGGGGAGTCCTTTCGTACATCCCCCCTTACATTGCTCTTGATTTGGAGGTTGGATACTTCAATTCTAGGGAGAATTTGCAATACGAGGATGGTGAATGGACGTTCCGTCACTGACTGGATCAAGAAAATATCAAATAGTTTTTTGTTCATGCGCGCTATGACATAGACTGATCTACGTGTGTTTTTAATGTTTGCTAATGTTCTTATAAATGTTTATGCTTTAAGAGGCTAGTTATCGATTGCGCGACATTATTATATTTAGGAATTTTGCATATAGCACCCTAGAAACTAGGCTAATTGTATATTTACCCCTACAAACTTCATATTTACATGTTGACCCCTAAAACTAGATTAGTTGTGCAAATCAACCCCTCATATTAATTGACATCTATTTGGGAGGAATATTTCAGGTATATTCATAATTTATCTTCAATCACCATTACCAAATAGACTATATACATGGTCTATCTTTAACCCGAGATATCAAATTAATGACTATTTTACCCTCAATGTTAGAGTTAGCCCAACCTCATCTGCTCTCTATTTGCCTTAATTTAGGGTCCTTTTGTTTGATTCTCCAATCCTAAACAAGTGTAAAATTGTCCCAGTAAAACCTTCGTATGAAAGTACCAGTCAAAGTGTCAAACCATGAATATACTTGAAATATTCCTCCCAAATAGATGCTAGTTAACCTGAGAGGTTGATTTGCACAAGTAACATAGTTTTTAGGGTCGATATATAAATATGAAGTTTCGGGGGTTAATATATAATTAGCCTAGTTTCCAGGGTGCTATATGCAAAAATCCCTTTCTATTCTGGAGCTGTTTTCACCAATGATGTATAATATTAGTTATCTGTGTGCCTTATTTACTCATATACTTTCCATTGCAGCCATGCTCATCTTGATGAGCCTGGAAGGGCTGAATGGGAAGGCTTCTCTTCAGGGACTAAGGCAGCTGCTGCTGGTATGCTTCTCTTTGTTGATCAATATATATTAGCCATGAAACTTTATCTATTGATATCACCCATTTTACATTATCGCATGTCAGGGCTATATGTAGTGCCGTAGTGGACACCGGTAATGATTAATGGTGTTAGAACCCAGCACAAATAGTGGACTCTACCAACCTAAAAAATGTATTTTAGGATATGAACATATATAGCCGCATATGCATGCATCTTATATATGCTTGGAATAGTGCTACTATTATGGCTACTTGTTGGAGTGTTTGGAATGAGAGAACTATTACATGTTTTTGGGATTTCTGCGACTTCGCTGCTGACAAAGAAAATATTCTCAAACTGACAGAAATTCGAACCAGGATGTGGGAGGTTGCTCTACTGACAAAGAGGAAATTCTTAAAATTATATAAATTTGAATCAGGATGTGGAAGGTGCACTGCAGACAAAGAGAACTCGGATTAGGATGTGGAAGCTTGCTCTGCATGGGGAGGATGAGAAGTTGAATTCTTTACTTTCTACTTTTTTTATTCCTTTGGTAGCCTTGGAGGCTTTCCTTGTGCTTCTTTCTTTTATGAATAAACCGGTATGGGTCTAGGTCGACCCCCCCTCAACATAGAGAGGGATTTCTCAAGAAAAAAGTTATATTTGATGATTTCTAGAACTATTATTTTGTTATTTTTAATTTAGTTTCAGCCATTTTGTTGGAATCTTTTCTCTTTCCCAAGTCATCTCTATTGTGATTGGAATTTTCAGCGATCCATTTTCTTTGTATCTAGTTCTGACATCATTATGTCTATAATGGAGTTTTTCAATTTCATTGGATCCCCTTTTCCTTAATTGATTTTCTGAAATAATAAAATGAAAAAGGTAAAAAAGAGAAAACCATACATCAGACAAAAGTTTATTCGTCTCTATACCATTGTATTCCCTTTTGTTGGTAAAGACTATTGATTCATCAAGATCCCAAAAGGTTTTAAGTTGAATTTTCTACATTAGATGGGATTTGAATTGATTTTCTTGTTAGGAGACGACGGCTAGGGTTTGGAGAGGAACAGAATGATTCCATTGAGGGACTCAAGCCCAATATATGTACAGTAAACCCGACCCGACTATACAGTAAACCCGACCCATTATATTTACATTAACACTCCCCCTCAAACTCACGGTGGATCATGAACCGAGAGTTTGCCTAGAAAATGTCTGAAGCGAGCAGTCGTCAGTGGCTTCGTCAGAAAATCAGCAGTCTGCTCCGATGAGGGAATGAAAGGCAGGGAGATGATGTGATCGATAAACGCCTGGCGAACATAATGACAGTCAACTTCAATATGCTTTGTTCGCTCATGGAAGACCGGATTGCTAGCAATCTGAATAGCACTCCGGTTGTCACAGAAGAGAGGGGTCGGCCCGGATATCACCACTCCCAAGTCAAGCAGAAGACGTCGAAGCCAGACAATCTCGGCGGTGGTGGAAGCCATAGCCCTGTATTCGGCTTCGGTGCTGGAGCGAGCAACAGACTCCTGCTTCTTGCTGCGCCATGAAATCAGTGAGTCACCCAGAAACACACAGTATCCTGTAGTAGATCGACGAGTGTCTGCATCTCCTGCCCAATCTGCATCTGAGTAGGCGCGCAGTACCAACGGAGAGGTGGAGGAAAACAGGAGTGAACGGGTGATGGTGCCCCGGAGGTAGCAGATAATCCGAAGAACAGCTGCATAGTGTACTGACCGGGGAGCCTGAACAAACTGACTGACAATGCCAACAGCATGGGCAATGTCTGGCCGGGTCATGGTGAGATAGACAAGCATCCCAACCAACCTCTGGTAGCGGGAGACATCCTGGAGCGGCTCACCATCGGTAGCGAGAAGCTTCAAATTGAGCTCCATGGGTGTATCAGCAGTACGTGTGTCAGTAAGGGCAGCATCAGTAAGAATGTCGGAGATGTACTTCTGCTGGGAGACCAACAGACCACGAGCTGACCTGGCAATCTCAAGGCCCAGAAAGTAGCGAAGAGAGCCCAGGTCTTTCATCTCAAACTGACTCTGGAGGTGCCGCTGGAGAGAGGCGATGGTGGCACTGTCATCCCCAGTGATGATCATATCATCCACATAGAGGAGAAGGACTGCAATGCCCTGACTGGAGGAGCGAGTGAACAAGGCATAGTCGGAGTGACGCTCAACAAACCCGGCGGCCAGAACTGCACTGCGAAAGCGCTCAAACCAGGCACGAGGAGCCTGCTTGAGCCCATAGATGGCCCGGCGCAACCGACACACGTGTCCTGGAGGAACTGAAGTGCCCGGAAGAGGAGCCATGTAGACTTCCTCGGAGAGATCACCGTGAAGAAATGCATTGGTGACATCCATCTGATGGAGAGGCCACCCTCGAGCAGCTGCCACAGCTAAGAGGGTGCGCACAGTAGTCATCCGAGCAACTGGAGCAAACGTCTCCTCGTAGTCAATCCCATACTCCTGGGAGAAGCCACGAGCAACGAGGCGAGCCTTGTGCCGCTCAATGGATCCGTCAGGTCGAGTCTTGACCTTGAAGATCCACTTGCAGCTAACAGGCACCACCCCGGGGGGACAAGGCACCAACTCCCAGGTCTGGGTCCGCTGAAAAGCCTCAAGCTCAACTGACATGGCCTGCCGCCACTCTGGATGTAATGCTGCCTCACGGTACGATTGGGGCTCCCGATGAGTGTGAAGAGCAGTAAGAAAGGCCTGAAAGGACATCCCCCTTCCTCCACCGGCCCCCCCTTCCGGCCACCCGAAACCCCCCTACAGCCCCTCTTCCGGCCACCCGAAACCCCCTACAGCCCCTTCCGACCCCCCCCGACCCCCCTACAGCCCCCCCCGACACCCCCTGACACCCTACAGCCTCCTCCATGGCCTCTCCAGCCGTACCGTCCGTCGTTGCGATCTCTCCACCGCTGAAGGCGGTCGCGTTTCAGTTGTCGTCGGCCAGCGACTGGCCTGACTGGTCCCTCACCGTCGAGGCCGCCCTCTCCAGTCGTGATCTGTGGGGTCACATCACCGGCGAGGATCCTCCTCCCACTGACTACTCCGGCTCGTCCTCTGTCACCAGCAGTGCTGCATCTTCTGCAGCGACTGCTACCACGGCTGTCACCGTTGCTGCTCTTACGTGGCGCCGCCACGATCAGGCCATCCGGGCGTACCTCCTGGACTCGGTTGCTCGTCCGCTCCTTGCTCCTATCGGCCGCCTTCCGACTGCGCGCGCGATGTGGGAGTATCTCCGGGACCGTTTTCTCCCGCGCGGCGGCGCCCGCCGGCATCAGCTCATCTGCGACTCGCAGTCCGCCCGTAAGGGGGAGTGTAGGTGGTGGCGGCGGCTGTAGGGGGGGTCGGGAGTGGAGGAAGGGGCTGCAGGGGGTTTCGGTGGCCGGAAGGGGGGCTGTAGGGGGTGTCGGGTGGCCGGAAGGGGGGCTGTAGGGGTTCGGGAGACCGGAAGGGGGGGCTGTAGAGGGGGTCGGGGGTGGAGGAGGGGGCTGCAGGGGGTCGGGGGTGGAGGCGGGGGCTGTAGATGGGGTCGGGGGTGGAGGAGGGGGCTGCAGGGGGTTTCGGGTGGCCGGAAGAGGGGGCCGGTGGAGGAGAGGGGCCGAACGGAGTGAGCCGGTGGAGGAGGGAGGCCGGTCGACGGGGAGGTGCAGCCGGCGGGAAGGAGGGAGACCGGAGGAGGTGCAGCCGTCGCCCTAGAGCTCTGATACCATGTTAGGAGACGACGGCTAGGGTTTGGAGAGGAACAGAATGATTCCATTGAGGGACTCAAGCCCAATATATGTACAGTAAACCCGACCCGACTATACAGTAAACCCGACCCATTATATTTACATTAACAATCCCAAAAGGTTTTAAGTTGAATTTTCTACATTAGATGGGATTTGAATTGATTTTCTTGTTACTGATAACTTACAGTCGATATTAACTACTGTGATAATCAGTGTAGAATCTGAAACAATTCAACAAATAATATAATTTATATCTGACATAATTGTTGTTGTGCGATATCTAACTTATACTATTAGTGGAACTTCCCAAGTAACAAATTTGTAAAACTTCAGATTCTAACTCAGCATGGATATAAATTTCTCTCTTCAGGTGGCGTGACGACATTGATTGACATGCCCCTTAACAGTTGCCCCTCCACAGTGTCTGAGGAAACATTAAGACTCAAGGTTTAATTACTTGACGAAGTTTGCTAATTTTCTACTTCTTTATTTATTATGCTAGCATGCGAATGATTATTGGATTCTTTATTGTTCAATTCTATGTAATAGGTCGAGGCAGCCCAGGAGAAAATCTATGTTGATGTTGGTATGGCATTCAACTGATATTATTTTATCTCTCGTTATAGATTGCACCTTAACAAATATCCAATATCTTCAGTTTTCTTCTCATGTCCGAATGACGACAATATTCTACATCTCCAATCTCCATTTTGTATAGTTCATGTCATCTTTATCGTCAAAGGTGCTAGTATAGGTTATTTTGCATTTTCAGGTTTCTGGGGAGGTTTGGTACCGGACAATGCCTTCAATACAAGTACATTGGAGAGCCTTCTGAATGCAGGAGCACTTGGTCTGAAGGTACTCATCAAAATAAAACATTAAGCTTAATAAGTTAATAGTTGTATCTCTAATTGATGATGCTTTTGAGACATAGTGATTCATATTTGGAATCATCAGATAGTTTACCCTTTCTTTGTGATCAAACATATAGCTTGTTAGATACCCTCACACCCCAAAACCCGGGTTGTAAGGAGAGGTCCACAGGGGGTATATTAGGCGGGTGATGGGTGCCTCCCTCACCGATGTGGGACTATTCATCAACGCTCCCCCTCATGCGGAGCACGCGTGGTAAGGATCCTCCCATGCAGAGCACCCGTGGCAAGGCGATTGATAGGGCGCACCTGGAGCAGGAGCAGGAGCAGGAGACGGGCCAACTCTGATACCATGTTAGATACCCTCACACCCCAAAACCCGGGTTGTAAGGGGAGGTCCACAGCAGAAGCAGGAGACGGTGAAGCCAGCTCTGATACCATGTTAGGAGATGACGGCTAGGATTTGGAGAGAATGGAATGATCTCTATTGAGGGACTAAAGCCCAATATATATGTACATCAATATACAAGTAACCCGATCCGACTGTAGATAGAACCCTACCCGATATATACAGTAACATAGCTAAACCTCAATAATAATAAAAACTGAAGAAATACGAGGCACACCAATTTGATGGTCAAATAGGCAGTAACTTGAAGGTATGCTAGAAGTTAAGTAGTTTGTTCAATTCCTTTTAGTGAAATGAAGTTCCTTGGACTCTAAAGTGGTGGTTAGCAAATGAATTTAAGTTTCCGATATTGTAAATTGTTAATGTTAGTAGATATCAGGAAAGTTGAAAAGTTCTAACTCAATCTTTTACTTCATGAGTATGGCTTGCCTCTTTCCAGGGTCATATCTTCCTGGGAGGAGCAGGACCTATCTCTTACTTGATCGAACATGCATTTGTCATGGAAGAAAAATTGTCTCCGTGACATGAAATTTGGCTTAAGGGCTCTTCAACCATGCCTTTTGTGTTGACCACAGACTCTATTTTACACTAAACTAGCCTAATCCTTCATCGCCTTCAGTCTTCAGTAGTCTCTGAAATTGATTTTTTTTACAGTGGTTTTTGTTTCCTTTTTCTTTTTCTCAATGGCAGGTGGCGGTAAAGATTTTCGCATTTCCTTTTTCCAGTTTCCTGACTAATATTACCTGACAAAAATACAGTATGAATTTGATTTTTCATATATGGTTGGAGTCCTAAATGAATAGCTGATTGGTTCTTTTTCTGTTTTTATGTAGTCTTTTATGTGTCCTTCAGGAATCAATGATTTCCCAATGACGAATTCAACTCATATCAAGGTATGCCCTCTGGTCTTTCCTTTACATTATTGTGGAAGAAGCTCTTCATTCAACCATTTGTCATGCCACTGTTCCATCAAAAAAATTCTAAGTAGCAATTATGTGCATAATTTATGATATCCTTTAGGTTGATAACTTTGAATAAGACCCCAAAACCCGGGTCTTAAGGGGAGGTCCACAGCGGGTATATTAAGCGGGTGATGGGTGCCTCCCTCACTGATATGGGACTATCCACTAACACTCTCCCTCACGCAGAGCACGCGTGGCAAGGATCCTCCCACACGGAGCACGCGTGGCAAGGCTCGATTGGTGGGGAGCACCCGGAGCAGGAGCAGGAGACGGGCCAGCTCTGATACCATGTTGGATATCCTCACGTCCCAAAACCTGGGTCGTAAGGGGAGGTCCACAGTGGGTATATTAAGCGGGTGATGGCTGCCTCCCTCACCGATGTGGGACTATCCGCTAACAAAGACATTTACCTTATTAGTTGAAAACTAATAGCTGCATCCTCAATTATGTGTATAAATTTTGATATCATTTAGGTTGATAACTTTGAAGAAGACATTTCTGATTGGTTGAAAATTAATAGTTGCATCCTCAATATAGAACAATGCAAACTCCCTTCAAAAGTGTGAGCTGGCGCAACTGAGGCATCATAGCAGTCTTCAAAACTGAAATTGCATCCCTATTAACAATAAACTTTATACAAGCATAAAGTCAGTGAGTCACACGAAACATAACACATTTTTTCATGTGTAATTTTTTTTTATTCAGACAAGACAATTTCAAAAGATTAAAAAGAAATGCACAGCCATCTTCGTTGTTATCATTATCCATACACTCATAAATATTGCACATGTCCACTAATGGTGGGACATTAGATCCCATTTGCGTGATGGTGCACAAAAATCATATGATGCCTTGGATCTTTTATGGTTTCCAGCAACAACCCGCAAAACCCAAAGAATCAACAGATGGGCTTGCGAACACTCTGTTGGATACCCTAAAACCCGAGTCGTAAGCTCTCTTTACCGTTGTGGGACTAACTGGTGGACTTCCTCAACACCCCCCCTTAAACAGAGCACGTGGAGCGAGGCACAATCGGAAGAGGTAGCACTCGGAGGGAGACGGTGAACCCAACTCTGATACCATGTTGGATACCCTCACACCCTAAAACCCGGGTCGTAAGGGGAGGTCCACAGAGGGTATATAAAGCGGGTGATAGATGCCCCTTTACCGATGTGGAACTAACCGGTGGACTTCCTCAACACGTTCATCGATTTGTTGTCCTTTCCTCCTCGTCCAAGTGACACCTTATCCCTTGTTCCTATTTATAGCCCTCACATCGGGAGTATATCCACAATGTCATATTACTCAAAGTTTTCTTTGTTCATGATCCTGTCTCTCCTACGCGTATCCCATTTTAGTATCTGAGCTTGGGCCTGAGCTCTTTTGGGCTGGATTTGTCTCTCTCTTATTCTTTGATGCAGCAAGCATATTTAGATACTAATCCTATCATAGATGAAATTAGAAATGATAAGTTTGAAGAACTTTGGAGACAAGTAGTGCTATTAATTTTATTCTCAAATCTCAAGTGCCTAGAAGCTTGTTGCTTGACAATATGAGTTGCTATGAGGTCTGTTTAATCATGATACTCTTTGTCATGATACACATTCACATGCTTCGAGCAAGATGACTCTTTTTTTGGTGAAACAAACAGATACATATGAGCAAGATGATTTAATTCTGTCTTTTAGAAACCCATATGTGTCACATCTGAGGAGGGTTAAGGCCTAGACCCCTGCCAGTTATTTATTCAATGAAGGCATGATTTGATCCCAGGTCTCCTGTACAATCACCAAGAGACTTTATCAGCTGGGCTAGCTAGCACCCTCAGCATGATTCAAATCATAAGTTGATGAAATCTTTAAATGAACAAATCCAAGGTATTATCTCGGGATGAACCTTACTGGTCTTCATGGACACTAAATATGATTATATTATTCTCGTAGTTAATTATCAAAATCACCAAGCCATGGATTGGATTATCCTTACAAACTTTGAAACTGTGTGTTTATAAAGTTTTTTTGAACATATACTTGATGGTTGTTATAATTGATGATGATTTTGGTTTTTGTGTATCTTTTTGTTAATATTGATGGATCCATCTATGACAATGAAATCAAACCATGATGGTTATAATTTTCATTCTTTTATAATCCACTTAATGATGGAAAGCTTTGGTTGAGTAAACAATTGTCAACCAAGAGTATCAATCCAATTGACGAAAAAGGATTGACAAAAAAAAAGTCATGGATCTAATTTCCTTCTTCTACAACATATTTGAAAGGACCCATTTGAGGAGGATGGTTGCTTTTCAAGGTAAGAAACAATTCCTCAAAACAAAGAATTATGGAAGGATGTGGCTGAGAACGAAGGGGATTCATTGCTATCAACTCCAAGAAAAGCATCAATGTTTCCTCTTCCTTTGTTACTAGAAAAGTATGTCAACCTACATTCATTAGTAATCACATTTAGTACACCCTAAGAAAACTGTTTAGAGAGAACATGCAATAGTTGATCGCATGCGTAAGGCCACTGGATTATATCACCAGTTGCGAAAGAAAAATAAGGACCCGAATAGTGTACTTGAAGGTTTTGATGGGGTTACGCAGTTAAATTCCGGATGAGTCAAAAGAAAGATTTTTAACATAAAACTTGAAGAATGGAATGCTCCATTAGTGAATTCCTGCTCAACCAGGGGTATAGTCGATGATAGTGTGTGGATGGTGTGGTGCAATATAGGCATCGATGATAGCGTGCGGATGGTGTGGTGCAATATATGTGACCAACAATAATTATTTGCCATTTGAGGGGTCAATTAGTCACATTGGATTTTCAAAAGGAGGGTGGAGAAAGTACAGTTGTCACCTTGTGTTCGTCAAAGATGGTGATGCTGATTTATGTAGTTTATCTTTGGAGTCTTTATTTAGTATTTTGAGTCATGGGGAAACCATGCCATTGGAGAAAACAAAGTTGTTCAGAAATGTTAGGAGATGACGGCTAGGGTTTGGAGAGAATGGAGTTGTCTCTATTGAGGGACTAATGCCCAATATATATGTACATCAATAGCACATGAACCCGACCCGACTATACATAAAACCCGATCCATCTCTATACATTAACACTCCCCCTCAAACTCACGGTGGATCATATACCGAGAGCTTGCTAACAAAATGCCTGAAGCGAGCAACTGTTAGAGCCTTCGTGAGAAAATCAGCAGTCTGCTCCATCGAATGAATGAATGGTAAGAAGATGGTGCGGGCAATGAACTCCTGGCGAACATAGTGACAGTCAACCTTTATATGTTTTGTCCGCTCGTGGAAAACCGGGTTGCTAGTAATCTGAATAGCACTCAGGTTGTCACAGAATAGGGGTGTGGGCTCTGAGATCACAACTCTCAGATCAAGCAGAAGGCGATGAAGCCAGACAATCTTTGCAGTGATGGAAGCCATAGCCCTGTATTCGGCTTCAGTGCTGGAGCGAGCAACAGACTCCTGCTTCTTACTGCGCCAAGAAATGAGGGAGTCACTAAGGAACACACAGTATCCGGTGGTAGAACGGCGAGTAGCAACATCTCCTGCCCAGTCTGCATCGGAGTAGGCACGCAGCACTAGAGTAAAGGTGGAGGGGAGAAGCAAAGAACGAGTGATGGTGCCCCGGAGATAGCGAATGATCCTGAATACTGCGGTATAGTGAACAGATCGGGGAGCCTGAACAAACTGACTGACAATGCTAACAGCATGAGTAATGTCAGGTCTAGTCATAGTCAGATAGACTAGCATACCAACCAATCTCTGATATCTGGAGACGTCCCGGAGAGGCTCACCATCTGTAGGTAGGAGTTTCAAGTTGAGCTCCATTGGTATGTCAGCAGTGCGAGAGTCAGTGAGATCAGCATCGGCAAGAATGTCAGAAATGTACTTTTGCTGGGATACTGACAAACCACGGGTCGAGCGGGCAATCTCAAGGCCAAGGAAGTACCAAAGAGGGCCCAGATCTTTCATCTCTGTTAGGAGACGAAGGCTAGGGTTTGGAGAGGAACGGAATGATTCCATTGAGGGACTCAAGCCCAAATATATGTACATGTAACCGACCCGACTGTACAGTAAACCCGACCCGACTGTACAGTAAACCCGACTCATTATATATACATTAACAATCTCAAACTGACTTTGGAGGTGATGCTATGGTGGCACTGTCGTCCCCAGTGATGATCATATCATACACATGCAGTAGCAAAATAGCAAGACCCTGACTATTGTAGGAGCGGGTGAACATGGCATAGTCAGAATGTCGCTTTACAAACCCAGCGGCAAAAACTGCACTGTGAAAGCGCTCAAACCAGGCACGAGGGGCCTGTTTGAGCCCATAGATAGCCCGGTGCAGACGACAAACGTGACTTGGAGGAATAGGAACTCCCGGTGGAGGAGCCATATATACCTCCTCAGAGAGGTCACCGTGAAGGAACGCATTGGTGACATCCATATGATGGAGAGGCCACCCTCGAGCAGCTGTCACAGTTAAGAGGGTGCGCACAGTAGTCATCCGAGCAACTGGAGCAAAAGTCTCCTTGTAGTCAATCCCATACTCCTGGGAGAAGCCACAAGCAACGAGGCGAGCCTTGTGTCGCTCAATGGAACCATCAGGTCGAGTCTTGACCTTGAAGATCCATTTGCAGCTGACAGGCACCACGCCAGAGGGATAAGGAACTAAGTCCCATGTCTGAGTCCGCTGAAATGCCTCAAGCTCCACTATCATGGCCTGTCGCCACTCTGGGTGGAAAACTGTCTCACGGTACTACTGGGGCTCCCGATGGGAGTGGAGAGCAGTGAGAAAGGCCTGGTAGGATGGAGAGTAGGAAGCAACAGTGGAGTGTCCAGTGGTGTCAGAAGAGGCAGGGGTAAAAGCAGAGTAACCAAACCTGTCAGGGGAGTAGTCATATCTGTCAAGAGGGTGATGTTCGTGCGAAGGGTAGCGCTGAACAGGACCAGGATCCATGGCCGGAGAGGTGGGAGCAGCTGCAGGCAAGGTAGTACCAGTGGAGACAGTCTCGGTGGGAGGAACTGTGGAGCGACGAACGTAGACACGCGTGACAGGTGGTGGTGTGGAGGTGACGGGGGAGGGGGAGATGGCGGGGGAGGTAGTGGAGACGAGGGAGGTGGAGATGGAGGTGGAGGTAGTGGAGACAGGGGAGGTGAGGAAGGTAGAAGAGGCTCAACCGGGAAGATGGGCGTGGGAGCAGGATACAGAGGTAAGAAGGGGATGGTGAGAGAGGGTAACGACGTAGAAGATGACGTAGGTGGTGAGGGAAGATCGCGGGACTCAGTGGAAAAGTACGGAACATCCTCTACAAATGAGACGTGACGAGAGACATGGATCCGGCGAGCCAAGGGATCATAGCACCGATATCCCTTGTGCTCCTGACTGAGTCCTAAGTGAACACACCTAACAAACCTAGCAGAGAGTTTGGTGTGCTCATGGGGAGAGAGGACGACGAAACACGTGCACCCAAAGGTACGAAGAAGAGAATAGTCAGGAGATGTGGAGTAAAGCCGCTCGTACGGGGAAACACAAGAGAGGGTGGAGGACGGAGTGATGTTGATGAGGTGAACAACGATCAGGACAGCTTCAGCCCAGTAGGAATGTGAAATAGAAGCAGACAGAAGTAGAGCTCGTGCTGTCTCGAGGACATGGCGATGTTTGCGCTCGGCGACTCCGTTTTGTTCATGGGTGTGGGGACACGACTGTTGGTTAAGAGTGCCGTGACTCGTGAGTCTAAAGGATCTCACGTATCTCAGAAGAGAGATACTCCTGGGCATAGTCAAACCGAAATGCCTTAATGCGCCAACCAAACTGGGTGTGAAGCATAGTAGTGAAGGTCCTGTAAATATGAGAAATCTTGGAGCGGCGACGCCAAGGTTTAAAACTCGGGTACCGGTACCGGTATCGGCCGGCGCCGAACCGGTTCGTACCGGCCGGTTCTGGTTGAACCGGTACCGGCCCCTTTTTTTTATTTTTTTTAAATTGTAAAAAAATCTAAAAAAATCTTTAAAAATTCTAAAAAATTAGAAAATAAATATAAAAAATTAGAAAATAAATATTAGAGTACTTTAGGCCCTTTAGGGCCCTAGTTTAGGACCTTTAGGTCCTTTAGGCTTAGGGACCTTAAGAGTTACTTAGGAGTTAGGGACCTTAGGGTTAGGGCTTAGGAGTTAGAGCCTTAGGCTAGGCCGCTAGGGTTAGTTTTAGGCCTATGAGTCTTATCTTATGTGACTTCAGAGTTCAGATTATGACTTATGAGTTATGAGTCTTATACTCTTATCTAATGAGTTATGACTTATGACTTATGAGTTATGACTTATGACTTCAAAGTTCAGACTCTCAGAGTTCATACTTTAGAGTTTAGACTTTAGAGTCTTGGATTCATCGTTCATCAAGATTCACAACCACCACTCCCCGAGGTGTATGATTAAGAATCTTGATGAACTTGTTAACTATTGTCGAATCACCACTCCCCGAGGTGAATGATTGGACAGTAGAGACCTAACTGAACCACAAGACTCACAAGTTACAACTTACAAGTTATAAGTCACAGACTCACAGACTCACAGTTCACAAGTGACAAGTCACACGACTCACAAGTCACAAGTCACACCTAACAAGTTACTAATTCCTAATTTCCTATATCCTTTTTCCCTCCTTCTTTATCCGGGCTTGGGACCGGCCTTGGCGAAGTTAAAAAAGGTTTTTAAAAGGTTTTATAAAACAACCTTTTAAAGTTTTGAAATTTTTTTATTATTATAAATTTACAATACATTTAATTATAGAATAAGTTTCATAATCCAGATTCCAGACGTGTTCAACACTTCAACTTCCACAAAATACAGATTATCAATATTAAAATTATTACCTCACCTGGCTGGCTCAGTCGCTCAGATAGTCAGATCAGAATATTCAGAAGAATCAGAACTCAGAACTCAGAAGTTCCATAGATTATTATTGCGATCAGCTTCTTCTTCGTCTTCATTTGGAGTTGGTGCCGAGTAGTGCTGCTAGTAGTAAGACCCGTCGGAAGGCCCAGAATAACCGAAGATTGATTGGCCAATGTCCTGGTCGTGCTGGACACCATAACCGTATGCTCCGTAGCCGTAAGATGATGAAGAATCTCCATATGTTCCTTGCGATTCCTCTTGCTCTGGAAACATCGGCTGATAAGAATCTCGGTAATATGATGATGGTGGACCTAGTGGTGGATCATATCCGTACGAGTATGGTACATATGCAGCTTCATGAACAGTGCCAGAAGGCCCGGCCCCTGCTCCATCATGTGGTGACAGTGGTGGATGATGTGGATCTGGTAGGGCTGGTGGTCCAGTGACGCCGGTGTACGTGGGAGCACTGGGAGGTGAAGAAGCTCTCTCATGCTCTCTCATCCGTTGAGATGACTCTCCTCCACCATCACTAGATCCGGAAGGTATACTGCCAAGACTCTCATCTGAATCGCTGTGTATCTGCTGCATTGCCTGGCTAACATGTTGAAATCTTCGTTTGCCGCTCCTCAAACTTGCTCCCTCTTGTTCTTGTCTTTGCTCCTTGCCTAACTCCTCCAACCATGTATTTTCTTGACCGTCAAGAACTGGATCCTCTCTCTCCGTCAACCAAGGGGCTAGAGGGTTATCGTCGTCGAAAATATAATCCAAATTGATTGGATTATCACCTTGGTCCTCTAATCTTCCCTGATCGCGGACCCTCAACCTCATATTGTAATGTACGAAAACTAGTTTATCTAATTTAGATGATGACAATCTATTTCTAGTTTTCGTATGAATGAGAGAGAATGTACTCCAGTTTCTCTCGCAGCCCGATGCCGAACATGTCTGACTCAATACTCGGATAGCAATCTTGCGAAGATCAGAAGCACTTTCACCATGAATGGACCACCAAGTAGCTATAAAATTAGTCAAAAAATAAAACATTCAGTTTGTATTCGTTGATTACAATTGGATAATTGTATAATTAAAGTGTGTTATCAACTTATCGACGTATTACCTGGCTGCATGGTCGAGATAGATGTTCTTGCGTTCTCCGAATCAAAGGAACCACGAGCATATCAGAAGATTTCCATTTGCTCCATTGCCTTATTTTGCGCTGCTATTCTAGGCTCCAAGGTTCGGATCACCTCTTTAAGCCCGATCATTATTTCTGGGTGTTGTGAAACTTCTACCCTATACTGGTATTGGGGATTTAAGTAAAATCCTATAATATGAAAGAAATAAGTATTGAGTCTAATGACTAATGAGATTAAAAATTGAAATTGTTAAATAATGAGTATACACTTGACGATAATATTTACCTGCTGCATGCAATGGATGGTGTAGCGTCTTCTCCCATCTTTTGTCGATCAACTTAAAATATTGTTTTTTTGATTTTTCTCCAACCTTTGTCGACTTCTGAATGACCATCTTAGCTCTGTCCATTGCTTTGTAGATATACCCCATTGCAGGCTTTTCATCTGAATCTACCAGTCGAAGAACTTGCACTAGAGGTTGGATACACACTATTATCTTGTCAATTTCGACCCAGAGCTCCTTTCCAACAACAATATTTTCCACCTCTTTGCCCTCTTCATTAGATGCATATTTTGATTGACACCATGCATCTGAGGTAAACATTTTCCGTAAAGCATCCTTCTGATTAAAAATGCTCTCCAATGCTATGAAGTGAGTGGCAAAGCGGGTGATTGCTGGACGCAGAAGCTCCCGCTTCCCAGTATACCTCCTCATCAAGTCAACTACCCAGTTATGGTTGTAAATGAATTTTGTTATTTTTCAAGCTTGTTTTACAACCTTGTCAACATGATCCAATTTGCCTATATCTTTTAGGATCAAGTCGATGCAGTGTGCGGCACAAGGAGTCCAAAATATAGTCTTCCGTTCCTTCTGTATGATTTGTCCGGCCTTCTTATAGTTAGAGCCATTGTCCGTCACTATTTGGACAATATTATTAGCTCCAACTTCGTCGATGATATTATTCATAAGTTCAACAAGATATATTGCATCATGCACTTTGGCTGATGCATCGACTGATTTGTAAAATACTGTACCAATTGAGCAATATACTAGAAAATTAATTATGGATTTTCTAGTAGGGCCACTCCATCCATCGCACATAATTGTGCAACCTTTCTCCTCCCAGAGAGTTTGAAAACTACGAATATAATAGTTTATTTCGGAGACCTCATCATCTAAAAGTGGCCCAGCAATTTCATATGGGGTAGGGGGAGAAATTCCCGGTCCAACCGACTGCAATGTGTCGCACATTTTTTTAAAGTATGGCGACGCGGCTGCATTAGCCGGGATATGATTGAAATGAAAAAATTTGGCCACTGCTTTCTTCACTTTACTGGCCGCTTGTTTTATTTTTCCAGCTGTTAATTTGGTTTGTTTCTGGCCACGTTCCCTAAACATAAATCCGTCTAGAGGTAACTGCACAGATGTACTGCCGCTAGTGCTAGTTTTACCTCCTCTAGCACTAACACTGCTACTACCACCAGGTCCACCTCCACCAGTACTACCACCAATATCACCAGGAAGAAAACGGGAACTACCACCAGGACCACTCATTGACCATCTACCTCTTTGGTCTCCCCCTCTTTCTCTCATTTCTTGACGACGAGCTTCCTCACGAGAAAGTCTCATTGCCGTTCTCATCTCCCTATCCTCATCCGGCAACTCTTCAGATGAAGAATCATCAAAACTTTCATCATCTATATTTGTTTCTCTATAACCCCTTACCGACTGACTTTTGGTAAGGTGTGGTCTTCTAGAAGCAGAAAGCTCAGGAGCAGTACTCTTATCTTTACTTGCTTTTCTAAAAAATTGCTGGAATTGAGACCGTACCTCTATTGGAACGTGCTCACAACCAGTCACTTGTCCTTTCTTGCCCGCTAAATGCTCCTTCATTCTTGTGATACCACCATTTATGGTCCGGCCACAGTAGTTGCATATGGCCTTCCGCTTGTTGCCTTCAATTGCCTTGCAATGTAGCCATCCAGCGTCTATCTCTTTCGATTTTGGTGCCATTATCTAAGTCAAAAAATAAATGAGCATTAGCAAACTAGAAAGTAATTGCTCACGTTTGCAGCTTTGCTACGTAGAAAGTAAAAACTATAAAGTTTCGACTTTTAAATGGCTCGAAACTCGAAAGTAGAAACTAGAAAGTAAAAAGTAGAAACTAGAAACTAGAAACGTAGAAAGTAGAAACTAGAAAGTAGGGCCTTGAGGCCTTCACGTAGATTCGACTTTCGAGTTTCGAGCCATTCGAAAGTCGAAACTTTTGCAAAAGTGAGCAAAACTGCAAAAGTCGAAACTTTCTAGTTTCTAGTTTCTACTTTCTAAGTTTCTAGTTTCTACTTTCGAGTTTCTAGTTTCTACTTCTAGTTTCTAGTTTCTACTTTCGATTTTCTAGTTTCTACTTTCTAGTTTATACTTTCGAGTTTCTAGTTTCTACTTTCGACTTTCGAGTTTATAGTTTCTACTTTCTAGTTTCTACTTTCGAGTTTCTAGTTTCTCCTTTCTAGTTTCTACTTTCGAGTTTCTAGTTTCTACTCGAAAGTAGAAACTAGAAACTAGAAACTCGAAAGTAGAAACTAGAAAGGAGAAACTAGAAACTCGAAAGTAGAAACTAGAAAGGAGAAACTAGAAACTCGAAAGTAGAAACTAGAAAGTAGAAACTAGAAAGGAGAAACTAGAAACTCGAAAGTATAAACTAGAAAGTAGAAACTAGAAAATCGAAAGTAGAAACTAGAAACTAGAAGTAAAAACTAGAAACTCGAAAGTAGAAACTAGAAACGTAGAAAGTAGAAAGTAGAAACTAGAAACTAGAAAGTTTCGACTTTTGCAGTTTTGCTCACTTTTGCAAAAGTTTCGACTTTCGAATGGCTCGAAAGTCGAATCTACGTGAGGCGTGACCGCGTGAGTGCGTGACTGGCAGACTGCGTGAGCCGCGTGAGCATTCTTGATTTCAAGGTTCTCACCAAGAAATTAACATTAGAAGATGCTGTCAAAGAAAATGATAGTCGAGTAATTATATGCTTGGTTGCACACATGGAATACGGGGTTACTAGCAATTTTAATGGCATTCTGATTATCACAGATTCACAAATCACAATACAGAGGGATGACTGGATGTGTAAGGAAATGAACACTCATATCTCAAACCGGGAGGTCCGGGAGACAATTAGACAACCTCAAAGGTAATGGTAGCCTGGTAGGCACTCAAGGCAGTAATCGTTTTACCTTCTTCACTCTTAAGTTCGCCGCTCGGCCCGCTCGTGCTCGTGCCGCTCGTCGTGAGTCTCGTGACTCGTGAGTCGTGACCTCGTCGTCACTCGTCGGCGTGCGGCTTGTGTCGGTGTGCTGCTCGGCCCGCTCGTCGCCTCTCTTTCTTTCTCTTTCTTTCCTCTCTTCTCTCTTCTCTCTTCTCTCTTTTTTCTTTCTCTCCTCTCTTCTCTCTTCTCTCTTTTCTTTCTCTCCTCTCTTCAGTCTTCTCTCTTTTCTTTCTCTCTCCTCTCTTTCTCTCCTCTCTTTTTTTCTTCTCTTTCTTTCCTCTCTTCTCTCTTCTCTCTTTTTTCTTTCTCTCCTCTCTTCTCTCTTCTCTCTTCTCTCTTCTCTCTTTTTTCTTTCTCTCCTCTCTTCTCTCTTCTCTCTTCTCTCCTCTATTTTCTTGCAAGTTGATGGAAGGTTTTGGAGTTGCAATGGAATGGTTTGGGGGGGTTTATATAGCCTTCAAATCCCCCCCTCCCACTTAAGGAATAATAATTTTTGGAGGGGCCAAAACTAAAAATGCCACCCCCCCTCCACATGCAAATACTGGGAAAGCATGTTCAGCCCATGTGGAGGGAGGAATCCAACATAAAAAAATAAAAAAAGTGACCCAAAGCCCACCCACCCCATTATGGCTGTCGGACGGGACTGAACCGGCCGGTACCGGTTTGTACCGGCCGGTACCTGCCTGACTCGGCTGGTTCGGTCCGGTACGGGTTGGTACCGGCCGGTTCAGGTCTGTTTCGGTCCCGGGTGCTGGACTCGGTTCGGCCCGGCCAAATCCGGTACGTACCGGTACCGGCCGAGATTTGAAACCCTGGGCGACGCATGAGATAGACCCAGGTGTAGCGGGAGTAATCATCTATGAAGCTCACATAATACAAAAAACCACTAAAAGAGGCAATTGGAGCAGACCCCACACGTCAGAGTGCACGAGATCAAAAGGGGCGCTGGAACGGAAAACACTAGTAGAAAAAGGAAGAGCAAGGTGCTTTGCTAATCGACACCCAGTGCAGACAGAGAAAGGGGAGGACACTCGACCCAAAGCGCCAGAGCGAAAAACACTTTAGAGTCGATCACTGAATATGTGACCTAACCTTCTGTGCCACAAATCAGCATCAGAGGTAACAGACAAAGCTGACGGAGTGGAAGTGGGAACCTGAAGGTGATCCAACTGATAGAGTCCGCCTGCTCTATGACCCAGCCCAACTCTCTGACCCGTCCACGAATCCTGCACAGAACAAGAAGAAGTAAATGTAACGATCAGGCCCGAGTCACAAAGAGAACTAACAGATATTAAGTTAATGTTTAAGCGGGGAGCAAGGTGAACACGAGGTAATGTTAGGTGACCAGTGGGATTGGAGGCAGGGGTGATGGATCCACACTGTGAAATGGGTACACGAGTCCCGTCAGTAGTGTGGATCCCTAGGTGGGTTGGAGCAGGGCTACAGTCCGTGAGTACAGAAGGATCGGAGGTAAGGTGGCAGGAGGCACCCGAGTCGAAGATCCATGGAGCAGTAGTATCCAGAGTGGCAGAGAGACTGTGATCTGTCGAAGAGCTGGTGGAGGCGAGGTATCGAAACAGTAACTCCTCAAAGCGCTGGAGGCGGTCGGAGTAAGACCGAGACTGAGCAGGAGTGGTGACAGGCGGTGCTGGAGTAGGGAGATCAGCGGCAGCAGCAGTCCCGCCATCATGGCGGAGGGGACCCTGACGACGTCCATAGTCGACTGACGTGGTGGAGGGACGTGACCCGAGAATACCATCAAAACAAGGAGACGGAGGGACTCGACGATCAGCTACTATGTGCAGGCAGTACGGAAGCCGAGAGATGCTGTAGGAAGCCATACCCCTGAAGTACGGGGGCAAGCCGGCACAAGGGAGGTCCTGGACAGTTCGGTACAGAGGAGACGGGCCGGAGGGGGGGTCTGCGGTGGAGGAGAAGGTCGGGCGGGGGGGGGGAGGGGGGGCTGTGGCGGGAGGAGGAGGCCGGGGGAGGAGCCAGCACAGGGGGGACTACGGTGAAAAGAAGGTCGAGGGGGGGTGGGGGTTGTGGTGGGAGGAGGGCCAGAAGAGGGAGGGCTGCGGTGGAGGACCGGTGGGGCGATAGGGGGTGCAGGAGGGGGTGGCGTGGGTTGCAGGGGGGCAGGAGAGGGCGACGGGGCTTCAGGAGGTGCAGGAGGAGGCGACGGGTGCTGCAGGAGGTACAGGAGGGGCGCCGGGGGCTTTAGGGGGTGTAGGAGGGGGCGGCGGGGGTTGCAGGAGGTGCAGGAGAGGGGCAGCGGGGGCTTCAGGAGGTGTAGGGGGGCTTCAGAAGGTGCAGGAGGGGGCGGTGAGGCTGCCGGAGTGCTGGAGGGACTGCCGAAGGGGGGAATTGGGTGCATGAGGGTGTTGGAGGGGCTGTCGAAGGGGGGAATCGGGTGCAGGAGGGGGCTGGAGGGGCTGTCGGTGCAGGTGAGAAGGGAATAGGGGGCTGGAGGGGCTGCCGGAGGGGGGAATCGGGTGTTAGAGGGACTGTTGGAGGGGGGAATCGGGTGCAAGAGGGGGCTAGAGGGACTACCGGAGGGGAGAATCGGGTACTGGAGGGGCTGCCGGAGGGGGGAATCGGGTGCTGGAGAGGCTGCCGGAGGGGGGAATCGAGTGCAGGAGGGGGCTGGAGGGGTTGTCGGAGTGCTGGAGGGGCTGCCGGGGTGGGAGGAGCTGCCGGAAGGCCGGAGGAGGAGGTGGTGTAGGCTGGGTGGGGTGCAGGAGGGGAAAGCCGGAGGAGGAGAAGGCCGGTGCCGGAGGAGATGCCGGAGGAGTTGCCTTCACCGCGGAGAAACCCTAGAGCTCTGATACCATGTTAGGAGATGACGGCTAGGGTTTGGAGAGAATGGAGTTGTCTTTATTGAGGGACTAATGCCCAATATATATGAACATCAATATCACATGAACCCGACCCGACTATACATAAAACCGGATCCATCTCTATACATTAACAAGAAAATTAAAAAGACATCTTGAAATCCATGAGGTATGGTGCCAGTATGTTTGAATTGTGTGTAGTGGTGTCTAACATACGAAGGTCAAATATTTGGGTGAGGCAGGTACTCTTTGAAATTTTAAAGTTAATACCATTCGTAAATAACAATTTAGTCATGTACATATAAACCTTTTGTTTTGGCATTCTATCGTCACACAAGGATGTTCCATAATCCATACTGCCTATTATACTCTCTTTTGACTTCCTTTTTGTAGGAGGGGTTGTATGTGTTGGCGAAGTACAACAGGCCTTTGCTTATTCATGCCGAGATGGTTTTAGATTCTGAAAGCAGTGAAGAACTTAGTGATGGTGGTTCAGATTCTCGATCCTACACAACATATCTTAAGACCAGGCCACCTTCATGGTAAGCTGCCAGTCATTTTTTCATTTAACAAAACAAGCTTTCATATAATATGTAAGTTCTGTCCTTGATAAGTTTGCAGCACTGAAACATATATAGAAGTCTCCGTGAATGTTTGTGTGCACTAGCTTGGTTAGGGATATCTCATATAACATTTTCTGAACAGATACTCGACTAAAATCCATACAGGAGCCTAGCATTTTAGCCCATGTCATGATCCAGCCCGTTAAAAAACCTCACCTGTCATCATTATAATTTATATGTAGCTTCCAGGGTAGGTTTTGGTTAGGTTAGGTTGGGATTTTCGCTAATTCCAAGCAAACCTCAATGGAGACTAGTAAAAATCCATACAGGACCCATGCATTTGGGCCCATGCCATCAACCAGATCATTAAAAAACCTCATGTGCCATCATTATAACTAGCTTCCAGGTTATCTTTTGACTTTTGGTTGGTTCGGCAGGAATTTTAACTCATTCCTAGCAAACATCAATATAGACTAAGTTTGTAGAGCCATCAAATTATCAAAGACTTTGGCCATAGTTTCCTAGGTACCAAATGCAACATACTTTAGGACCTCAAGGTCTCCTCTATGAGAAATGTACTAGTTTGTATGCATACAGGTTTTCATAAATTCTGGAGAATGTACTTGAAAACTGACATAATATTCTTAAAACTAACAATTCTCAACAATGAAAAGATTTGCACAACCAAACTTAATAGTGTTTTGTTGGCCATCTGCTGATGTGTTTTTTCTTTTTGTTGAATGGTAACAGATAAATAAGTGATGAAATGCGGTTTTTATTGATCAGGAACTTACAAGTAAATTAAAAGACAATAACTTGATTTAGTAAAGCAAATCACAAACTAAAATCTGTGGAAAATTTTTGCCTTAAATTATCAATTTTGTGATAAGTCTTCAACTAGGAAACATGTATTGATCTTGGTCATTCCTAGCAAACATCAATATAGACTAAGTTTGTAGAGCCATCAAATTATCAAAGACTTATGCCATAGTTTCCTAGGTACCAAATGCAACATACTTTAGGACCTCAAGGTCTCCTCTATGAGAAATGTCCTAGTTTGTATGCATTCAGGTTTTCATAAATTCTGGAGAAAATACTTGAAAACTAACATAATATTCTTAAAACTAACAATTCTCAGCAATGAAAAGATTTGCACAACCAAACTTAATAGTGTTTTGTTGGCCATCCGCTGATGTGTTTTTTCTTTTTGTTGAATGATAACAGATAAATATGTGATGAAATGCGGTTTTTATTGATCAGGAAACTTACAAGTAAATTAAAAGACAATAACTTGATTTAGTAAAGCACTAAAGCAAATCACAAACTAAAATCTGTGTGAAAATTTTTTGCCTTAAATTATCAATTTTGTGATAAATCTTCAACTAGGAAACATGTATTGGTCTTTGTCACTGGTGCCCTTTTTGTCATGGCTTTTATAGAGCAATTAAGGAGTTCTGCTTAGCTAGAAAAATCATATCTGGACACTAAATGGATAAGACCCTTGAAAAGTTAAAGCCAAAGATTTATAGGCCCAAAGGAAAAGCTCCAAGGAGCTATGCCAATGATTCATTCAGCTGATTAACTGCGAGTGAAGCTAAAAAGTTTCTAAAATCCGAGAAAAGAATGCAAAGCATACTGTCATCAGTACTCAAAGGTCTAGAACAAACACAACTACCATGCCCTATGAGATTATACATCATGTTTTGCAATTATGTTTGTTAATGTATAGAGATGGATCGGGTTTTATGTATAGCCGGGTTGGGTTCATGTGCTATTGATGTACATATATATTGGGCATTAGTCCCTCAATAGAGATAACTCCATTCTCTCCAAACTCTAGCCGTCATCTCCTAACATTGTATAAGAGCTCTAGGGTTTCTCCGCGGTGAAGGCAACTCCTCCAGCATCTCCTCCTCCGGCATCGGCCTCCTCCTCCTCCGGCCTTCCCCTCCTGCACCCCACCCGGCCTACACCTCCTCCTCCTCCGGCCTTCCGGCAGCTCCTCCCGCCCCGGCAGCTCCTCCCGCCCCGGCAGCCCCTCCAGCCCCCTCCTGCACCCGATTCCCCCCTCTGGCGACCCAGCCCCCTCCTGCGCCCGATTGCCCCCTCCGGCAGCCCCTCCAGCACTCGATTTCCCCCTCTGGTAGCTTCTCCAGCACTCCGGCAGCCCCTCCAACACCTTATTCCCTTCTCACCCGCATCGGCAGCCCCTCCAGCACTCCGGCAACCCCTCTAGCCCCCTCCTGCACCCGATTCCCCCCTTCGGCAGCCCCTCCAACATCCGACTCCCCCCTTAGACAGCCCCTCCAACACTTTGGTAGCCTTGGCTCCCCCTCCTGCACCTTCTGAAGCCCCCCCTACACCTCCTGAAGCCCCCGCCACCCCCCTCCTGCACCTCCTGCAACCCTCGCCGCCCCCTCCTGCACCCCCTGAAGCCCCCGCCGCCCCTCCTGCAGCACCCGCTGCCTCCTCCTGCATCTCCTGAAGCCCCGCCGCCCCCTCCTGCCCCCCTGCAATCCACGCCGCCCCTTCCTGCACCCCCTGCCACCCCCATCACCCTACCACTCCTTCACTGCAGGCCCCCCCTTCGGCCCGTCTCCTCTGTACCGGCCTGCCCATGACCTCCTTTGTGTCGGCTCACCCTCGTACTTCAGGGGTATGGCTTCCTACAGTATCTCTCGGCTCCCGTACTGCCTGCACACAGTAGTTGATCGTCGAGTCCCTCTGTCTCCTCATTTTGATGGTATTCTCGGGCCACGTCCCTCTACTATGTCAGTCGACTGTGGACGTCATCAGGGTCACAAATTACAAAAACTTCCCCTGAACTATACACCACATTTCATATTGGTCCCTTAACTTTTTTTGAACAATTTGATCCTCGAACTATGCTCCATCTGCATGTAGCCCCCCTCCGTCAACTTTTTATCCCGAAAATGCCCTATCAATTTCCAATAAGAATCAAAATTGTTTTAGAAAATTTAACTTATGCTTACTAGGACAAGGGTATTTTCGGAATAAAAGTTGACATAGGGGGATAAATGCAGACGGAGCATAGTTCAGGGATCAAATTGTTGAATTTTTTTTTTTGAGGGACTAATATGAAATGAGGTGTATAGTTCAAGGGAGGGTTTTGTAATTTGCCCTTAATGTTATATCAACTTATGTAGAATATCCTTAAACCATATTTATTAGGTATAATCAAGGCCCTATCATCATAAATGATCCACTACATGGTTTTGAGGTATCTGTATCACCAGGAGGCTTCAGACTTAAGTATTGGGGCCTCATGGTTGGTTTCTGTTTTTAAGCCTGTTATTGAAATGTCGACATATATACTATTTGACAATTGTTTGTCTTAAGTTATTTGTTGCTGCTTGTAGATGCATCGAACTTCTTATGTTGAGATCTTTTACTTAGTGGTGCATATTACAAAACCTCAAGTGGTTGCATTCAATCTGAGCACACCCTTGCTGATCCCAGAAGGAAAAAGAGTGATTGATGGATTCACATGCTAACATCATACTGTAGTTTTTTCCCTCTTGATATCGCTATACTTTACCAATTAGATGCAATATCCTTTTTCCAATGGTATGCTTTTCGTCCTTGTTCAGTATACTCTCACTATCTTAGGCTGCTCAAGTTGGCATCCTCTTTAAACCAAATATTGGAGATCCTGATTTATTGGCCTGCGTAACATTTGAATCATAGAGCTAATCAAATGACTAATCCTCATAGTAGCACTAACTAAATATTCCTGTTAGGGATTAACGCATGCCAATATGCTTACTTTGATAATTATATCTTTTAAGTATTAGTCCTTTCACACATTACGAATGGAAAGTGTCTCTGTTTCCCTTTTACCTGGAGGTTTTCCCCTGACTTATTCTTGCTTACAATGCCCAACTTATCACTACCTCATTAAATAGTTCTTTTGGCTATAATACTGAATATTCTAATCAGGGAGGTGGCAGCTATTAAAGAATTGCAAGAAGCAATGCAAGAGACAATGATTGGTGGTCTTGCAGAAGGAGCTCATGTTCATATCGTTCATTTGTCAGATGCAAGAGCTTCACTTGATCTTATTAAGGTGTTACCCAGTATTATTTTCTATCATTAAATGCTCTTTTTGAATGGATTAAGTTTACGGCAGAAAGAGGTGCTTGTTCCCTTCTCTTCTAGGTTCTAACTTCTAATACTAGGCAAAGATTAGAGACTAAACATGAATCATCAATTCCTTTGACCATTCGTTACAAACTATATTATGAAGAATGCACTATACTCGCAATTGAACTGAAAGATAATTTGTGCAGTTAACCTTATTATCAGTTCACTCTCTCTTATATAGTTATATCAGGCAGTGCACAATCTACATATCCAACATTTAAAATCCAGATGGACCTTTTAAGTTTTGTAAGGCTATTTGAATGCATTGTGAGACAGCATACTACTAAAATGGTTAAGTAGGATTTCTAAAACTAACAAATGGGAAGAGGCATGTGGGTTTACGATTTTGTTTCAATTAATTTACAGAGGACTTCAATCAGCTTTTGCTCAAATAAATATAGTACTAGAGCATGAGAACTATCTTCCTAGGTCGTTTGCAAACCCGGTACGCAGACCCTATAGAAGTATCCGTGCTTCATTGGTCCGACATATACAAAAGTGGAGGGATTGCCCACTCACCGACCTCAGCTTACCCTCCATTTAGTGACGAGGCTCAGATTTTCACATCTTGAGGGTCACCTGATCGTAATTGGATAACTGTGTTTTTCTCAGTGTAGACTCCATCCCTTCTTCCATCCCATTTCCCTTTAAATTCTCCACGATAATTGTTGTGATATGTACTTTAAGATTTGCACCACAAAGAAAGCATATTCCTTCTGCGGCTCCCTGTTGGCAGAGGTACCAAATATAGTAAATTATCATATTGTTTCAACTATACCAAGTTCCATCATCCCCCTGGCCACACAGTGCCTATGTTCCAGATCCGCAACCGCAATCAACAATCTCACGAGATGCCCAGAGGCAGAGGATGGATCGGTGTCGCCATACGGACATTGGACGCCATCGCATTACACGCCACTGCCACATGCCATTGGGGGCCCGAGGCTATCCTCCTATTTTCGGAGTTTTCTCTATGCTCGTAGCCCTCTGCAGTATGCACAGCAACTATCCCCCCCCCCCTGTCTTTCTCATTTCTCGTTAGAAAAGAAAAAATTCCTCTGCTTTTAGGAAAACTTTTCCATGATTAGTCGGCATATCTGACCGACACCCCCTCTCCCAGCAAACAAACCCCAGTTCGAACATAAATTACAAAGGATGCCCCGATCCAAACATGTATGCCTAATAGATTCTAATTCAGATCAGATTCACCTGAATTTGGCTCAATTCATTCGAATCAGATTTGAAACATACCCGATTTGGAGGCATAATGCATGTTTAAGGGGTGATTCAGTTCGGGTAAGTCAAAATTGGAACCAGTTTGGTAAACCAGTTCATGTTCAGTCGAACCCTCAAACCATAGATTGATGCAACTTCTAGTAGTATCGGTCACAAATATGACTTGGAGTGGGTTCTCCTTCATTTATTAGTCGTGTTTGCATCGTTTCGATATCTTTTGGTAGGTTCCTAAGGTATATGAGTCATAATAAGACGAGTATTGAGTGATTTCCAACGAAATACTTTGACTAATTTTAGCCTTTTCTTTCTTCTCGCTCTGTATAAAGTGCATGGAACTTGAGGTTTGGTCTATTGTAGTATACTTGTATTATTGAAGAAAATGAGGCATTGGGAAGTTTTCTACAGTATATCATGGGATCTGGAGTCCTGCATCTTTCCCCTGGTTATTTCTCTAAAAAGTTCCCTTCTCCGACTTTGAAGAACTACGCACTTCATGAGCATGGGTTTAATGCTTAGAGATGACTTTAGATGTTCAATGAACAGGAGATATGGCTTGGATAAAGATGAACATAAGAACAAGATTTGTAATAGATCTAATGTCTAGAACTAATTATGTTGGTCTGGTTTTGTGATTACAGTCGTATTTGGTTGCATGTACAATGATGTTGTATTCCTGAGTCCTATATTTATAATAAGGCTATCTGTTTTAGCCTTTAGCTGAAGCCATTCAATTGATTATTTCTTGTTCATTCATCCCTCAGCAACCTAAACTATGGCTTCCTACTCCTAGCTATACACAGATAATGAAAGTCTAGTCCTTTTTGTGCAAATTATTTGGGACAAGGCCTGCCAAGAACACTTCTAGAGATATCACTACCTTATTCTTCGATTTCTTGTGAGGTCCTTATCCCCATGCTAGTGCATTACTTCTAATCGTATTACCTGATTAGCTGGAATACGGAACTATTTCTGAAATGGAACTATGGCATGACACCTTGTATCATAGTCCGCGCATTGTTCTTATATTTATGAATCAACACAAACGAACTTAGAGGATTTAAATTAGTTCTTACTTTTGGATGTTTTAATGCAAGTAATGCATCATTATTATTTTTTATTGATTTAATGACTTCTTATATATCCTGTCTGCTGATATGTTACTTGAAGGATGCGAAAAGCAAAGGTGCTAGTGTAAGTGTAGAAACTTGTCCCCATTATCTGGCATTTTCATCAGAAAAAATAGGGGATGGAGATACCCGATTTAAATGTTCTCCACCGATACGTGAAGAATCCAACAGACAAAAACTATGGGAAGCTTTGATGGTATTGTGATCACCATAATGACATTTACTTATATTTACTATTGCCGTTAATTTATAAATGCTATATTACTCTATTTCAGGAGGAACATATTGACATGTTAAGTTCTGACCATTCACCATCAACGCCTGATCTTAAACTTTTTGATGAAGGTGACTTTCTGAAGGCATGGGGAGGGATATCATCTTTGCAGGTTGCCACTGTTATATTTTCTAATAGAACTCAGACAAATTTATGCAGTGTGTGACTTGTGTACAATGATATCGGAATACCGAACTGTGTTAGTTCTTGTGCAGCAGCCTTTGCTAATGATAGATTTCAGAGACAACTTATCCACATAAAATTTACCAAAATCTAGTTGCTATTTATAGCATGTGGGGTGTGTGTGTCTCCAATCAATATTTCACTCAAACAAGTGTATTTATTAGAACCTGTTAGGAGATGATGGCTAGGGTTTGGAGAGGAATAGAATGCATTCCATTGAGGGACTCAAGCCCAATATATGTACATGTATCACTATACAATCCGACCCGACTATACAGTAAACCCGACCCATCTATATGTACATTAACACTCCCCCTCAAACTCACGGTGGATCATGAACCGAGAGTTTGCCTAGAAAATGCTGGAAGCGAGCAATCGTCAGGGGCTTCGTCAGAAAATCAGCAGTCTGCTCCGATGAGGAAATGAAAGGCAGGGAGATGGTGTGGTCGATAAACGCCTGGCGAACATAATGACAATCAACTTCAATATGCTTTGTTCGCTCATGGAAGACCGGGTTGCTAGCAATCTGAATAGCACTCCGGTTGTCACAGAAGAGAGGAGTGGGCCCGGATATCACCACTCCTAAGTCGAGCAGAAGACGGCGAAGCCAGACAATCTCGGCGGTGGTGGAAGCCATAGCCCTGTATTCGGCTTCGGTGCTGGAGCGAGCAACAGACTCCTGCTTCTTGCTGCGCCACGAAATCAGTGAATCACCCAGAAACACACAGTATCCTGTAGTCGAGCGACGAGTGGCTGCATCTCCTGCCCAATCTGCATCGGAGTAGGCACGCAGCACCAACGGAGAGGTGGAGGGAAACAGTAGTGAACGGGTGATGGTGCCCCGGAGGTAGCGGATAATCCGAAGAACAGCTGCATAGTGTATTGACCGTGGAGCCTGAACAAACTGACTGACAATGCCAACTGCATGGGCAATGTCTGGCCGGGTCATGGTGAGATAGACGAGCATCCCAACCAGCCTCTGGTAGCGGGAGACATCCTGGAGCGGCTCACCGTCTGTAGCGAGAAGCTTCAAATTGAGCTCCATGGGTGTATCAGCAGTGCTCGTATCCGTAAGAGCAGCATCAGCAAGGATGTCGGAGATGTACTTCTGCTGGGAGACCAACAGACCACGATCTGACCGGGCAATCTCAAGGCCCAAAAAGTAGCGAAGAGATCCCAGATCTTTCATCTCAAACTGACGCTGGAGGTGCCGCTGGAGAGAGGCGATGGTGGCACTGTCATCCCCAGTGATGATCATATCATCCACATAGAGGAGAAGAACTGCAATGCCCTGACTGGAGGAGCGAGTGAACAAGGCATAGTCGGAGTGACGCTCAACAAACCCGGCGGCCAGAACTGCACTGCGAAATCGCTCAAACCAGGCACGAGGGGCCTGCTTGAGCCCATAGATGGCTCGGCGCAACCGACACACGTGCCCTGGAGGAACTGAAGTGCCCGGAGGAGGAGCCATGTAGACTTCCTCGGAGAGATCACCGTGGAGAAACGCATTGGTGACATCCATCTGATGGAGAGGCCACCCTCGAGCAGCTGCCACAGCTAAGAGGGTGCGCACAGTAGTCATCCGAGCAACTGGAGCAAACGTCTCCTCGTAGTCAATCCCATACTCCTGGGAGAAGCCGCGAGCAACGAGGCGAGCCTTGTGCCGCTCAATGGATCCGTCAGGTCGAGTCTTGACCTTGAATATCCACTTGCAGCTAACAGGCACCACCCCGGAGGGACAAGGCACCAACTCCCAGGTCTTGGTCCGCTGAAAAGCCTCAAGCTCAAATGACATGGCCTGCCGCCACTCTGGATGTAACGCTGCCTCACGGTACGACTGGGGCTCCCGATGGGTGTGTATAGCAGTAAGAAAAGCCTGAAAGGATGGTGAATAGGAGACACTGGCAGAGTAGCCAGAAGAGTCAGGAGAGTCAGAAGGAAAAGCAGAGTAGCCAAACCTGTCAGGAGAGTAGTCATATCTGTCAGGAGGGTGATGTTCGCGCGCCGGGTAGCGCCGAACAGGAGCAGGATCCACGACCGGGGAGGAGGGGGCAGCAGCATCAGGCGAGGGAGTACCAGTGTGAACCGACTCTGGAGGAGGAGCTGCAGACCGACGTACATAGACACGAGTAACGGGTGGTAGTGGAGGTGGCGAGGGAGACTGAGGAGGTGGTGGTGGTGGTGGAGGTGGTGGTGGTGAGGGAGACTGAGGAGGTGGTGGTGGTGGTGGTGGGGAAGATGGAGGTGGAGTAGGCGTGGGTGGGGCAACAGAAAACGGGGGTAGAACGGGGATGTGGAGAGGTGATGAAGACGAGGAGGGTGACGCAGGAGGCAAGGAAATATCCCGAGACTCAGGGGAAAAGTACGGGACATCCTCAACAAAGGAAACGTGACGGGAGACACGGATCCGGCGAGCCAAGGGATCGTAACAACGATACCCCTTGTGCTCCCGACTGAGCCCCAAGTGAACACACCGAACAGATCTCGCAGAGAGTTTGGTGCGCTCATGGGGAGGAAGAACGAAGCACGTGCAGCCAAACGTGCGAAGAAGGGAGTAGTCAGGTGGGCTGGAGTGAAGGTGCTCATATGGGGTGGCACCGGACAGAGCTGATGACGGAGTGATATTGATGAGGTGGACAGCCGTCATGACAGCTTCAGCCCAGTAAGAGTGAGGAACAGACGCAGAGAGGAGCAAGGCTCGTGCGGTCTCAAGGACATGACGATGCTTGCGTTCGGCAACGCCGTTCTGCTCATGGGTGTGGGGACAGGACTGCTGGTGAAGAGTGCCGTGAGACTGAAGAATCTCACGCATCTCGGAGGAGAGGTACTCTTTGGCACAATCAGACCGAAAGGTCTTAATGCGCCGACCAAACTGAGTGTGTATCATAGTGGTGAATCTCCTAAAGATGTGAGGGACTTCAGACCGATGACGCATAAGATAAACCCAGGTGCACCTAGAGTAGTCATCGATGAAACACACATAGTACATGTAACCCGAAATGGATGCAACATGTGCAGGACCCCAAATGTCCGAATGTACTAAATCAAATAACGCATCAGAGTGGGAAGCACTAGCAGAGAATGGAAGAGCTAGATGCTTTGCTAGTCTACAACCCGTACAAACAGAGAGAGGGGAGAAGGACGCTCGACCCAAAGCGCCCGAACGGAATACGCTTTTGAGTCGATCACTCGATATGTGACCTAACCTTCTATGCCACAGGTCGGCATCGGAGGTAACAGACATGACAGACGCACCAGAAACGGAAGACACATGGAGATGGTCCAGCTGGTAAAGTCCTCCTGCTCTACGGCCCAGCCCAATCCTCTGACCCGTCCGCGAATCCTGCACAACACAAACAGAAGGGGTGAAGGTGACAGTCAGACCAGAGTCGCATAGAGAACTGATAGAGATCAGATTAATGTTAAGACGGGGGGCATGATGGACATGGGGTAGGGTCAGGCGACCAGAAGGGTCAGAGGTAGTAGTGACGGATCCACATTGCGGAATAGGGACGAGAGTCCCATCCGCAGTGCGAACCTCCTGGTGGATGGTAGTGGGAGAACAGTCAGTGAGGATAGTGGAGTCAAAGGTGAGGTGACAGGAGGCACCCGAGTCGAATATCCATGGAGCAGTAGTACCCGGAGTGGCAGAGAGACTGTGAGCTGTCGAAGAGCTGGTGGAGGCGAGGTACCGAAGCAGTAATTCCTCAAAGCGCTGGAGGCGGTCGGAGTAAGACTGAGACTGAGCAGAAGTACCCGGAGTGGCAGAGAGACCATGATCTGTCGAAGAGCTGGTGGAGGCGAGATATCGCAACAGTAACTCCTCAAAGCGCTGGAGGCGGTCGGAGTAAGACCGAGACGGAGCAGGAGTGGTGGCAGGCGGTTCTGGAGTAGGGAGATCAGCAGCAGCAGCAGCAGCAGTCTCGCCATCATGGCGGAGAAGACCCTGACGACGTCCACAGTCAACTGATGTGGTGGAGGGACGTGGCCCGAGAATACCAGCAAAACGAGGAGACGGAGGAACTCGACGATCAGCGACGGTGTGCAGGCAAGATGGGAGCCGAGAGATGCTGGAGGAAGCCATATCTCGGAAGTACGGGGGCGAACCGGCACAAGGAAGGTCTGAGGCAGTCCGTACAGAGGAGACGGGCAGTTCGGTACAGAGGAGAAGGTGGGGCGGTGGGGCAGCAGGGGGTGCAAGAGCTGGCGAGGTTACAGGGGAGGGGGCGGGTGAGCTGTCGGGGCAGAGGAAGGGGGGGCGGAGGGGGCTGTAGGGGGGGTCGGGGGGGGCTGTAGGGGGGGTCGGGGGTGCTGTAGGTGAGCGGAGGACGGGGGCGGTGGGTGTAGAGGGGTGGAGGAGGGTCGGGAGGGGGTCGGGGGCAGTAGGTGGGCGGAGGAGGGGGTCGGGAGCTGTAGGGGGGGCCGGGAGGGGGTCGGGGAGGGCAGTAGGTGGGCGGAGGAGGGGGGCGGGGGCTGTAGGTGAGCGGAGGAGGGGGGGCGGGGGGTGTAGAGGGGTCGGGAGGGGATCGGGAGGGGGTCGGGGTGCTGGAGGTGAGCGGATGAGGGGGGGGGCGGGGGTTGGCGGGGGCTGTAGGGGGGATCGGGAGGGGGTCGGGGGTGCTGGAGGTGAGCGGAGGAGGGGGGGCGGGAGGGGGGTGCAGCCGGCGGGAAGGAGGGAGGGTGCAGCCGGCGGGAAGGAGCAGCCGGAGGAGGTGCAGCCGGAGGAGGAGGGAGGCCGGAGGAGGGGGGTGCAGCCGGCGGGAAGGAGGGAGGGTGCAGCCGGCGGGAAGGAGCAGCCGGAGGAGGTGCCGCCGGAGGAGGTGCAGTCGGAGAACCGTCGTCGCCGGGAGAACCCTAGAGCTCTGATACCATGTTAGATACCGTCACACCTCAAAACCCGGGTTGTAAGGGGAGGTCCACAGCGGGTATATTAAGCGGGTGATGGGTGCCTCCCTTACCGATGTGGGACTATCCGTTAACATCCCCCCTCACGCGGAGCATGCGTGGCAAGGCATGATCGGTGGGGAGCATCCGGAGCGGGAGCAGGAGCAGGAGCAGGAGACAGGCATGTTAGAAACCCTCGCACCTCACAAAACCGGCTTGTAAGGGGAGGTCCACAGGGGGTATATTAAGCGGGTGATGGGTGCCTCCCTTACCGATGTGGGACTATCCGTTAACACTCCCCCTCACGCGGAGCACGCGTGGCAAGGATCCTCCCATGCGGAGCACGCATGGCAAGGCACGATCGGTGGGGAGCACCCGGAGCAGGAGCAGGAGACAGGCTAGCTCTGATACCATGTTAGGAGATGACGGCTAGGGTTTGGAGAGGAATAGAATGCATTCCATTGAGGGACTCAAGCCCAATATATGTACATGTATCACTATACAATCCGACCCGACTATACAGTAAACCCGACCCATCTATATGTACATTAACAGAACCTTTGCATTTGCTGAGCATTAATTGTCCATCTTGAAGGTGTTAATACTAGGTAAGTTGTTTTCAATTTATGCTGCTTTCTATAGGCTAGAAATGTATCGTGTATTTGCTGAGTAAATTGCATCCTTAATCTTGTCTTTATTGCATGCCTTGGAATCTGCAATTTGGCTGAGGTACTGGTATCAAACACCTATAGTAGTGTCAATATTTGTAGGATGCATTTGAATTCGTTTAAGTGAAGAATGAATCCTGATACCATAAGAAAGCAACGAGGGGTCCTGCAATATCAACCGGAAAGACCATCAAAACCTTAGTTTATTATCTCTTAACTTGAATTATCAAAACACATTTAACAAATATAGATGTATTTTAGAAAAATTGGTAGTTATGAGACGTAAATAGTCTTGATCTAGAGTCCATATGGTTTTATCTTTTGATGCATCAATTATGTTGAAACGTTGAATTTCTTCTATGGGTTGACTACACCATGTTTTGGCTTATCAATGACATGCTTCAAAGATTATGTGATTCTTCTACTTGGTCACTGTTAAGATGTATTAGTGTATATACATACACTTAGGGTATATATGACTCATATGTATTTCACCTTATATTGGCTATTGGCCTAATGAGAGATTCATTCTATTCTCTCCCCAAACCCTAGCTCTCTTTCTCTCTTTCTCTTCCTCTCTTCCTCTAGGGTTTGTCACATGGTATCAGAGCAAGGTTGATCGCCGGCGTCGTCAACGGCTCCCTTGTCTCCTCGCGATCAGGTCCAGATCTTCCCCTCGATCAGAGCCCCTCGATCTGCCGATCTGCTCCAGCCCCTTGCGTTCGCGATCCGCGCCAGCTCGCGCGCGCGATCAGCCCCTCGCGCTCGCGATCCGCGCGTGATCCACGCTCGCGATCCGCGCTCGCGATCTGCCCTGCCCCGCGCTCGCGATCTGCCCTGCCCCGCGCGCTCTGCTCCAGCCCGACTCTGCTCCGCTCCGCTCCGTGCGTGATCTGCCCTGCCTTGCCCCTCGCGCGCGATCGCATATCAGAGCCCGGCTCTGCTCCGCTCCGTGCGTGATCTGCCCTGCCTTGCGCGCGATCAGGTCCAGCCTGGCCCGACATTGATCTGGATCGATGCATGGTCCTTCGCAGTGATGAGCCGATTTGTCGCGGAGCATTTCCTGGGGATGTAGAGATCCATCATCTGACCCTCCTCGTTCTGCATTTTGTCCAAAGATCCAAAGGCGAAAACAGTGCAAAAGAATTTTCTGATCCAGCCCCTCGCGCGCGATCAGCTCCAGCGCAGTGCTCGCACGCGCGATCCAGCCTGCCCCGCTCGCTCTATTTGCGATCTTCGGCTCGTCGCGCGTCTCCTCGTCTCATAGCTCGCAGCATTCCTGATTTGATCCGGGGGAGGGACCCCTCGAGCTCTTCGAGCCTTCCCTCTCTCCGGACATGTCCTCGACTTCTTCGATGACGACTCCGCCGTCTCATCCGGTGACGTCCTATGAGATTCCACGGGATTTTCTCCTGCTCGCCACCGACTTTCTTCTCCAAGAGGCCTCCGATTGGCCGGCATGGTCAGCCACAGTGGAATCCACCCTTGAGGGTCGCAATCTTCGAGGACACCTTGATGGCTCTTCCACGTTACCTGCTTCCGATACAGAATACGGTCCCTGGCGCCTTCGCGATCAGCGCATCAAGGCCTACCTTGTTGCATCTGTGGATCGCTCTCTTCGCCGGGACCTGGTTGGGCTTGCCACTTCTGCAGCGATTTGGGGTCATCTCACTGCTCGCTTTGTTGAGAAGAGTGGAGCACGTGAGTATCAGCTTCTCACACAGGCCCAGTCGGCACAGCAGGGAGAGTTGACGGTCCAACATTTTTACTGTCAGATGCGCTCCTATTGGCGTGATCTTCAGGATCTTGCTCCCGTTCCTGACCCGTCCCGTGCTGTCGAGTATCAGCTCTACCGGGAGCGCCTTCAGCTCTATCAGCTATTCGCTGCCCTACGACCAGAGTTCAGTGCTCTGGCCGGTCAGCTTCTTCACCGGGACAGCCTTCCTCGTCTTGATGAGGTTGTGGCTGAACTGGTCGCTGAAGAAACTCGTCTGCGTACTCTTGCCTCCAGGGCCTTACCTCTTCAGGGTGTACTTGCTGCTGCTCCGCCACCAGTCTCAGGCCCACCAGTGTCATTTGTGTCTTCTGTCTCCGCTACTGCCTCCCATGGTAGACCGTTTTGCACTCATTGTCAAACACCGGGTCACTTCGTGGACACTTGCTTCTCACTTCATCCAGAGAAGCGTCCTACCTACAGAGATCGAGGTCGAGGACGAGCTCGAGGTCGTGGTCGCCCTGTTCCTACTGCTGCTGCTGCTTCTTCCTTCTCAGCTGGCGAGCTACAGTCTATTCGTGAGGAACTAGCTCAGCTTAGACTCTCTCAGCAGTCTGCCGCTACTCCTGGATCTTCCAGCGCCTCAGCCTTCTCTGCCTCTTCTGGTAGTCCCATTGTTTGGATACTTGATTCGGGCGCCTCACACCACATGACTCCGGATGCCTCCCTGCTCACTGCTTGTCAGCCTGCGATGCACCTGCCACCGATCCACACTGCAGATGGTTCTCGCCTAGCCATCTCGCAGTCTGGATTCATTACTTCAGCCTCCGCTCCTGCTTGCCATCTCTCCTTATCCTCTGTGCTTCACGCTCCCACACTTCACATGCACCTGATTTCTGTTAGTGCTTTGTGTGACTCTGGCTGCTCGGTGACATTTACCCCTTCCTTTTGTTCTGTGCAGGATCTGCGTACTGGCCGACCGATTGGAGCAGGTCGTAGAGCAGGCAGACTCTACCAGATGGAGTTTCTTCACTCTTTGGATCAGTCATCATCTAGGTTTTGTGGAGTTGTCTCTCCTAATGCCGACCTGTGGCATAGGAGACTAGGTCATGTGTCGGAACCGCGACTTAAGAGATTACTCCATTCTGGAGCTCTAGGTCGTGGTCATTTTTCATCTTTATCTACTTGTACTGGCTGCAAGCTTGCAAAAGCTGATGCCCTTCCTTTTTCATCAAGTACTTCTCAGAGCTCTGCTCCTTTTGATCTTGTTCACTCTGATATCTGGGGCCCCTCTCCTCTCCCCTCTATGACTAGGTATTTATATTATGTCTCGTTTGTGGATGATTACAGTCGTTACACGTGGGTCTACCTTCTTCGCCGTCGATCGGATATCCTCCAAGTCTATAAGGACTTCACCTCCATGATTCACACGCAGTTTGGTCGGTGCATCAAGATCTTTCGATCTGATTGTGCCCTTGAGTATCTATCAACCGCTATGCGCAGCCTTATTCAGTCCCATGAGACTATTTTCCAGCACTCGTGTCCTTACATCCATGAGCAGAATGGTGTTGCTGAGCGCAAGCATTGCCATATTCTTGCAACATCTCGTGCTCTCCTTCTTTCTGGTTCTGTTCCTCGGCGCTTCTGGGCTGAGGCTCTCCTCACCTCAGTCCAGCTCATTAACATCACTCCTTCGTCAGTTCTTCCGGACGACTTATCTCCTCATGAGCGTCTCCTCTCTACCACTCCTGACTACAGCCCTCTTCGCACTTTTGGGTGCACCTGTTTTGTTCTTCTTCCTCTCCATGAGCGCACAAAGCTGTCTGCTCAGGCAGCTAAGTGCATCCTTCTTGGGATCAGCACTGAGCACAAGGGATACCGCTGCTATGACCATGTTACTCGTCGCTTGCGTATCTCTCGACACGTCTCCTTTGTCGAAGACACGCCCTACTACTCTCCTGAAGCTCAGGATCTCACCTTTCTCGAGGTTTCTTCTCCTCCATCATCGACACCTATGCCTCCCTCGTTGGCCTCTCTAGTTCCCCCGGCTCCGTCGGCTCCTTCCCCACCACCAGCTCCCTCGGCACCACTGGCTCCTTTGCCAGTTGTTTCCCCAGCGTCTCCAGGAGACTCCTCCGAGGCTTCCTCCTCTATACACATGCCTCTCTCTCCTCCCCGGGTTGTCTCTCCGTTTCCTCAGGTCTACTCTCGCCGGCCTACCCCTGTGTCTCCGTGTCCTTCCTTCTCAGCTGATGCCGGCTCTCCTGCTGTTGAGGTTACTCCTAGCTTTTCGCCTCCTGTGCCTGCTCCGTCATTGCCAGTCGTGGATCCAGGCCCGCCTCGCTATCCTCAGCGCCAGCATCACCCGCATGACCGTTTTATCCATGACACTGGGCCTCCTGATCGTTTTGGTTTTGCCTCTGTCTGCAGTTACTCGCCTCAGTTTACTGCTTTTCTTACTGCTGTGCACGCAGATCAGGAGCCCCGATCTTACTCTGAGGCAGTTCAGTTTTCTCAGTGGCGTCAGGCTATGGATGAGGAGTTTCAGGCCTTTCAGCAGACCCAGACCTGGGATGTTGTCCCTCTGCCCCCTGGCGTTACGCCTGTCAGCTGCAAGTGGATTTATAAGGTCAAGCACCGTCCTGATGGATCCATTGAGCGTCACAAGGCTCGGGTGGTGGCTCGTGGCTTTACTCAAGAGTATGGCGTTGACTACGAGGAGAACTTTGCTCCGGTGGCTCAGATGACCACCGTTCGCACTCTTCTGGCGGTTGCAGTTGTTCATCGATGGGCCCTTCTTCAGATGGACGTAAAAAATGCCTTTCTTCACGGTGACCTGTCTGAGACTGTCTACATGGATCCTCCTCCTGGTCTCCGTGTTCCTTCTCAGCATGTGTGTCGTCTTCGTCGGGCCATTTATGGGCTCAAACAAGCTCCTCGTGCCTGGTTTGAGCGGTTTCGTCGTGCTGTCAGGGAACTTGGTTACTCATAGAGCAGTCAGGACCACTCTTTGTTTGTCAGATCGTCCCCGCAGGGCCGGGCGATTCTATTGTTATACGTGGACGACATGATCATCACTGGAGATGACTCTGCTGTGATTGCTAGTTTTCAGCAGCACTTGAGGAACCAATTTCAGATGAAGGATTTGGGCACGCTTCGCTACTTTCTTGGTCTTGAGGTAGCATACAGTGCAGATGGCATTCTGCTCTCTCAGCAGAAGTACCTTTCAGACATCCTTAGTCGTGCTGCCCTCACAGATAACCGCACAGTAGACACCCCTCTTGAGCTTCACTCGAAGCTAAGTCCTACAGATGGAGTTCCTCTTTCAGATCCCACTCGGCACAGGCAGATTGTGGGACAGCTCGTCTATCTCTGCATCAGTCGGCCTGACATTGCACACGCTGTCAGCATTGTCAGTCAGTTTGTTGCAGCTCCACACTCAGTTCACTACGGTGCTCTTCTTCGGATCCTCCGGTACCTCAGAGGGACGGTTACTCGCTCTTTGTTTCTGTCGTCGTCCTCCTCTCTCAGACTTTGAGCCTACTCAGATGCAGACTGGGCTGGAGATCCGACTACACGCTGCTCCACCACTGGTTACTGTTTGTTTCTCGGCGACTCTGATATCCTAGCGCAGCAAGAAGCAGAAAGTGGTGTCTCTCTCTAGTACTGAGGCTGAGTACAGGGCCATGGCCTCCACGACTAAGAAGATAGTTCACCTTCGACGTCTCCTCAGTGATCTCGGTGTTGCCTTCTCCGAGCCTACTCCACTTCACTGTGATAACCGGAGTGCTATTCAGATTGCTAGCAACCCGGTTTTTCATGAAAGGACAAAGCACATCGAGATTGACTATCACTTCGTCCGACAGGAGTATGAGGCCATGACAATCTCTCTACCTTTCACTCCCTCAGCAGAGCAGATCGCAGACTTCTTCACGAAGTCACATCCTACACCTCGTTTTTGGTCTTTGATTGCCAAACTCTTGGTGCATGATCCACCCTGAGTTTGAGGGGGGGGGGGGTGTTAAGATGTATTAGTGTATATACATACACTTAGGGTATATATGACTCACATGTATTTCACCTTATATTGGCTATTGGCCTAATGAGAGATTCATTCTATTCTCTCCCCAAACCCTAGCTCTCTTTCTCTTCCTCTCTTCCTCTAGGGTTTGTCACAGTCACCACGTTTACAAACGTGAAGAGACACATTTATTCTTCCCGTTTATGGACACATAAGGCTAGCAATGGACACGGATCCGGTCTATGCCCGTTTGGGGCCGACAAACATCTAGCAGATTTGGGCCCAAATTCATGCCTAAAGACCCAAGCTTAAATTTCGAGGCACAAAAATAAATCGGGTATTGGTATTGGAGAATCATTAGTGCGTTATAAGTGCCCAAAGATGTAGTTAAGTCAATCAAATGATGGCTCTTTTAGAATCTTCATTAATTTCTTTGTTCTTGTTTATTGTAGGCCTGAGTTGAACTGTAGCAAATCTTAGATCGTTTTGGGATTCTTCTAGCCGATAGGGATCTTGTTTTAATTTAGGAAAGTTAGGGACTTAAAATTGCAAAAGCCTTAGGTCTTTTATTTTTAGAAAAAGAGAAACATTAAAGATAAATCCAGCTACCCCCTTTTCGAATCAAATAGGGATTTCTTCCTAATTTTAAAGAAATGACCTCAAAATGGGAGTCTAATCCTTTTAAGATAGAAGTCTAACAGGGTACATACTTCTTTCCTCGGAGAAGAGCGAGTCCAAGGCTACCTTCTCCAATGGACAAATAGGAGTCTTGTGAGTCCCCGGGTAAGAGTCCATCCCTCTTCTTTCCGTATCTTAAATTCCTCCAAATAGGAGGTCGGATATGTGTGTGTGTGTGTGTGCACACACACACGGAGTCCTCAAATGAATGTCGCAATACCAATGGATGGAATGATTCCTATAAAATAGAATTAAAACCAAGTTGGACTCGAGCTAGACTTTCATAAGCCTGAACAATACCTGATAGTAGATATTATCCGGGAACTTCGATTATCCACGCGTACACTCAGCAAAGAAACAAGAGAAAAGAAGAGGACTAGAAGTCCTAAATTCAATTTTTTCTGCATGAAATTTATCAAAGGCTGAAATCTATAATTTAGTTCCATAAAATCTGATTTACAATGGATAGAGGATAAGCCTATGTTGACTACAACCCATCTAGAACCCTACTACTAACTTTTAGGTACCATAACTAATTAAAATAGGTCTCATAATCCCATCCAATTCTCTTTTGCTATTTTTTTTTTTCATATTTGTTACAAAATTCTGGGCATATAAAAGAATATTTAAGTAGACTGCACATTGCTATTGAATTGTGAATCATAGTTTGACAATCTGACCAAACTTGAACCAAAATAGCAGAACCAGATCCATGTCTTGGAACAATATTAATGGAGGTAAGTACAAAATTATAGCTCCACGTCTTAAAAGTTAAAACAATCTTAATTGAGATAGTACAAAGGCTTTATATCTCTCCCTTTGATAAGTTACAATCCTTATAGCTCCATGTCGTATATTGGACTGACTGTCCATTTTATCGATGATATGGTGATAAATTGTCGATAAGTCTCTAGTATCTTGTAAAAAGGGGAATACTTGATGTTATCGTGTCGCGAACCAACAACGAGGGCAAAAAATTGATGATTTATTACCATTTATCAGGGATATTTAACCAATGACAGGGGCAAAATCAACGATTTATCGGGGATTTTTAAAACTGTTAGATACCCTCACACCCCAAAACCCGGGTTGTAAGGGGAGGTCCACAGAGGGTATATGAAGCGGTCAATGGGTACCCCCCTTACCGATGTGGGATTAAACCGGTGGACTATCTCAACACCCCTCCTCATGCGGAGCATGTGTGGCAAGGCACAATTGGTAAGGGTACACCCGGAGCGGGAGCAGGAGCAGGAGATGGGCCTAGTTCTGATACCATGTTAGATACCCTCACACCCCAAAACCCGGGTTGTAAGGGGAGGTCCACAGAGGGTATATGAAGCGGCCAATGGGTGCCCTCTTTGCCGATATGGGCTTAAACCGGTGGACTATCTCAACAAAAACAATGAATGCTACTACAAAGACCTGAATATCTTATCATAGGATAGACTGGATACATACATTAGTTGCTCCAACTGAGAAGGTTTTTAGTGTTTTCGATTGGGGAATAGCTTGTTCTAGATACCAAACTAGGCCCTAAGGATTGCGTTTCTGACAACACATTCACGATTCAGTTCATTCCAATAAGAGAGCATGAGTGGACTCATGGGGAACTTTCAGGCTCTAACATGGCCATGACTTGCAATCTAACTAGTGGAAGAGAATGGGAAAGTAATTCTTCATGAGAAAATCTTATAACACATTCATTATCCTGATGGTCATTAAAATATACAGCTTGCACAAATCTTCTTTCATTTGTGGAAATGATACTGCTTTTCTTTTTGTTATCATATATGAAGATGGAAATGAAAGATAGGAGAGATTTCTCCAATTTGGACTAAAAGAATTGTAAATGAAGTGGAGCCTTTATTCATTTTATGGAAACCAAACCTACGAACCTTTACTCTACAACTTCTTTTTAATAGCCACTCAGGGCAAATGAACTAAAATATAATTGATTTGTATGTAATGCACATATCTGTTCAATCAATGATGGGAATAACTGGGGATGCGGCATATGACACATGTATTCTAATTGAAACAGTAGAAATATATATGATTCAAAAAACGGAAGTGTAATGAGAAAATTTCTATCACTTACTGATTAAATGATTACTTTTTTTCATATGTATGCTTTATCTAGTTTATCATCTAATTTATCCTTTTGCTGCATGTTGCTTTTGAAAAACTCACAGCATCATGATCATGTCTATCACCGGCTACTTGTCATTATCCATCACTTCTATTGTTTGATAAATGGCCCCTTTATTCTTTTAGACATACTTCTAGAAGTCCTTTACAAGATTAATGAGCTTGAGGTGGGAGAATTTGCAGTTTGTTCTGCCTGTGACGTGGACCTACGGTCGAAAAAATGGAGCTACTTTGAGCCAGTTAGTTACATGGTGGAGTGACAGGCCAGCAAAGCTTGCTGGTCTAGAACATAAGGTAATGTATCTATTAATAGTACTGTTGCTCATACCACTATATGTTTTCTAAATGAATCCAAGTCCAAAAACTGTATGGCGCTACAACTACATTATGGTTTTAACTTTAAGACTACGACCCCTGGTTTTAACTTCACGAATATGACCCATGCTGCATAGAAAGTTTAATTTTTAAGTTCGGATATGTATAAAGTCTACAAAAAAGTAGAAATATAGACGAGATGCATCTTAATCGTGTTTCCAAATTGGATTCCCCTTGCAAGTGTTACATGGCCATGCGTGCAACATCATTTTCAAAGAAGTGGTCAATTCCAGATTTGGAAGGAATATTTTTTGACTCTATTTATAAAAAGAAAAATCTATAGATAGTTATACTAGCAATATCCTTATAATTTATTTATAGTCTGAGCTTATACCATGGTCTGATGTTGCATTATGTATAGTGTCTTCTGTTGATATTTATTTCTTTAGGGATTACCAAGCCAATCTAGACCCTCAAAATCTTGGAAATGGGACGTCCTATATCGGAATGTGTCACATGATATCGGTTTGTATCAATTAATACACGACAACACGTGACAATATGTGCAACATGGCAATGATTAATTACTTTATGCTATCAAAAGCTGATCATCCGGTTCTGTTTGAAACCATCTGATATTTTTTTCCCATTTTAAAATTTCAAGTGACTACAATCTTAGATCAATGATTCTCTTATCAAATCCATGGATCTAGGTTCTTGTTATTAGCATCTTCCAAGTTCCTCCACCACATGACTCCCTCCAAGAAATGAGCTTAGACCTAGCACTCTAGGCTATTGGAGATGGTTTTGTTGATCTGGGTCTCCTCCTAGTCCAGTCTTTGCTTGATGTCTTGTTTTCCCCCTTGGATTTCAGTTGGGTACGCATGTGGTTGGCCAGTTGTGGAGCATGTACTGCCTTAATCTCTCCCTTTGCTTCGGTCGTTCTCCACCTATCTTTCCAATTCTTCACTTGATGCGATTCTAGATTGAAATCGAGACCAGTTCCTTCCCTTTCTCATTGGGAACAGAAGGAGCCCTAGAAAAGGAAGCCATCTCATTGTATTTATAGAGTTAGTAAATCCATTCATTTGAAATGTCTTGAATATACGAGACTCTTCACAATAGTGCTTATTGACTGGCATAACTTATTTGGTGCATGATCTCCATATCTTAGTTTTTAATTTAAATGTTAATTTTTTAATTATTATTCTCAATGCTGTACTATATCATTTGATGTTAGTTATTAATTAGATTGGTAGTTGGGTGATAGGCATTTATATCATTTTCAATGCTATACAAAGATAATGACATACCAAGATATGGAACCCATTCCTCACAAATTGAAGAATTGGCAGGCTATGAACAGTATGACTGTTTCTTCTGAATAAACATTATGTACTAAATAATTTAAACCTATAATTTGTGCTAATATAGATAATTGAATGCTACCAAGGGTTATTAGTGAGATAAGCAGCACTTTGAAGCAAAGCTTACACATTGGTGTCGATATATAGCTTTTATTTTTTCACTAAACTTCCATTTTAAATATTCTTATGTAGGGATCCATCACTGGTGGAAAAGACGCAGATTTTGTTGTATGGGAACCTGATATTGAGTTTGAACTCGATGAGAACCATAACATCTACCACAAGCATCCGGTATGTAATTGCTCCTGGTGTGAATCTAAAACATAGGAAAGGATAGGAAATTCTAGTTTTCCTGCAAAAATGGGTATTTAGTTGGCAAGAAAGCGCGTCCCCACATGAAAATTCTTTTCCCATGAAAACCTGTTTTCCGTCAAAAGGGTACAAAAAATTTCCTCCCAAAAGCCTAGAGAAACACGACAGAGGGAAAGAAAGGAATTAAAATTCTTGGTTAGAACTTCGAACACATTCCCTTTGAACTACTCTCACATAACTAATGCCTCTTTCGAAACCCTGTGGCGCGCTCTCCCGCACGAAGTGCAATCCTATTCTACCAACTGCTTTGCCAACCTTTGGTTGCCAACCTGACGTGGCATCCGATCACAGTGGTCCGTTTGCCTGATAGTTGGGCTGAGTGTGATTCACTGATTGGGGCTAGGTGCAACGGACGGCTGTGATCTTGCCACGTCAAGTTGGCAACCCTTTGAAGGGTCTGCTTGTTTAGATTGCTGGGCTTACATGAGATCACAGGCTAACAAGTCCTCCTCTCGCATCATTATACAGAACATCTCCGCCTACTTGGGCACTCGCCTGTCAGGAAAGGTGCTCGCAACCTACGTGCGAGGGAACCTTGTGTATAGTGAGGGAAAGCATGCACCGATAGCTTGCGGCATCCCGATCCTCGCAAAATAGGTGGCAGCCCGATCCTCGCAAAATAGGTGGCAGCGACGGTGAGTTCTCAAAGAACTAAATACTATCAGTATCAAATTTTGGTGACCAATTTTTCGGCATACGAGGTTTTCAAGTTATATGTTTACAGATTGTTCTTATTTCCATTTCCTTCCTGTGCAGGCGAAAACCAAAGATGGGCTTTCGCTTTCACCTCCTGATCTCGATGACTGTATACGGGTCTTTCTGTCGAGGTTCAGTCGATCACTACAGATTACACTTGCAAGGTACAGAATTGTTTGGTCTGAAGGGCTGACTGCAGTTTTCTCCCCAATCATTACAGGTATGGATCTCATGATCCATTAGCCAAGAGCCGAGGAGCCTGCGGTTCTAAAGCACAGCTTAATTGCTTCGCATGAATTGCAGTAGCTCAAGTGTATGTATAGTGGCTGCCCTAATAACAAGCGGTATTTCGGACAAATTATTTGTGTACTTGGAATGAATTTGCCCGTATACTTGCCGTGAAATATATGGATATTTATTAGAGCCAGCAATCCTTGACACGACCCGCCAACCCAACATTAAGCAAACATGACATTAGTGGGTTTGGGTTTGAGTTTGGGTTTGGCCTTGGCCCGTTTAGGCTGTAAATAGGGTGACTTGGCGGACACGATTACACAAATAGATCGGTTTCGGTTTATATCTATAACTCTATTTACCCAACCTGACCTATTTATTTAATGGGTCGTGTCAACCCGCCTACAATCTAACCCGTAGTTGAATCTTGACAATAAAAGCACTAGGGGTTATTGTGTTATTGTTGCGTATTGGCTTGCAAAATCCAGTACCTAGACAGGATCGTGCGCGAGTAAATCCTGGAGATATCGTGTGGTCGGGTTGCAGGTTCTCATGTTTTGGCAAGACAATTTCGGGCTTTGGGTCTCTAATTGGTGTACAACGGTCTACCCTAACCCTATACATATAAGGGGAAGGGGAGGAGGCTTGATGGTGTATTATAACTCAAGGAAAATCATTGACAACAACTACAGAGGGTTTCGAGATCGTCTACGGAAGAAAGACAAGTCGCGGGAAAGATTGAAGGATCTGAGGGCAGTCCCTCCGGGCTCTTGGATGCTCATGAGAGTGTAGTGGTAGTGAACATGGTGGAGCTGTTCTTTTCGGAAGAGGATTGAGAGCGAATCACGATCAAGGAGAAAACCAAAACATGGTCTAGGGTTTTCCGTGTAGAGAGGAGAGAGGAGAAAAGTAGAGAGGAGGAGAAAGAAGAAGAGAGGATGCGGATCTTCTTCGGGTTTGTTAGTGTGTCTACCTTGGCTTCGACTTCGACTTTGGCGACAATTTCATCTCTGGGTGATCATTCGGTAATCTCTGTGTATCTCTCGGGTGGGTTGTTCTCTACTTTGAGGATATGATTGTGAGAGGGGCAAGATCTGGATTTGCGGGGTCTGACAAACAGTACGATCAATGCATGCATGGTGTAATTCAATCTTTCTAAGGGTGTATTTTTTTCATTTCCACTCACTTATGAAAACAAAAATGATTTCCATTGACTTCATTTCCTCTCCCTTGTTCTTTTGAGACGAAAGAAATTAAGTGAGGAAATGATGTTTCATTTATTCATTTCCACTCATTGTTCTTTCGGGAGGAAGGAAATTAAGTGAGTTATAAAGAGGAAGAAAATCTATTTTATCAGTTCATTTTCACCTAATTTGAGGAAATGAGTTTCCATCCTAATTTGAAAAAAAATAAAGTAGGCCGGTTGGGAGGAAATGAAGTCCGCAAGTCGATTCATTTCCACCGACTTAAAACAGAAAGAACAATGAAATGGATATGAAATCAGCAGGTGGATCCATTTCCACCCTCGTTTCCGCCCAAAAGAACGCACCCTAAGTGATAATTTAAGCCCTTAATTGTCTGTGATTTTGTGATGTTTGTTATCGTCGTATTTGTGCATCGTATTCTTTATATATAGTTGTGCGATCTTTGCAGGACTCGAATCCTCGAACCTCGAGCACTATCCTGACCCCTGAGGGCTGAAGGTTTCCGCAATACAAGAGATCGGCGCAGTGCGCCGATTCCCCCAATAGTTAAGTGTGCCTCCAATCATACGTTTATGATTGCGACAAGTACGCTACCAAGGGACACGGGTTACATGGTTATGTAGACATAACAGTATGGACCCGACCCGACCTAACCAGGCCCATTTATTAAATGGGTTGAACATGTCGGATTGGATTACTGCCTATTGGGTATGATATCTTGATCCGCTTATTAAATGGGTCGGATTCTGATTGGATTACACTACATGATTATAACCCGATCCGATTCATGGCCATCCCTAATTATGATGCATGCCATGTGTCACTAATGGTATTGCAGCCGTTGTGACTTGAGTGTGATTTAAAGTGGGACCTGATGCAGGCACACACGACAGAATCAAGCTCAGATGGACGGATGCCATGACTCTAATGCCGCGATCGGCCGGCTACCGTTCCAACCGTAGGTCACTGGAACGCCTCTTATAGTCTGAGGTGGGCCTCCGCAAGGCCCACAACTAGGAGTGCAAAGCAGGCCGGCCCGGGTCAGGCCTAGAGACATCGGGCTCGTTGGGCCGGACCACAGGCCATGGGTCTGAGCCCGGGCCCAGCTCGGATATACATATATTTGCTATTTCAGACCGGACCAGACAGACCGGATTTAGCCTAAAAATATAATTGTTAATATATAATATATATGGGGTGGCAGGGACGGAACTAGGATTTTATATTGGGAGTGGCCAAAGCATAATAATTTCATTTGAGGGGTGCCAAAGCACGAACCCAAAAAAAAATTATTCTAATATTCAAGACTTTTACTCCATAATTTTTTTTAAAAAATAATTGAGGGGGGCGATGGGCCCCCTTTGGTCCATACACAGTTCCGTCCCGGTGAGGTGGGATACTCTTACTCATGGCCTCTTACTCATATAGTTACTTATGATCCGGGCCGTCCATTAGATCCCGACGTATGGTTCAGATTAGATGGGGAGTTAAAGCAATGGTGTCCGTATTAAATGCGGGCTTTTAATATGGGCTTTTAATACGGGCATTTAATGCGTACACCATTGCTTTAACTCTCCATCTAATCCAAACCGTACGTCGGGATCTAATGGACGGCCCGGATCATAGGTAACTATATAAGTAAGAGGTCATGAGTAAGAGTATCCCTCCCCAATATATATATATACTAGTAATGCCCGTGCCTATCGGCACGCAAAAGATTTCGAAGGAGATGAGAATATTTTGAGGCAAGTGACAATATTTCAAAGGTGGCAAAAAAATATTTCAAGGGCGACAAAAAATATTTTAAGGACGGGAACGATGTTTCAAAAAAAGAGACATCATTTTGAAGGTAGCAATAAAACATTTCGAGAGCAACAACAAAAATTTAAGGAAGATAATTATATTTCGAGGGAGAAAACAATATTTCGAGAAAGGTGATAATATTTTGAAGGGGGTGACAATATTTCGTGAGTGGTGATAATGCTCGTGTCTGTCGACAGTACTCGAGAGGGGTGGGGGGGATGTTAGTTTTAATTTTTGAATTAATTTTTTTTAAGTGATTGAAAATCTCCACCACTTTGATTTGGTCTTATCTATTATTTCAATTTTTTTTTATTGGGATCATATTTGAGGAAATGTTTTGTTGGGTTTACATCTTACCGAATGACTTTCCATCCAATGAAAGCATTTGTGACAAAATAAAAATTGTCCTCGATGCCCCTCAGTTTATTCAAATGCAATTACTTTACAAAAAAAAAAAGAGATAGAGCTACACCTGTGGGGCCTACCACTACCAACTATGTAGTCTATGTGAGAGCACCTCGAAACAGGACGTTTGCTTCTGGGTTCTATCCCTCGAGCAGTCCGAAAGCTCTGTCATGTGATTGAACTGACCCCTCTCTCTCTCTCTCTCTCTCTCTCTCTCTCTCTCTCTCTCTCTCTCTCTCTCTCTCTCTCTCTCTCTCCGAAAAATTTTGACGACGGGCTTCCACAACTAATAACTACGACTGACCAGTGGTATTGCACGACATATGCCACAAATAATATGAAGAGACTAAAGAGGTGATTTTCATTGGATTCAAATTACCTCCTTACCCCACTCTTTGGATTCAGATTACCTCCTTACCCCCTATATGGACATGAAGCCTTAAGCAGGATATATTTTGAGCATGTTTTTTTTAAAGATATACTTTAAAAGTTTTAGAAACCTAATTTTTTATTAAGAATAAAAAAAAAATTGCATAGATTATTTTTGAAACAATGAAAAGCAATACTCTTGGATGTTTTTTTTAGAAAGAAAACATTTTTTTGTTTCACAAACCATAATTAAAAATTAATAATATTTTTTTTGCATGGGATACAATTAAAGCTTGTTCTTTTTCTGGCTTGGGTTTTTTCATTCTCTTTAAAAAGTTATAATGACGGGAAATTAAATCAAAGACAACCCTTATGTAACCCAAAGCAAATTATTAGCAACTCACACCGAAGTTGGTGATCTTCACCTCCCCGCGCTAGCCAACCATCAGGTTCGACCAACTATCTGATTTATTTGGCACTTGCATATAGCCCAATTGTGGTTAGCCACGTCGTTTGTTAGAGAGAGCCCCCCACTATGCCCTTCTAATGGACAGTGTGGCGGACCACGATTAAGCCCTAAGCAAGTATAGCAAATCAATCGGGCAACAAAAAAGCTCACCACAAAGAACCCAAATAGGTTGCCCCCTTTCTCTGCATCATCGTTTACACATCACGTCATAGTCATTTGTTATCCCCATACTCGATCGGTGCATCGACAATAATCCCCAATCGACAGATAAAGGAACGACTGTGACTGGCCCAACGACATTGGCTCCAACTTGCCACTTGATCTTTGCCGTCCCTTTGTCTGTCCGTTGGGGTTGAGTTCGATGCACCGGTTGGGTATGGGTGCAACGGACAACTATGACGTGAGCTACAGACGATGAGTTGAGGGGGGCGAGCAAAGAGAGGAGACCGGTGCAAGCATAGAGAGATAAAGTGAGGGCGAGAAATATAGAGCTATCTTTCTAAAAAAAATAATGGTAAATTACACTGTCCCCTTGGAGTTTATCCTAAAAACATACAACCCCCCTATAGTTAAAAAATACATTTTGCCCCCTTCAAGTCAGTTTTTATCAGATAAAATTACCAAATGAGGAATTTAAGTAGTTGACAAAAGGGGTCTTGTGGTAACATTTCAAACTTTAGGTAGTGATTTGGAACTAAATAAACTACAGTGGGGTTTGGTGTGAGCTAAACTTCAACAGAGCAAAGTGCAATTTACCCATGAGAGAGAGAGAGAGAGAGAGAGAGAGAGAGAGAGAGAGAGAGAGAGATTTCCATAGGGTACCGACTTACAGCTTGAAAAACAATTGAGATATATAAAAACAGTATAAGAGTTATTGAAATTTCTTTGGCTGAACATATTCCAGACAAAGAACCTACTATTGAATAAACTAAACTGATCTGGTGTCCAAACCTATTCAATAAACATAATTAGGTTCAGCAAATCAATCGGAGCAAAAATGCTCTCCTCCCCTTCCTCTCCCTCGCACCGTCCCCCCACCCTCCCGGCGCGCCGCCCCCACCGAGTCCCGGATCGACACCGCCCGCAAGGAATTCATAAGGTTCAATGAAAAAAACTGGATTGCAGTGAAACAAAAATGAACGATAAAAAATAAAACAATGTATTACCGATTAAGACAAAATAGCTGTTGATAGGAGAAATGAACAATCTGATCTGAAAGAAAACAGCAGAGAAAAAAAAGGAAAGAAGGCCTTACCATCACGGCATGAAGATCCCGGTGGCGGGTGGCGCATAACCAGGTGGGAGCTTAGGGGAAAAAATCATAGAACAACGGATTTAGAGGGAAAAAAGAGGAATGAAGGAAATAAATGGAAGGGAGAAAGAGGTCTTACTATCACAGCATGGGCAATTTCTCTGTCGGACGGCACCGAAGCAGCAGGTGGGGGGTGAGGGAAAAAATGAACCGTCTGTTACAGCCAGCCTGACCTGGTACAGCCAACATCCAAGTCATTATCTCAGGGAGTTCAATACATAGCCAAAAGATCACCATTTGTTTTTTGGAGTCTGATGTTCATTTTTGAAACTGGTGTTAATAAACAAAAAACAAAAAAAAATCAGAGAGCTGCAGGTGGCAATCGGATCTCTCTTCTGCACGTTTCTGATGTTAATAAACAAAAAACGAAAAAAAAAAACAGAACAATCGGAGAAGGGATCAGAGAGAGAGACATACCTGGATCTGGGTGGACTGAGAAGCTGCGGGAAGCGATCTCTCTTCTCTTCTGCACGATGAGCACGATGAGTGAAGATAGGTGATAGATCATGATCTCTCTTCTCTTGTGCCGACAATTCGAGAGACATACCCCGCC
>OX393554.1:16546188-16576475 GCA_947650365.1 Chamaelirium japonicum
CCGGAACCGGCGGCAGGATGGAGTCTGCCGCAAATCAAGCAAGCCGGATCTTGCAAGATCTGTTGCCATATCTGGATTAACCACCCGCGCGCGCGAATTTGTTGCAAATTTTTTCTTTCTGCATGCGCGCGCGATCCTCCCCCAGGCCTGCACGATTGTCTCTAGGCTTGCCCTAGACCCTAGGTCCAGAACACCGGTTGCGGCTGCTTACCCTCTCCGGCCTGCTGATCCTATTGTGCCGATCGTACTGTTGATCCCTCTCGCTGCCGATCCCTCTCCTGCCCCATCGATCTCTTTCCCATTTTTCCGCTTGAGGTATTATTCTGCTTCCTTCTTTTTTGTTAGACAGATCTTTAAACATCTCGATCCTTATTTGGATCACAACTCCGGAGTTGTGATCCTATATGCATGAAGCTCCATATTTTTCCTCATGTGTTGGGAATTTAGATTATATTTTGTTTCAATTCAAGTCCTTTAATTTCATCATATGTCGTCTATTGATTTTGTCAAAGCCTGATACATTGCAGCCCTGTGCTCTCTTCTCCACACTATTGGATTAGTGTGAAATAGTTTTATTTTTATTTTTTGGATTAGCCCTGTGCTCTCTAAACCCTGATTATCCACCAAATTGTTCAGACAATTCTTAAATTTTTGAACCCCGAAAAAATTCTTGCATGAACTTGGTAGGAGAAAGATGAGGGGTGGGTGTCGGTTGCATAAATCCCGATTTCCCACCAAATGACTCAGTTTTTTGCTTCATATATTAATGCAATAGTTTTTGAAACTAACCCTTGTTTCTTATGCTTTGTAACCATTGTTTTTTTTTATATTGTCACTTATCTCCAATTTTTACATCTAAGCATACGTTAATTTTTTGTCCTTATAGCCTAGACAATGTCACTTATCTCCAATTTTTTTATATGTTTACACTTCCACATGACATTGTCTGTGTCCTCTGTAGTGATATTTTTTTTCTCCCTTTATTTCATCTGATAATTATATGTTGTGTTTTTTTATAATAGTATTGACATAATTCTCAATTTCAGACACAAGCTGTAATCAATGTCTAAGATGCTTATTAAAATAATAGGCATACTGAAGTCCCTTTTATTAATCTCTTCTTTGAGAGATATATTACAAGGTTGGTTCACGCTCATTAATAGTGTAGCAAGTGATGTCTCTTTGTTTGATGCAGTGATCTGAAGCGGTAATTTAACCCTTAAATTTATTTCCCCCCTTTCCTTGTTGATATCTCCTCTTAAAGCTATCCTATCATATAAAATGGGAGTATTGTGCTCATGAATGTTGCTGGATGTAAATATTTGAGTCAGACTCAATAATCATTGCATAGCATCATGATCTTTATAAGAAACGGCTTAACTTTTTGAGCGACTGAGTTAGTTCACAATACTTGCAGAGCTCAGTGGTAAATCCGATCAATACACAATTGTTTGGTTTAAAATTTTTTTCTGGCAAAGATTGATAATTAGAACTTTTCTTCTTTGGTTTTGCCTTAGTTCTCAAACGACATACTATCTTTATGCTACTATTAAGCATTCTATGTGGTCTATTAGAAATTGAGAAGCAATTACTTAACAGAGTTTAATCATATGCTTTTGGTTTTATATTAATTTTCTATCAGTAATTCCATTATCTTTTTACAAATCCTTTTTCTTGTTCTTCAGGCTTCCAACTCATTTTTTTCGAACTCATATAGCCTAGACAATGTCACTACAGAGGACACATAATAGCCTAGACAATGTCACTACAGAGGACACATAATAGCCTAGACAATGTCACTCCTTTTTCTTGTTCTTCAGGCTTCCAACTCATATAGCCTAGACAATGTCACTACAGAGGACACAGACAATGTCATGTGGAAGTGTCCAATTCAATTTAAGAAATCAAAATTTGAAATCTTCTGTGTACTTCCCTCAAAAATTATAAATTTCTGCAGAATTCACTTCCAAAGAATTCAGGTGAATTACAGAGTGAGATTTCTGTCTGAAACAATTATTCAGTTTTGAGAAGAACAAGGGTAATAATCAGTAGTGACAGTAGAACTACATAATAATCAGTAGACATTTAGGAAATTTCACCTCAATTCAATGTCATATACAACAACTCCTTCAGAAAGTTAAATCATCAAACCAAAAGAGCTCTTTGAAAATAAAAATGAAAAATAAATCTAACTCGTCTATAGATGGATAAGGCTGCTCATGACTGCAGGAGTGACCCATAGGAGGCTCCCATATCTCATGTTCCTTTCCCTTCAAGCACAGACTGCACACACATTAAATCGACATCGAAAACAATATTTAAAACATTGTATATGGTTTTCTTTAGCAAATTCTCGATATCCGGTTGATGATTGATTGTTCACACCATCAGGGGGAAAAAAAACCCGATTAAGGTGTGTAATCGGCTTTGCTATCAAACATGGAAGCGTTTGATGGGAATTGAGTAATCGAGACAAGTTACAATTATTCAAACATGAAAACACAAAATTAATGGTAAATCAGTAATTACTAGCTTTGCTATCAAACATGAAAGCAAAAAAAATTTTTTCTCCCCGTAGATCTTACATTGCATACCTTGTAATTTTGCAGTATACATCAATTTGTCTTTTGCTATTTTTCCTGTTTAAACTTCAGCTGATGTATCGCACATGGTTCTATCTCTATTTGTTATTAATCTTTACATTTTAATTGAAGGTACCTTACGCTATGGATATGAGTTGGGTTGACAGTAATAGAGCCAGTGCGGATTATAGGAATGGGGTCAATCATTTTGTCAACTATCTATTTAGCATAGAAACACTTGGGGATATGATTCGTTGTCCTTGTAAATGCCACAGAACTGTCCAATATCAATCACGGGATGATGTAATTGCTGATTTATTTCAATTTGGTATAGAACCAGGTTATAGAACATGGAAGATGCCAGAGGAAACTGATGTTCCACCTCAAAAATCTACTGAAACTGAAACAGAAATAGATGACATGCATGGGTTAATAGATGCTGCCTTAGGTTTGCCAAGTATATTTGAAGATGACATGGACGATGAACCCGCTGTACATGGTGAAGAGCGGATTGATGCGGATACAGATAGGTATACAAGAATTCTTAATAATGCATCTCAGAAGCTATACCCTGGTTGTAATAAATTCACGACATTGCCATTCATCGTTAAACTACTACACATAAAATGTCTAAATGGTTGGAGCATTAAATCCTTTAAGATGCTGCTTGAGCTGCTTACCGATGCTCTCCCTGATGGTCACACACTGCCTTCTGATTACAACCAGTGTCAGAAGATTATCCGTGACCTTGGCCTTGATTACATTAAAATTGATGCATGCAAAAATGATTGCATACTGTACTGGAAGGATAATGCCTCAAAGACCCATTGTCCAACATGCGGTCAATGCAGATGGAAAGAGAATGGTAAAAAAATCGCAGACAAATCCCTACGTTATTTTCCATTGAAACCGAGACTGCAACGACTATTTATGTCAGAAAAGACAGCTGAAGATATGCGATGGCATAAGGAACAACGTGTTGATGATGGTGTAATGAGGCATCCAGCAGACTCAGAGGCATGGAAGAATTTTGATCAACTTCATGAGCAGTTTGCTTCTGATTCACGAAACGTTAGACTTGGTCTAGCAAGTGACGGGATGAATCCATTTGGGAATATGAGTGTTTCTTACAGCACATGGCCGGTCGTCCTCATTCCTTATAATTTACCACCGTGGGTGTGCATGAAACAGACTAATTTTATATTATCTATGATTATTCCTGGTCCTCGTGCTCCTGGAAATGAAATTGATGTATATATGCAGCCTTTAGTTGAGGAGCTGAAGGATATGTGGGAAATCGGCATTGAAACATATGATGCATACACTGGGAACAACTTTCGATTGCGTGCCGCTTTGATGTGGACAATTAATGACTTCCCAGCATATGGTAATCTATCCGGATGGAGCACCAAGGGTAAGATGGCTTGCCCGGTATGTAACGAGGAAACTACTGCACGACAACTAAAAAGTAGTAGAAAACAATGTTACTTGGGTCATCGTAGATTCCTACCAATTAATCATAGGTGGCGCTTGTTGAAAAAATCATTTGACGACAATCCAGATAGAAGACCTCCACCGAAAAAGTTGTCTGGTGTCGATGTATTGCAGCAGTTACAGCACCTTCCGCATGTGACATTCGGAAAAATACCAGGGAAGAAAAGGAAAGGGACATCTAGAGAAAAATACTTAGGGTGGACGAAGAAAAGTATTTTTTTCGAATTACCATATTGGAGCAGCAATTTGTTGCGGCACAACCTCGACGTTATGCATATAGAGAAGAATGTATGTGAAATTATCCTCGGAACACTGATGAACATAGCAGATAAAACAAAGGATAATTTAAACGCTCGTTTCGACCTGGAAGATATGGGCGTTAGGAAAAATCTGCACCCAATAAAATCTGGGGATGTGTATAAAGTGCCAGCTGCATGCTATACGATGAATGCAAAGGAGAAGCGTGCCTTTTGTCAGTTTGTCATGGACATAAAATTTCCGGACGGCTATTCATCAAACATATCCCGTTCTGTCAAGTTTGACGAACGGAAGGTTTCGGGTCTAAAGAGTCATGATTGTCATGTGCTATTACAACAACTCATGCCTATTGCAGTACTTGACCTCATGCCAGAAAACATATATGAAGCCATAATTGAACTTTGCATTTTCTTTAAGGAGTTATGCTCGAAAGCATTGCGGTTAGACATCCTCGAAAAACTTGAGAACCAAATAGCTCTGACTCTTTGCAAGCTCGAGAGAATATTTCCGCCAGCATTATTCGTTATTATGATGCACCTTCCTATTCATCTAGCAGCAGAGGCTAAGCTTGGTGGACCAGTTCAATACAGATGGATGTATTTTATTGAGAGGTGAGTCATTTAATAAATCTATATATTTACGCAATCATCGTTAGTTTTTTTTTTTACCTTTATATATTGGACGTAAATAATTTAAGTATTTATTTATCAGGTATTTACGTACACTCAAGTCATACGTACGGAATAAGGCTCATCCAGAAGGATCTATTGCCGAAGGGTATATCGCGGAAGAATGTTTAACATTCTGTTCAAGGTATCTTAGTGGTATCGAGACCCGATTCAATCGGCCAGAAAAGAATTTTGATGGAGGTCAGATACACCCTGAAGCAACCTTGTCTATTTTTTCCTCCACCGGTCGTCCGATAGCAGGAGGCCGCACGTACTTCCTTACCAATGCTGAAATAAATCAGGCTCACTTCTATGTGTTACAGAATTGCATGGAACTCTTTCCATATATTGAGTAAGTTTTGTTTAAAAATTTAGCATACTGCATTAAATAATATTCTTAATTCATCTAAATGCCTGAGCACTATGTTTTATGTTTATAGTCAGCACGTAGAGGAGATTACGAGATCTGGTGTGAATAACATTGAGCGGGAGCACATGAACAAATTTGCTGAATGGTTTAAAGAGATGGTAAATATTCATATTAACTTCATTAAAACTATAATAAGCTTCCTAATACTTATATGATATATATTAATTAATCATAATCTGAAACAGGTAGAGAAATCAGACGTAAGTGACGAAATCAAATTACTTGCAAAGGGCCCTCATCGTGAAGCGAAAATTTATGATACCTACAATGTAAATGGTTATAGATTTTCAACAGAAGTATCTCAATTGTGTAGAAAAACGCAAAACTACGGTGTTCAGGTTAAGGGAGATGATGCCACCAGCAATACAGAAACATTTTATGGTGTCCTTCAATAAATTTTAGAGGTGTGTTATTCTAGTATGCGGGTTGTGTTATTCAAGTGCAAATGGTTTGATGTCGAGAATCGTCGGAACGGATACAAGTAAAAAATGGGAATGGAAAGCGTAAATGTTACACGCACTGCATATGGTGACCAACCATATATATTAGTATCGCAGGCTATGCAGGTATTCTATATAAAACAAATTAAAGATCCCAAATGGCATGTTGTAGTAAAGACGCAGCCATGGAACTATTACAACATGCCTGTCATCGATATAGAGTCCCAACAAGATGATGAGCCTTATCAGCAGGATGATAATGGCGATATCCCTATTCAGTTTACTTCTTCTATGTTGGATCGTGATGATGATATAGACTGGGTACGAAATGATATCCCACCTCTCATCGGTTAGATGATGGTTTCTAGGAGCCTTATAATTGCCTGTCAGGTAATTAACATCCATCCTAAATATTGTGGAATATTTGGATCATTGATTCTTATAGGTATAATCTATCTGACTGCTTCTAGCATTTTTTCTTATAGGTATACTCCATCTTGTGTCGTTAGTCATAAAATCTATCTTTCTAATGTGGTTGTACTGTTCGCCTGACTTTTGTGTTTGCCCGTACATTTTCTGGATGCAATTTTCTGATGGTAAACTCACATCTCTAAGCCTTGACTTATTTCCTACGTCTTTGGCTAGTTTATGCATAATATTTTATCTATTGTTGATGTCGGTAGTTTGGCATTCCACAAAGAAACAGTAAAGTGATGTCGGTAGTTTGGCATTTCGTTTACCTTTTGATTTTTCACAAGTTTTTAGTGTAATTTGTTGTGGTGCTCTTTCAGGGGAAGGAATGTTTACGTAAAATTTTCATCACATCAGGAATTGACAACAGCGGACCATAACTGTCAAGGACGGAAAGGTGATCAGGTCGGTTGCAAATAACTGAAGCACTTCTTGTATATATAAGCTGTCTGTAATTCTCCACAGCTGAGTTTGGTTGACTGCATCCTATTTATTTGATCATTAATGGACTTTAGATGGTGTGGGTATTTGCACATGATAATAAGTACCTACAAAAGCTGATTAAAAGATCAAAAATTGATCATCTTCCATATAAAATCGGGACGATGGAGCACCTACAAAAGCTGATATAACTTTTTCAAGCATTGAATAGCGCATTCTTTTCAATTTATATTGGTCCCAATCATCTTCTAATGACAGGCTTCTGCGAACACAGTGATTGGTAAGGTATCATGCAGTAAGTGCATTTGCAAATCTTAATTGCAGAAATTCCTTTTGTACTTCCATTGGAGATAAATGTTTGGAAATTCTGAGCAGTTATCTAGCTTTTTGTATCACTGGACAGTTCAACAGTTGTTATACTTGCACCATTCAGATTCTTGGTCATTGGTTTCGAGTTTCATTAGTGATTTATTTATTAATTAAAAGTAGTAATCAGTGTAAGGCTTGTTAACTACAGCATACTTGACGACTGATGTTTGTTAATCCTTCCTGTTTTTTCTGTTAAAAGTAATCTTATTTAGTTTGCTAAAAGTATCACTTGTGGACAACTCTAGAAGCACATGTCTAGTTCAAAGGTCATTACCCACCAATTCTTCCATGCCATAGCTCCAACTTAAAACAAACAATCACCTAGCGCTAACTTTGCCCTTTGATTTTGACTGGCCCTTCATTCCAGTACATATCCTACTAAAATTGCAATAGACATTACCTCGTATCATCTGGGTTTTCAAATAAGATCGGCCACGTTCATCGGCATCTCATCAATCTGAGTACTGTAATACTGTTCGATGTCTCTCAATATCCTGATGTCATCCCTGTGCACAAAGTTTATTGCCACACCCTGCAATTTAAGTCTACTAGATGAGTCAGCACCAAGGTCATTAAAAATATCGGTTTTTATTTCGAAAACACCCTTGTCCTAGTAAGCATAAGCTAAATATTTCACAAAACATTCGAGTATTAGTGCAGGGGAGGTTTTTATAATTTATAGTGCAGGGGAGGTTTTTATAGTGCAGGGGACAACTATGAGATGAAATGTATAGTGCAGGGGAGGTTTTTATAATTTGCCAACCCCCCACCCCCAAAGAAAAAAGAATAAATTGATACCTTTCGCCCAAAACGTCCCGAGCGACCAATTCGATGGATGTAAAGCTCTCAATTGTTTGGAAGGTCATAGTTTATCACTAGAGAAACCTGAAAGATCAGAAGCAAAACAGTTAAAAATGGCAAGAAAGTCAAACAGCCAACAAGAATATTGCATTGGCACGAGAAGCAAAATATCAAATAATCAAGAGCTAGATGCAATTGAGGGTGCGGGATTAAAGCAACAATAATGAAACAATGTGTTGGTAGAATTCTGAGTCACGCATATGGCAGACTACCAGTTATTAGAAAACTTGCCTGCTGAACATCAATCCCACGAGCCCATACATCCGTAGTGATTAACACGCGGGTTGCGCTTGACCTGAACTCTGCCATAATTGCATCTCGCTCCTTCTGAGGCATGTCTCCATGCATAGCAGAGACTGTGAAGTTATTGCTACGCATCTTTTCAGTCAGCCAATCAACCTGCGGTGGGGGAAAAAAAAAGGAATTGCAAACCGATACCAAGTCAAACAATGAGGTCCAAAGTATGCAATTAAGTTGATGTAAGAAGAAGGATGAAACGATACAAGAATATAACTTGAATTCAACACCACGGCCTTGTTCGATTGTCTTGTTTCACTAACATAGTTTTGATAAAACTTAATATTTAGAAATGGGGTTGTAAAAACCAATCTTGTAAAGACTGGACTAATTTAACCTTTAAGGTGGAGTTACAATGTGTGTATACGTACATTATGGTTTCCATGAATGAGTAACACAATTTAACCAGATTAAGGTGTGTTGACACTGCTTTTTTCGTATCCCTACATGTGTTTATGGGACTCCTATGTATGTGACGAGCGTATGTGTGTTTTCATCTTTACTCTTATATGACCCTTATTATTCCATGTAACAGGTATTACCTTTATTCTATAAATGCTTCGTGGTAGGTGGCGTCGGCATGGGAGGGTGGGGGTGGAGGGGGGTACTCGTATAACAGATTCTCCTATATTGGATCCTCCAACACGTGATCCTCCTATATTGGATGGTCCGACACGGGATTCTCCTATATTGGATCCTCCTATACATGATCATCCGAGTTTGGAGGACGCAGAGACACAGGAGTCGTTTGATACCAATGTTCCAGCCAATACATCTGTTATAGTATCCTCTATTAGAGGTATGTTGAAGTTTTATCATTTTAAGACAAATTATTATTTTTATATTATATTACAGATGACCGTATACTAATTTTATTGTTATTTTTCATATAGGATCATCTTCTTGTAACCTAAAGAGACCAAGGGGCGATGCAAAGGGTATCCCTAGACCAACTAATGCGGCAGACAGACTTCCGATAAGAATTAATAACGGAAGACCTGTGGGTCCGAATCGGAATAAATTCATCACAAAGATCGGTGTGTGGGTGAAGGACCAAAATAACTTTCCCTTTTGGCAGCGAAATTTTGACAACTTCCAACATTCAAAATGGGTTGATATGGCGACGACTGCTAGGGTAAGATAAAATTTAAAGAACTGCATGTATAATTTACAATGTATACTTATTGTTATTTCTTAATATTATCAGGAGTATTTTGATATTGATTTCGCGGGGGATCTGGCTTCCATCTTGAAAGACAACTGTAAGAAGACCTGGAATGATACTAGGTCGAAGTTGTATAGGGATTTTTACGAGTCATATACACATCAAGAGGCGATCCTTCACATTCCCCGTGGTTTTGATAATGTTACTTGGACCAAGATTTGTGAGGATATTTTCTCACAGCCATGGTGGAGGGTAAGTAATGAATTAAGTTGTTTTGTACTGCAATAATTACATGTATTCACTATTATAATACGTAACATTCTATTTTTTTAGAAAACATGTGACAGAAACACGGAAAATCGTGTACATCAGAAGGCCACACATATATCTGGGCGGACGAGTTTCGCACAAAGGAGAGATGACTTGGTATATATGTATTAATTTTAGAATTTGTGATAATTTTTAGTGTATTATAATTGAATAGTCTTCTTATTATTTGCAGCGAACAGATTTGGGTCGGGATCCAAACCGAAAGGAGTTGTGGGATCGCACCCATGTTAAGGAAGACGGGACCTCCGCGAACTCGCACACCCAGCATATCACAGTAAGTTTTTTTGATAATAGTTATCGATGGCTTCAATTTATATTCTTGTTGTCTTCAAGTGTACAAAACATTATTTTTTAATCTCTCATGCATTGCAGAGTCGGATGGATGAGCTGATTGAGCAATCTAGACAGAACTCTGGGACTGTAGACGAGGATGCAATATTTCAGGAAGTCCTTGGTCCAGAGAGTCGAGGACGCATACGGGGCCAGGGGATGGGAATTAGACGTCGGGAATACTTCAGCTTTGAGCATCCTCTGCAACAAGAGATGCAAGAGCAAATAGCCACTCTCCATTCAGAACAGGAGCAGCTTCAATCAGAGCATAAGCAGCTTCAATTAGAGCACGAGCAGCTCCATTCAAAGTATGAGGAACTCAAGTCAGAGCACGAGAAGTTCTTCTCAAAGTATGAGCGCTTGGTAGATGAGAACCTGCAGTTGAATGAAGCCATTAATGGATTACGTGCAAACTTTCAGGCGCTTAGCTAGATGTTACATCGGGTACGTTTAGTTGAATTTAAATGTTAAAATTCTTTGTAACATTTTATAAAAATTAAACTTTTGTAATTTGATCCTGTAGGATACATTTGCATCCATGTCTTCACAAATGTCAAACTCTCAGCTTCCATACCAACAACCGACCTTCACACAGATGCTACATAGTGGTTTTTGGCCTCCAGCACCACGTGCTCCACATCCTACCCATCCAGACATCTTTGAACCCCCACGACATGAATGATTTAGGTAATAAAATTTACCTCAATTCTCTCAGTTTATTTATGATAGTAGAGTGCTTTGACTATCCCGTACTGTGTTTAATCACCACTGCGTTTAATCAGTTCTCTTTTACAATGCATGGAATATGACTTAAGTAATATGGACATATATATAACATGTTAGGGCAGTTCGGGTTATTTACAACCCTGCCATCCTCAAAATCATGGGAGACAACTTACGGAGACAAGTTGTCCATCCGATCTGATTATATGTGTCAAATACATCTTCATAGCTCCTCAAATCGAATGGAGAAAAAAATTAAAAACCAATCAAAACTGAAATGCTATCAGTTTCTGACAGTTACTGGATCTCTACTAACAGCTAAATGCCAAATGGCGAGCATCAAGCACCTTCGGGCATTGCCCGGGTTTCTTACTAGTTCTATTAGAAAAGGTGGTCTCAACTTGATAGGCCATGTGATGAACCTCTCAACTATCACACCCTACATGTGGACCTACCTTACTTGATAGAGTCTTGCAAAGCTGATTGTACATAACATCAAATGTCAACTGCCTCCTGCATACATGTATGCACCATAATACCATATAAGTTGTGAAGCTAATAATATTTTCTTCCTACTTTAGCTGGTAGAACTAGAGGTGCATAGATCGCTTGATTGTCTAAGGGGGAAATCATTTGAAGTGTTCTTGGAAAATTCCGTTCTCCAATGTAAAGAGTGGTGTGTTCTCAAGTTACAATAGATCAAAGTTGTAGCCTGAGATGAAGCCAAAGGCAGAAGCATAAGAACTAATCCAAGATCAAAATTTAAGCTCAAGCTGCATCATATAATACTTCCTTAGGGCTTAGGATTCAGGTGATCCTAGAAAACTAGTTTGTCATTGGTACCTAGTTTGATGAGTATAGAACACTTGCACATGATTTTTTCGTGCCTCAATTTCTTCAATTTGGTTTGATAACTAAATCATATAAGTTGCTTTGAAATCGTGTATGTTTTTTTTGTGTTCAAAGGTTTTGAAAAATAGTTATGAAATACTTTCAAAATAGGTCTTCAATCTTTAAAACATGTTGAGAGACTCGGTCCAACGGTTGGACCGGTCGAGCTTGAGATTGAATCGATCTGCTTCATTGACAGGGATCACATACATATTGTCAATGGACTATCCGGGCTATGCTGGACCGATTTGACTTTGTGTCAGGCTTTTTGTTGTTCTATAAATACACTAATCAGCTTATACCGGATCAAGCTACATTGATCAGAAAACCTGACTATTATATTGTCAAACTAGTCGGACCACTTAGTCGAACCGATTTGGTATGTCACTATAGGAGTCTGATTACCTTTGTGCCAGACCTGCGCCCCAAATGGTGCAATGTAACACCAACTGTGCTACAGTTAGGTACGCCCAAACAGATTTCCTATCTGAATTTGCTTCAATTCCCTATTTTCCGGTGATAGCGAGTTGCTGGATTTTAGATTCTGAAGACCAATACGACATTCATCATCCGCAATAAGTTCTTGCATTGCTTTGCATTTGGAGCCAGCTTGATCCAAATATCAAACTAAAAGCTGCTGCTCTCACTTGCATTCATCCATAGCCATCATGCGATGACCACAATTATGTGGTCTGATTTATGAATATTTCGTTTTAGGATTTCATTTCATAGTTTGAGTTGATATTCTATGACCAAGTTAACAACCCCACGTTAACCCTCAAACTTTTTCATCCGGGCCTGGAGTCGGCATTTGGTTTTTTTACCTTTCACTTTGAAACCCCCATATGCAGCCACTGGATTTGGTTCTGCTGCCCTACAAGAATTCTCGTGATTTCTTCAGTTTGTAGTGTAGCTTGGTGCCATGATATTTAGAGAGTTGCTCTATCCATCTTGTATCCAAGATGGTTAAGAAAGTTGCTGCTGCTGCTGCTGCTTCTTCTTCTTCTTCTTCTTCTCTCTCTCTCTCTCTCTCTCTCTCTCTCTCTCTCTCTCATGTTTAACTATAATTATTTTTAACACAGGATTATGTTGTTTTCGTACAGGTTCGTGATCCAACAGGCATCCCAAGGCACCTGCAAACAGTTGAGAACTGAGAGTGGTGTTAGATGGCGCAGTTGGGGGGGGTGACGAGGAGGCAGTGCTCGCTTGGGATCACAGCTGTTTGATTTTCTGTGTTCTGTATTTGGAGCGAAACATTAATGTGCATTTTATGATCAAGAGTTTTCTTGTTTCTAAAGTGAGCGATGATTATTTTCTTGTTTTATGATCAAAAGTTTTCTTGTTTCAGAGATTATTTTGCCCTCCATTTAGGGTACGTTATTTAGGGTACGTTGGACGTAGCTTGTTAGGAGGTCCCATATGCGGCGGATCTGGTCTTAATTAACTACATTCAGTTCTAGAACTGTATTCAGTTTGGTCTTTTACGATGATTAATGCATGCAGTTTGGTCTTTGGCTGAATTGTCAGACCAGATCTTTGTTGCTTCAAGCTTCAAGTTTGGTCTTTGGCTGAATTGTCTTCACAAATGCATGCAGTTCTAGCTTGAAGCAACAGTTCAAATTTGAAAGCCGGCGGCCTGTTGGAGCCTTTCCAGTAAATATTGTGCTCCCATCATTGTGCTCCCTGTTGGTCCTTATGTATCTCTTTGTGAACTCCACGTCGGCCAGCATTGAGGCCAGCATCTTCTGGGTTTGGGAGGACACGAGGCTGAAGCTCGACATCCTCCTTGCAGTTCAAATCCGGCGGCCTGAAGTAGCAGTTCAATTTGCTGGCGTACATGACAACCATTTCAACAGCAGCAGATGTCATGACAACCATTTCCGGCGGCCTGAAGCAGCAGTTCAAATCCGGCTAAACACCATTTCCGGCGGCTTAAGACCAGCCGTTTAAACCATCATTTCCGGCGGCTAAACACCAGCCGTTTAAAACCCCATTTCCGGCGGCTAATCACCGGCCGTTTAAAACCCCATTTCCGGCGGCTAAACACCGGCCGTTTAAAACCCCATTTCCGGCGGCTAAACACCGGCCGTTTAAAACCCCATTTCCGGCGGCTAAACACCGGCCGTTTAAAACCACCATTTCCGGGGGCTATCCATTTGCGACGGAGTCTAATGCGGCCGGTATATCCGACGGCCACACCCCCGCTTAAACATTTAAGCGGCCATTTTTGGCCCCCTTAATTAACAAGTTCTGTTGTAGTGTAAGGTTTGTGTGATTCGATCGAAGTCCTTGCCATAATGGGTTATGAGCGCTGTATGTATAGACGGTCATGATGGGTACGATGGTGAAATAAGAAAGAGAAGGGAATGAGCAAGAGGGACTCGGGTTGGTTAAATGGGTTCAAGCGCAATGGGGTCATGTGGGAAAGTTGGTCACCATCATCAGAATCCATCATCAAACTCGTCATCACCTATCTGTATTCATGTAGTCATCTTCTGGTTCGAGTCATGCGCTATAGCGGCGAGCAGTTCCGGTAGCCGCAGCGGCATTCGGTGTTTTAGTTCGATTGCAACGTGCAGGTGTATTGTCGTCGAAGGCGGCTGTTTAGATAGGAGCGAATGTCCCAACTGTGGCCGTTGTCGATGGTGTAGGGGTCAATTGTCGGGCTGTCGAAGACGATCAGGTGTGTTGTTGCCGAATACAATGGTGGGGGTGGGGGTGGTGATGCCCGGAGGGTGTCTGCCGCCGAAGGTGTCTGCCGCCGAAGGCGGCCCGCTGCAATGCCGACAGGTACGGGCGTGCACTAGTACATATATATCCTAAGTACACAAAAATAACATCGGGCTCTTGGGCCGGGCTTCGGGCTCAGTGTGGCGGCCCAAGCGATGGTATGTTCGGACCGGGCCGATGGGCTTTTTTTACACCCCTACCCTCAACTGTCCAGACGTCGTCCTCTGCTTGCAGAGGACAAAAGCAGTTACATCTCCATTCACACGTGGCGTCCACGTACTGCATCGAACTGCCACGTCACTCGAGCTCCTGCCACGTCGCTGGTCTGTCTGGCATCAGAAACCACCCTTCCCTTATTGGCTCCCCTTGTTTCTCCCTCTTTCTTTAAAGCTCTTGCATGGTGCATCGGCTGCTCTCTCGGCCGCCGCCACCGCCGCCGCCGCCGCAGCAGCAGCTTCGTCTCTGCAGCTCCGAAGGATGCTGGCGGTGTTCGAGAGGTCGGTCTCGAAGCCGCCGCCGGAGTTCGTGATCCACTCCGGTTGGCAGGTCCCGGCGACACGGTCGGAGGCCGCCGAGCTCTTTGCGTCCTCCTTCCCGGACTCCACCTTCTACAACTTCTCCAACGGCAACTTCATGGCCCTCTCCCACGCCAATGAAGATCCCATCCATCCCAGGTCCTCTCTCTCTCTCTCTCTCTCTCTCTCTCTCTCTCTCTCTCTCTCTCTCTCTCTCTCTCTCTCTCTCTCTCTCTCTCTCTCTCTCTCTCTCTCGCTTTGAACAATCTGCTGACAGCTCCCGTGAAGAGGTGCGCTGATGGGATGAATCTAGAGGGATTCCACCACCACCGGCCGCTACCGCCCGCCAGCCACTGTACGTCCACTGCTGCCGCCGACCACCACCCACGCCGCCCGTCGGGCCCGTGACAAATATTGGAATTTTGAATAACCCCCACTTTTTAAGCTTATCAATAACACCCTGATATATTTTTTTTAAAAGAACATTCTCCATAGGGATGGCAACAGTGCGATTTAAAACCGAAAAATACGATAAATCATACCGCATGGTGCGGTTTTGGTTTGGCAAAATTTAAAACCGTCACGATGTGATACGGTTTTATTTTTCGGTTTCAGTGTAGCGGTGTGGTTTCGGTTTTGACCAAAATCGTACCGTTTAGATTATTATAGTGATAAATCACAGTATGGTGCAGTTTCATTTTTCAGTTTCGGTGTAGCGGTGCGGTTTCGGTTTTGACCAAAACCGCACCATTTAGGCCACTATAGCGATGCACCGCACCGCATGGTGCGGTTTCGGTTTTACATAATGATACACCGTCGCGGTACGATATGGTTTCGGCGTGGCGCTTCAATGTTACGGTGCGGTTTCGGTTTTACCCAAAACCGCTCCGTTGCCATCCCCAATCCTGCAACTTAGTTTTTAACCATTTTACTGTTGGAGTACTCTGGTCTTTTGTGCCCATGGAGGTCGCTGTTGTCCTTCTCGTCATCATCCTCATCTAGTCTCCTTTCCCCCCCCCGGTGACCGATGTGCACTAGTATCGGTGACGACCAAGTGTTAAATGGTTATAAAGTAGAGCATACGAGTGCTTTCTACAGAAATTGAGATATATGAGGGGTGCAGGATACTTATAAAACCTAAAAATTGAGGAGTTATTTGTAATATCAATTTTTTTTAGGGGTTGTATGCAAAAATGCCAAAAAATTCTAGGTTATGTAAGGGCATCAAGTCTAATGTATGTTTTTTTTTTTTTAAATTAAAGGTTTATAAATGCTTGGTTTTCTTTCCATCAATAATTAGAATTATGACGAGAAAAAATAAGTTTGGATATTAATCCTCGGAGGTGATTTATTGCTCGCCAGATCAATTGTAGCACTGGACGATGTCTTCTGCGCCTTCACTGGAAATCTGGAGAACATCGTTAGTCTTCGCCGGCATTACGGCCTCACTCGTCACACAACTGAAGCCATGCTGGTGGTTGAAGTCTACAAGGTCCTCCGAGACCGTGCGCCCTATCCGCCCGATCAAGTAATCAAGGACATTGTCGGAAAATTCGCGTTCGTCCTCTTCGATGCGAAAACTGGCAACCTCTTCGCCGCTAAAGTAAGTTCCATGAGAAATGCTATTCAGCCCGAAGGCTTGTCCCGATTTTACGGCCTGATTGACGTGGCAGTGTGAAACTGGTGGCTGAAACTCACTTACGATTTTAAAATCCTTAACAGCACCAGTTGCACGCTGCCACGTCAATTGGGCCGGTAAAATCGGAAAAACCTTCGGGCTGAATAGCATTTCTCAAGTTCCATGCTAGATGGAGTGTGTTGAAAACCTGCATTTCTTATGCTTGCTTCCTATGATGTTGTTTCAGTAGCTCTATGTTTCAATTGTATGCCTAAAACACTGATAATTTGTAGCATTTTATAATTTTTTGGAAAAGAATATTATGGATTTCCATATTATAAATTTCAAATTTCTTTGGACATCTTTTAATGGCCTCACTTTATGCGATAACTCCTGAAAAAAAATATATAATTTTAAAAATCTTTTTTTAAAAACAAGATAAGTTTGAAAGATTCTCGAAGAATTATGCAGTATTTTTTTTTTTTTATGGGCTTGGGATAATAGAAACGAGCAATGATCTTTGAAATGCACATGAATTAACAAAAGAAAAAACAATATCCGAATTGGGTGAGAGACGTAGGTGGTGGGGGAGTCGGGTGAGGGTGGTTATATAAATTTCGTATAGAGATGTGTTATTGTGGTTGGTCAGTCGATAAGTTATCAGATGTGGCCTTGGTCAAGAGTTTGAATAAATACTACGGTATATTCTCTCCCGCTCTGTACTAGCAGGCCTTTCTCTTGTCTAATTGGCGGACTTTCATATCTGTATGCATGGTTATTCAAAATCAGGGCTTTATCTCGCGAAGTTTTGAATTATAGTGGTTTTCATAATGTTTTGCGTCTTTTTTGAATGCATTACTCTCCATGCTTCAAAAATTTTAGACCAAATTGACGAATATTTATGTTACCTAATCTCGATCAAATCATAATACATATTCATCTTTTTATCTAAGAAATCATTATCTCATCGATGCCTAGGATGGTGAGGGTGGCGTGCGGTTCCATTGGGGCATGATCAACGATGGGTCGCTCGCCTTCTCCGATGATGCGGAAGTAATACTCGACATATGTGGAAGATCAAGCACACATTTTCCTCCTGGTATTTAGTGATCTTCAAGTCATGAGCACTCATTTAGAGTTATCGTAATGTTAATTTCTGACACTCCGATAGCACTGTAGGGTGCATATATCAGAGCAACAATGGGCTAGCTAGCTTCGTCTATCCTATGCATAAGGTGAGGGCGATCGTTCCGAGAGACGAGGACGGTGACCCGTACAGCATTTACTTCGAGGTGGATCTCCTCACCCGCCTGCCCAGCATCCCTCGTGTGGGGAGCGACACAAACTGGGGCGATGCGTCTGCAGCCATGGCTGCCGACGAAGAGCAAGCCCCCTAACCCTAAGGGAGTGGCATGAAATGGTAGGATAAGAGGATGTATTCCAATAAGGAACAACAAAACTTTCATGTGTCAATGTATATGTACAAAATTCGAAGGTAACATAATATCGAAAGGTGGTTGTTTCTATCCGCCGGTGTGGCAGGGACCGGTAGCGGCGATGAGACCGTCTTCCCACCTAGTGGCGGTGGTGGTGGTCTCGCCGGGTGGCGGTTTGGTTGTTGCTTTTGCTAGTGTCAAGCTGTGTCACATCTCGGAGGTCTGTTGATGACCCCCCTTTCCATAAATAAATAAATAAAAACATAATATCGAATGATAACATAATATCTACATTTTGATTTAATTGGTGAAAGAATAATAGTCGACTACAATAAATTATCTAGTGAATTGGGGATATATGTTGACGAGGCGACAAAGTCACCCACACCCAACTGATGCATGTGGGATCCATCCGTGAATCCAAATAGCTCCAAAACTAAATGGTACAAAAGTTGAACTTTAGTGCCTGCATCGGAGGTACGGTGCGATTCATAGACGGGTTCCACATGCATCACTTTTAGTTGCGAAAAGAATAGTCGACTACGAGAAATTATCCAGTGAACCGGGGATATATGCTGACGAGGCGACAAAGTCACAGCCAACTAATCCATGTGGGACTCACCTGTGCATTGGAGGCATGGTGCCATTCATTAGGTGGGTCCCACATGCATCACTTTTAGTTATGTTAACAATCCTTTTTACGATACTTCCAACGCAACCCCTAACGATCCGGAGCTAGACCTCCCAACAGATCGTCACGTACGTGTTATAGGTGCGTTGGAATGAAGTCGGAACTGAAAAGTAGCCGTTAGCGACGCTGAAAATATGCGTTGAGGATTGAGACCCCTTTTGTAGACTGCTTCCCTTTCTTCTTTGAAGGTCACAGACGAAGAAAAAAGGGGGGGGGGGGGGGGGGGGGGGGGGGGGAGGAGGAGGCTGAAACCTTAGTCCTAACCCTAGATCACTCTCTTCTTCGCGCTAAGGCCGGGAAGGCCATGGCGGATATGGAGAATATCAAGGAGGGGACCAGTGAGCTGAAGCATCTGTTGAAGAAAGGGATGGAGGCGGTTAGCGCCAACTGCAAGAACACCTAGTACAAGGTCCGGATGCTCAACCAAGCCCAGAAGCTCCAGAAGAGGATCAAGCTCTGATTCGGGTTCGGCTGCCATGATCGATCTTCTCTCAAACCTGAGCTAACCCCTCCCCTCTTCTCCACTATGAATTGATCTCAATCTTACCCCCCCTTGTATTGATGGTTCATCGACACCCTAATATTTTTATCTCTATTGCGAAGCGGAGAAATGTGAAGAGCTGGATGCAGGTTGGACGCAAACAAGGAGTTCAATTGATATTCTTGAGATGGTCATGCCTCACACGGGTTAGTCCTAAATCGGTAATGGGAGTAGATGATGGGCCTTTTATATACCAGCTTTGGACCTCCCCTTACAAGTCGGTTTTGTGAGGAGGCGGGTATCCAAAGGTCTGGATTCGTTCACTTGGTATCAGAGTCAGACCCGCTCTAGGAGCTCCTCCCAATTGTGCCATTGCCACGTGTGTCCTACGTGAGGGGGGGGGGGTGTTGAGAAGGTCATGCCTCACACGGGTGCCCAACATCAGTAATGGGAGCGGGTGATGGGCCATTTATATACCAGCCTTAGACCTCCCCTTATAAGCTGGTTTTGTGAGGAGGTGGGTGTCCAAAGGTTTGGATTCGTTCACTCAACACAATATAAAGACGTGAAACTCCTACCCCTTTACCGATATAGGACTATTCTCAACACCCACCCGCACATAGAGCGTTTCTCGATCGGAGAAAGGGAGAAGATTTCGATTAGAGGGAGAAAAAGGGTACCACGGGACCACATGGAGAGGAGACGGGGTGGAGCCTAGCTCAGATACCATGTTACGATTCCCATGCCCCCTCAAAACCGGTGATGAGATGGAGATGTGGAACTCCCACCCCTTTACCGATGCGTGACTATTCTCAACTCTCGCCTGCAAGCAGAGCGCCTCTCGATCGGAGAGAGGGAGAAGATCTCGATCAGAGAGAGAAAGAGGATGTGACGGGATCACATAGAGGAGAGACGATATAACATTCTTCCAATTAACGTTCTATGAGCAGTGCCCTCTCTACTAGTAAGGAATAGTCTCGAATCTTCTGTCCTACTAGTACCGTTTTTATAGGAAAGCGTAGGCCTTTTTCAAACTTCTTTGCCTTGGATATTTCATCAAACACTAGTAGTAGGGCAAAGCGTGACAACTCAGTGAACTTTGCTTCATATTGGCTCACCGACATTGCCCTCTGATGCAACTGTAGAAATTCTTCCATTTTAGCATCTTTGATTGCTTCGGGAAAGTATTTTTCGAAGAACAAATCTTCGAATTGACTCCAAAGACTTGTGCATTGCTAGCACATTCCCATTATGCCCAATTATTTCTCTAACGATTTTATTTTATTAACTAATTCACTTCATTCAGCGTCATTGTATTCATTATCATCTCGCTCACCTCGCCTACACCAGCACCATCATTGGCACCACTTCACTAGCACCGACATCATCCTCTCGCTCTACCCCCTCAAACTAGAAAGATAAGGCAGTGAAGGTAGGAGAACATACATTCACTTTCCGGTGATCTCATATATGTAATTTGGCTTGCATATTCAAATATTTATCTATGATCTCTATACTATGTTTTGTGGCTCATGTAATATATTTTGATTTCATTCAGCCCTTATATCTTTAATTTAGTTATTTGTTTTGTTCAATTATTTTCTTAGTATTATGTTGTAATACAAATTGCATACATGTCATCCATCACATCATGAAAAAAAAAAAAGATACACCACGAATGGTGTGGGACATGCGTCGACCCCCGTGAGTAGGTGTATACAAGGATCGAAACTGAATCGGCATGCGTGGGTTGAGACAAGGTTATCTCGAGATAAGGCTACAGTTGCTGCAGTTTCAGTTGCAGGTGTTGCAACTGGGTGCATTCTCACACATGCATTGCATCATTATTGCTCTATATTTTTTTTTCTATATTTAGAGTGGAAATTTTCTCCTACTGAGTTTTATAACTCACTCGTTGTTATACCCTGCTTTTCAGATGTCATCCCAGGGATCCTCGGGTGACTTGGGCACACCAGAGTTTATACACTCATATTCTTATGATGTATATGCGGACCCCTTTTCTCACGAGCCTACCCACCTTTATCTATACACTATAGTGCACATGTTTACATCATCTGGGATATACTTAGGTAGAGTATCAAGGATGGAGCATCTTTATGCAATAGAACCGATGTGGAGAGAGGTTGGACGCTGACACTTTGTACCTGCAGCTGTTGTAGAGGGCGTACTTTTGTAGTAGATCCTCATATATATATATGGATATACATATATATAGTTGTAGCGTGCAGTAGTTTGGAGGTCTTGGTCCGATGGTATTCGAGAGGGGGAGCCCCTAGGGCCATACTGCCCCTCCCCAATCTTAGTACCTTCTCTTTAGACCCCTTTTCCCTACAACTATGACAATGTTAGAATGCAAGAGAGAGACTAGAATAATATTTTTTTTTTCACCAAGATAAAATAAGCCACAAGTAAATGGTATGGACCAAACCAACATATTCGCATCGTTAACATAAATACTCTTTCGTTATTTTGTTTCTTTACTCCCTTTTGTTTTTTGTTTTTTTAATTTTCGTTGCACCTCGGGGAGCTGGGGTGTGACAGACAAGGTGAGACCTAGCTCTGATACCATGTTACACTCCCATGCCCCCTCAAAATCGGTGATGAGAGAGACAAGGCAACATAATATAAAGACATGGAACTCCCACCCCTTTACCGATGTGGGACTATTCTCAACAGATATGAATTGTTAATTCGATCGAATATTTGTTGGAAATTCATGTTTGATGATACTAATAGGTAAGTCATGCTTGAATCTGTTCTAAAGTTCATATTTTGGTCGCCAACATCAATCATTCTCCATTTTCGGTTGGTATGAAGTGTTGTCAATGGCTTATTGCTCCTAAAAATTCTGACTGATAGGTGGATAGAGGAAAGGGCTTCGATAGGTCTCTCAATCAGGTTGATAAGACACGGGTTCTCATGGGGAATCAATCTTCGAGGTAGTAGAGAGGATGAGGAAGCATATATCTATACTATGATATTGTGTCTAATAACCATAGGGTGGGGAGAGAGAGAGAGAGAGAGAGAGAGAGTGGTCCAAGGTTTTGACAGATTCTCATTAGGGCAAGAGCAATATATATAAGAGAGTATGAGTCACATGCATATACAATGAAATGATATTGTTACCACAACCCTAGGAGAGAGAGAGAGAGAGAGAGAGAGAGAGAGAGAGAGAGAGACAGCTAGGGTTTGGGAGAATGACGGACAATTCTCATTAGGGCAATAACCACAAATATATAGTCACATACATGTGTAGGGAATGAGTCATGTACACCTAACTCATATGTATAACCTACAATATACATTAACACCCCCCTCAAACTCATGGTGGATCAAACACTGAGAGTTTACCAATAAGAATTTGAAAACGAGGAGAGGGATGTGACTTTGTGAAAAAATAGCAATCGGCTCTACGGAAGACACATAGGGCAGAGAGATAGTGCCAGCCTTGTACTGCTCTCTGAAGAAGTAACAATCAAGTTCAATGTGCTTTGTCCGCTCATGAAAAACCGGATTGCTGATAATCTGAATAGCACTCATGTTGTTGCAATGAAGAGCTATAAAGCCAGAAGTAGCAATACCAAGATCCCAAAGAAGACATCGTAGATGAACATTCTCCTTAGTAGTGGTGACCATGACACAAAACTTGGTCTCGGTGCTGGAGAAAGAAATAACCTTCTGCTTCTTACTCTTCCAGGAGATCAGAGAGTCACCCAAAAACAGACAATATCCAGTAGCAGAGTGACGAGTGATCGGATCACCGACTCAGTCGGTTTCAGAATATGCACGAAGAACCATAAAGGAGGTCGAGGAGAAAAGAATCGACCTGGTAATAGTGCCTCGAAGATACCGAAGGACCCTTAGGAGGGCAGCATAATAAGCGAGTGAGGTGCATCCACAAACTGGTTAAGAATACTGACTGCATGTGCAATATCCGGCCTGGTGATGCAAAGATAAACTAGCTAACCAACTATCTCCCGGTACCTGGTGGGATCTGAAAGAGGCTCACTATTAATAGGATGGAGCTTCACATGAACCTCAAGAGGAGTGTCAACTGTACGACAGCCAGAAACAGCAGCACGATCCATGACGTCAGCCGTGTACTTTGCTGAGAAAACAGAATCTCTTGAGTATCTCTAGCAACCTCCAGTCCAAGAAAGTAGTGTAGGGGACCAAGATTCTTCATTTGAAACTGACTCTGAAGATTCTGCTAAAGAGAGGCTATGGCACCAGAATCATCACCAGTAAGGATCATGTTATCAACATAGAGAAGGATAATGGCTCGACTTTGAGAAAAAGTCTACACAAACATAGAGTGATCCTGCAAGCTTTCCATAAAGCCGATCTTTGTAACTGTATGACAAAAGCGCTCAAACCAGGCACACGGAGCCTGTTTGAGACCATAAATAGCCCGACGGAGATGACAGACGTGCTGAGAAGGCGTGCTGAGACCAGGAGGAGGCTATATATAAATAACCTCATAGAGATCACCATAAAGAAATGCATTCTTCACATCTATTTGAAGCAGGGGCCAACCTCTAGCAGCAGCAACAACGAGGAGGGTCTGAATGGTGGTCATCTGAGCTACCAGAGCACTTGTCATAATCAATCTTGTACTCCTGAGTAAAGCCTCTAGCAACAAGGTTGGTCTTATACCAATCAATGGAGCCATTAGGACGACGCTTGATCTTAAAAATTCACTTGCAGCTAATGGGCTCAACACCATCAGGCAGAAGGACAACCTCCCACGTCTGAGTCTACTCAAAGGCCTGGAATCCTCAACCATAGCCTGCTGGCACGCAGGGTACTGTAGTGCTTCTCTGTAGGACCTGGGCTCTCTATCGGTGTGAAGGGAGGTAAGGTAAACAGCGAATGAGGGCGAGTAGGAAGTTACTGTAGCAAAGCCAAAACGGTCAAGAAAGTGGCCAAAGTGGTCAGGATGGCGGCGCTCGTACTGGGGATAACTAGGAGGAGTGTTGGGATCCACATTCGATAGAGGAAGGCTGCTTGAGGTAGACGACATACCAAATGAGTCACTGTCAGACGAAGATACAGCAGATAATGGGGCAGACTGACGTCGATGAGAATACACCTGAGGAAAGGGTGAAATAGGTGAAGGGGACAATAGACCCAAGGGAGTGGAAGGAGACACAGGAGAAACATCAGCTAAGATGGAAGGAGAAGAATAAGGAGAGACTAATACTGTAATAGGAGGTAAGGGCTCAAGGCAGGAGCAGGAGGAGAAGCAGTAGCAGGAGGAGAGGGTGTCGGAAAAGGAGCCTATGGAGACACGAAGGAAGGAGCTGTAAGAATCTCAAGAAAGGTGAGATCTTGACACACAGTAGAGTAATAAAGAACATCCTCGACAAAGAAAATATATCGAGATATACGAAGATGACGAGCCAAGGGGTTATAGCAATGATACTCCTTGTGCTCAGAACTGAGCCCCGAGAGCACATACTTAGTAGACCTAGCCGAAAGCTTGGTGCACTCGTGGAAAGGAAGAATGACAAAGCACGTGCACCCGAAGTATGCAGCATGTTGTAGTCAGGAGGGGTGCCATAGAGGCGCTGATGAGTAGAATACCCGAGAGGACTGAGGAATAGATGATGTTAATGAGGTTGATAGAGGTCAAAATGGCCTCTGCCCAGAAGGTGCGAGAAACGAACGAGGGAAAGAAGCTGGGCACGAGCTGTCTCAAGGATGTGATGATATTTTCGCTCTGTAACCCCGTTCTGCTCATGGGTGCGTGGATAAGATTGTTGGAAGAGAGTCCTATGGGACTGAAGAATAGAACGCGTCGAAGAGGATAGGTACTAATGGGCGTAATCAGACTGGAAGGTCTTGATACGAGCATGGAACTGAGTATGAACCATAGTGGTGAAGGTCTGATATACCTTAGTAATATCAAATCGCTGATGAAAAGATAAACCCATATGAAACAAGAATAGTCATCAATAAAACTAATATAATAAAGATAATTATTCATAGTAGAGAAAGGTGCCAGACTCCAAATATCGGAGTGTACTAGATCAAAAGGACTACATGACCTCGACAAACTAGAAAAAAAGGGGTTAACTGAATGCTTAGCCAACTGACATCCCGTACAAAAAGAAAGAGTAGAAACAGAACCTCGGCCGAAAGTTTCGGACTGGAAAATGCTTTTAAGCCGAGATTCAGACACATGACCTAATTTCCTGTTCCATATGTCGGCATCAGAAGAGACAGCACCATAGAAGACCGAAGAGAGACAACAGGTAGATGAAGATACTCTAGGTAGTATAGTCCACCAGCCCTACGAGCAACACCAATCCTCTGTCCAGAGCATAGATCCTGCATAACACACGAAGAGGAAGAAAATGTGACTGTCAAGCCGGAATCACACATACTGCTAATATAAATTAAATTCGTACAAAGCTGAGGTGCGTGCAAAACAAAAGGTAGAAAGAGAAGGCCAGTAGGATCGAGACGGTAGTGATAGACCCAGTTTGCGAGATGACTAAACAAGAGTCATCTGCAGTGTGGATCGGAGGAATGCGTGAGGCATGTAAGCATATGGTAAGGATGGAGTGGTCTGGGGTCATGAGGTGAGAGGCCCCAAAGTCCATAATCCAGGGTGTAGAGCTACTTGAGGTGGCAGAGAAGGCTAAGGGTCTAGAGGAGACAGCGATAGGGTGCAGAAAGAGCTGCTCAAGACGCATCTCAAGGTGCTGAAGATGATTAGGCGTAGTAGCATCAGCGTAGGGGTACCAGCAACTGCAGTAGTAGGTCGACCACGAGTAGGTGGTCCGGTACGCTTCTAAGGATGAAGCTACCAACAGGAGTCGACCGTTGTGTCTGGACTTGCCACAGTGGGTGCACCGCCAAGTGCCAAGCGGGCCCACCAGACATACCAGAGAAACGAAAGGGACCTCGAGAGAGCGGAGCAGTGGAAGGTGGGTCTCAGAGGGTGGAGCAGCAGCAAGAACGCCCTCAAAACTGGAAGGTGTAAAGGTCCGACGAGCTGCAATGGTGCGAAGACGGGTCTCCTCCGCAATAAGCTTCGCAACAGCTGCATCGAGACGAGAAGGGGATCCTATGGATCAACTATCCCGCGAGGGGAGAGAACTCAGGGTGAAAAGCCATCAGAAACTGGTAGAGTTGTCACCGTTCTCGAAGAACTGCAGCTCATGCCAAGAGGCACTAACTCTGGATACCTCTAGCAGAGGAGGCTCCAAAGCCTGGAGCTCACGCAGTAACCACGCATAAGGCTATGAAACTGCTGAATCATCTGCTTCCCCTGCTGAGCAGACTGAGCCTAAGAGAGAAGCTGATACTCTCGGGCCCCACTCTGCTCCACAAAGCGCTCCACAATATGAGCCCAGAGCTCTACTACAGTAGTAAAGGTGACCAAGTCAGCTCGAAGCGAGCGGTCAACCGAGGCAACCAGAAACGCCCGGACATGATGATTACGTAGGTTCCAGGTGTTGGAAATAATAATATGGTAGAGGCTCACAGTGGAAGCGATAAGGCGGTCGAAAGACTATTCATGGTGCACGTTACACAATTTAAACTTTTATTAAAACTAATCTACATATTCGTGCATGTATGTGCACGTGATTTGAACACCCTAACGGTAATCTAGCGTAATGATTATCTAAAATGAATGCAAATCATAGAACTCGCTAAATCTACTTGTTAGAGTATGCATACCTTCGTGCAGATCTTTTAACCGTGGAGAATTGTCTTCTTTGTCGATGGAGACGGAAGATCATCCATGAGAAAGCTGATGGTATGCCGAGAGATGATGCCTTCTTATTCATCCGATCTCGCACGATGCACGGTTCGTCACTCTCAGATCTCTGAGTGCCTCCGAAGAATGACTCTTCTCCTTCTACGAAACTCCACGCGAGGGAAGACGAAGTCGCAAGCGAGGAAGTAGGGAGAGATAGGAGAGAAAACTAGGGAGAAGAAAGGAGAGGGGGGTTCGGTTTTTGTGCACCCATGGCCAACCTCCCCTTGCCCCTTTTATAAGGCCGGCCTACCCCCTTGGATAAGGCTCCAAGGGGATATAGGTTTAACCCCCAAAAATCTCCCTAAAAATCTCCCTTTATCTCTCCATCTATTTATCCGTTTTTTTCCACTTTTAGGACTTGGATTTGACCAATTCAAATCCTTATCCTTATCCCTATGACCGACCCTATTACTAGGGATTCTCATCCTAGAATATAGGGGCAGGCCTTGCATGGTCTCCCATATCTAGATCGGCCACTAGTAAGCCTTGGCATGCGTATTTTTACCAAAACGCCCTTATACCTCAAATTGACCATTTCTAGTGTGCGAGACTCAGCGACTCATTCATAAGTGATTTTTACAAGTTACTTCACTATTAACTGAGGTCATCGGAGGGTGTCCCTAGTAAAGTCAACTCGCAACATGTCCGGTGCTTCGTACCCATGTAGCGAAACTCACTTATGGTGAGGGATAACTACTTGTGCCTCTGTACTAGTCTAGGGCCTCCCCTTTAGCACTTGCATGTAGTTACGCACCTACCGTGCACTAGTACAAAGCACACATGGAGCGTAGACTTTTTACTTCTTCTTACTTCTCACTGTGTTCCGAGGAGATGGTTCAATAACCGTACATAATGTGGATAAGGTGGAACCATCAAGGACCAAGGTTCATGGCTTCCAACTCAAGCTCGATCGACACACTACCCGAGTGTACCATCGATTCTTTGAGCTCGAGTTAACCTACGTGGCCACCTAGAGTGTGACACAGGCTGCACTCCAATTCACCTGGACCTTACTATATTCCTCCGTCATACCCCTGCTCTCCGCTCAGTAGTGGTAAACTCGTTGTCCCTTCACTTGATACCATGATGCACTTTGAGTGGTGGAGAATAGTGTCATACTCGAATTCTCATATGACTTGGTTCCTTCCAGGTTGACCTATACATTGTACCTTTGATTATCCCGTCATGTAATCGAACCCGATCAACAGTTAAACTGATAACCACCAGGCTGGGTTTGGTACAGTATAAGTCAAACCATGAACGCACCTCCCGACAGGGGTGTGAATGGCTTGCAAGAGTGACACGTTAATGCAACACCAGCCGGGTAACCCAATATACTGTGGTTTTGGATCACATATCTGGATCCTCACACATTGGTGCGCCAAAGCACCACTCAATTGGTTAGTCCATCAGACATGGTTCCTCAGGGTTTAGGACTGTTTTACCCTAAGCAGAAAACACGGCTTAGTGTATCAGTGTCTGCTCACTGATCTGTACACCGTGTTTGTTCCATTCGGCCACAAACACTGTGCCTGGTGATGATCATGGTGAAGACTTTCCATGAACTGTCATCTCCAACAGCTTATCATGATGAGGTGGCTAACCTGATTATAACTACGAACTTATTTAGATTATATGGGACCAATCCACTCAGACTTCTACTCAGTGGACTACCATATAATCATGGCTCTCCTGTTCTTAAAAGAACACGTAACTATGTTACGCACCTATATGCATCTCATATAATAACTACCAACCTTTATTTATTAGATTAAAACATAAGTTTTACAAGCTTAGAATACACCTATTCTAACACCAGGTGTCAGAGGATCCTGCTCCAAAGTTATCAGCAGGAGTAGGTGTAGAACCATCAAGATGCCTATATAGAGCTCGGTCGTCCAGGATACTCTGGACGGTGACAGACCACGCAGTACAGTCAGCAATCATGACCAAGGAAAGTCAATCAAAGCAGGAAGGAAGTCCCTCATCTGCTCGAGTAGTGTCATCGAGAACTGTACAGAGATCGTCTGCACAGGAGTCTCCATCGACGATTGATCTGAAGAAGCCTTTGAGACTACAGAAGATGCAGAGACTCGGTCGGCAGAAAGACGCACTATGTGGTGCGGGTAGCAAGGAGTCGGCAGAAAGACTAGCAGGATTCCAGAAAAGGTCGACGGGCTGTAGGAAGCCGGGCAACGAGCTATAGGAGGGGCCGATGGAAGACCGATAGGCTGCAAGAGGGCCAACGGATAGTCGATGGGCTGCATGAGGGACGACGGCAGGCTGTAGGAGGTCCAATGGAGGGCTGATGGGCTGCTCGAATGCAGGGCGCAATGCGACGGGCCTCGTTGCGGGTGCAAGCAAGGTTGCCGGATCGGGGAAGAAGGCAGCAGAAAGGGATGGTGAGGGGATTAAACCCGCTCTGATATCATGTTACCACAACCATGTGTGTGTGTGTGTGTGTGTGTGTGTGTGAGAGAGAGAGAGAGAGAGAGAGAGAGAGAGAGAGAGAGAGAGAGAGAGAGAGAAGGCTAGGGTTTGGGAGAATGCGGATAATTCTTATTAGGGCAATAGCCACGAATATATTGTCACATACATGTGTAGGGAATGAGTCATGTTCACCTAACCCATATGTATAACCTATAATATATTAACAGATGTAAATCAGTAAATCCTAATACAGACATGTATCTTTAACAAATATAAAGCAAACCCCATGTTACTATAGATAGTACTACAGTAATAGGGGAAATTGTTATTATCAATCACCCGATCTGTGGATTTTAAGGGTTCAACTTAAAGATGGGTGCGGCCTAACTATGCCCACCTCTCTCTCTCTCTCTCTCTCTCTCTCTCTCTCTCTCTCTCTCTCTCTCTCTCTCTCTCTCTCTCTCTCTCTCTCACACACACACACACACACACACACACTCACACACACACACACACACACACACAAAAGATATATATTTATCAAAATTTCATCGACATTGCGAGCGTTGTATTTAAGAGATTTTTTCTTACAAGTATCTATTGAGGCTTGTTTTTTCATGTATTATTGGTTTCTTTAAGATATTTACTCGGCCATTGAATAGAAGAACTCTTTAGTCATCATCATCATCATCCAAGTCTTATACATCAAGATGGTGTTGACTTTCGAGTGCAACTCCAACCAAATAGGCTTCGTAAAAGAACTGCAAGAATTTTATGATCGATTGTCCTCATGTCAACCCTAAAAGATTGGTTCCAAGATTTTGTGATCCGAAAGCCATTT
>OX393554.1:16576975-16614475 GCA_947650365.1 Chamaelirium japonicum
ACACTAGATCGCGTGTTCGTCCGTGTTAGCTGGAGTCACGCTCTATAAGCGTTTATACTCAAATCCTACTTACGGTCACCTGCACGCTTTTCGGGTCGACGTGTTTGATGCTCTTCCTTACGTTGAGCGCACCAAGCTTTTTCCTTATGCAGCTCGATGTGTCTTCCTTGGGCATAGCTTTGAGCACAAGGGCTATCGTTGCTACAACCCCTCTATTCGTTGGCTACGGATCTCGCGACACATTACCTTTTATGAAGGGATTTTGTTTCACTCTTGCACCACTCAAGATCTCTCTTTTGTTGATTATCCTTTTTACTGAGTCACTCTCTTCTTCTGTTGTTCCCTCGGACCCCTTTCCTTTATTCTCTCTCGCTGCTCTAGAGCCACAATTTGTGTATCCCTCCTCAGACTTCACTGCTCCTTATGCTCCTCAGCAGCCTCTTGTTGATCAGATCTACACACGTCGTCCTCAGGCATCTCCTGAGTCATTCGTCTTTCTAGCTGTGCCCCTTGAGAATATCTCGATCTTCCCTCGGCCTTTTGTCTCCCTGTGTATAGTTTGAGAGTTCAGATGCTCCTATTGATGCTTCGATTCTTCCCGGCCATCTAATCCTTAGGAAAAAAGTCTCATCGGAATCAACGTCATACTTCTACTAAAAGCCATAAGCAACAAGACGTGCCATGTGACGCTCCACCAAACCATCCAATCGAGTATTGATCTTGTAGATCCATCGACAACTGAAATGATCCTTCTCAGGAGGTGGGAGAAAAAGGTCCAAAGTGTGAATTTGCTAGAGAACATGAAGCTCGCCTGACATGTCTGTCTACCACTTTGGTATCTGCACGACCCGATGATAAGACTAGACTCCCAAGTTGAATGGATGTCTAGAAGAAAATACTGAAACTGGGGAGAATAATGGTGAAGTAGAAAGTCATTTTTTACCCTATGTACTAAAAACTTGGATAAGCATGAGATCCCAAATCACGCACTCTCTTATCTTTTATTTTTGATTGGTCATTATAACTTGTTTCAAAATACAATGGCAATGATTTTGACTTGTTGATTTTGTGCTTTCAATCATTAATCGTACCTCGTCGTCCGTGTTAGCTGGAGTCACGTTCTATAAGCGTCTATACTCTAATCCTACTTACGGTCACCTTCACGCTTTCAGGTTGACGTGTTTGATGCTCTTCCTTATTTTGAGCGCACCAAACTTTTTCCTTATACAGCTCGATGTGTCTTCCTTGGGCATAACTTTGAGCACAAGGGCTATCGTTGCTACAACCCCTCTATTCGTTGGCTACGGATCTCGCAACACATTACCTTCTATGAAGGGATCTTGTTTCACTCTTGCACTACTCAAGATCTCTCTTTTGTTGATTATCCTTTTTCCTGAGTCACCCTCTTCTTCTGTTGTTCCCTCGGACCCCTTTCCTTTATTCTCTCTTGTTGCTCTAGAGCCACAATTTGTGTATCCCTCCTCAAACTTCACTGTTCCTTATGCTCCTCAGTAACCTCTTGTTGATTAGATCTACACACGCCGTACGTCCTCAGGCATCTCCTGAGTCCTTCATCTTTCTAGCTGTGCCCCTTGAGAACATCTCGATCTTCCATAGGTCTTTTGTCTCCCTGTGTATAGTCCGAGAGTTTAGATGCTTCGATTCTTCCGGCCACCTAATCCTTAGGGAAAAAGTCTCATCGGAATCAACGTCATACTCCTACTAAAAGCCATAAGCAACAAGACGTGCCATGTGACGCTCCACCAAACCATCCAATCGAATATTGACCTTGTAGATCCATCGACAACTGAAATGATCTTTCTCAGGAGATGGGGGAAGAAGGTCCCAAGTGTGAATTTGTTAGAGAACATGAAGCTTGTCAGACATATCTGTCTGCCACTCTAGTATTTGCACAATCCGACGATAGGACTAGGCACCCAAATTGAAATTGAATGGATGCCTGGAAGAAAATATTGAAACTGGGGAGAGTAATGGTGAGTAGTAAGCCAGTCAAAGTGACCATCAACATGACGATTAGGACGTTTGGGATAGCGGCCTGGAGGTGGTGCATGCATGATCCACTGGTAGTTAACCCCCTCCTAGGGCCTTAATGTGTGCTTGGCTTATGGGGGACCCACGAACTCGATGGACCCCTATTCTCCTTCGTTGGGTTGCTTGACCGCGTTGCAGGATTTACGCAGGGGTGCGATGCATATCACTTAGCATGTTGGCTTTTCGTTAATTGGGAAATTGATCCTTCTCAGGAGATGGGGGAAGAAGGTCCCAAGTGTGAATTCGTTAGAGAACATGAAGCTCGTCAGACATGTCTATCTGCCACTCTAGTATCTGCACAACCCGGCGATAGGACTAGGCTCCCAAAGTGAAATTGAATGGATGCCTGGAAGAAAATACTGAAACTGGGGAGAGTAATGGTGAATAGTAAGCCAGTCAAAGTGACCATCAACATGACGATTAGGACGTTTGGAATAGCGGTGCGGAGGTGGTGTATGCATGATCCACTGGTAGTTAACCCCCTCCTAGGGCCTTAATGTGTGCTTGGCTTATGGGGGACCCACAAACTCGATGGACCCCTATTCTCCTTCGTTGGGTTGTTTGACCGCGTTGCAGGCTTCACGGAGGGGTGCGATGCATGTCACTTAGCATGTTGGCTTTTCGTTAATTGGGATTAGGTGGGACAAGTCTACACTCATTGGACCCTTTTTACATCCCATAAACCGGTTTATCAAGGCCATGTTGTTGCAAAAAAAAAAGCCAAAAACAAAGATAGTTTTATTTATACCCCAAAACTACTTCACATATCCCTCTTTCCCTATGGTTTCCCCTCCACCCCCTCAAAAAAAAAAAATCCAGACTACCCTCCTCCACCTCCTTGCCCGCCTCCACCTCCTTCCCCATCTCCACCTCCAGTCCTTACCCCACCTCCACCGCCGGCCCACCCCATATCGCACCTCTTCGGCGGCGAGCCGCTCCCTTCCCATCTCCGACGAGCATCAAAAGTAAGGTAGGGAGGAGGCGGCGCTCCCCTCCCCATCTCGAACAACATTCCCCGGCCCCCTCCAGTGAACATCCCCGCTGTTTCAGAATTAATTCCAAATGGTATTCTGATTCCGAATTTTCATAATTTCAAAATCCAATTCCGATTCGGAATTTTTTGGAATGTTTCTCCAATTTTGGCAGAAATTTGATTTTTTTATTTTTTTTTTCAATTTTGGTAGAATTTTGGAATTTTCTGAACTGCACATGTAGCACTTGCTGCTTTGGATGGGTCCAGGTTGGGTCGGGTCAGGAAGAGGGTGGAGACGGGAGAGTAGGATTTGGTTGGGATTTATGGTTTTTAAGTTTTATATGTAGTGTATCGTGGGTTATTGTCCGTTGGTGTTGGGTTGGACCTGTTTAAGTAAAAAAAAAATGGTGTCTTGCCTTGGGTGAAGCCCAAAGCAACAACTTTGGTGGCTTTGCCCAAGGGATGACACTATACAACACCAGTCGCTTCGGATGGGTTTGGGTCGGGTCGGAATAAAAAATCAGGATTTTTTGGATGGATGTTTTCGGAATTTTCGGATCGAAAATCGAAAATTTCAGAATACTCATCATCCTTCCAATTCCGATCCGATTTTTTTTTTCTGAATTTTCAAAAATCAGAATTTTGAAATTCGAATTAAATTATTTGGTGCCAAAATCGGAATTTTTCATATCAGTTTTGGCAGAATCCGAATTTCCATTCCAATCTGCAACCCTAGTGTTGCTAGCCATTATGGTATTTCCAAAATACATTATACTCAAGCGGGATCTGTGCAACTAATTAATTATAAAACTTTATACTCTAATTAGACTTTCGGTATTATTCTCTTTTAATTTAATAATTATAATTTCGGGTTCTTTAAGTTTCTAATTAATTATAGAACTTTAAGTAATAATAAGACTTCGACTCTCTCTCTCTCTCTCTCTCTCTCTCTCTCTCTCTCTCTCTCTCTCTCTCTCTCTCTCTCTCTCTCTCCTCTCTCTCTCTCTCTCTCTCTCTCTCTATATAGAAGTGTGTAGGAAAACTTTTGAGTGGGTTGGTGTGTATTTTTGGAGGGATTAGTCCGAGCCTGTAGTGGCCATCCATTGCTCGTAGTTTTCAGGACCAGTTTTTCGTCATAGGCTTCTACGGCCGCCAAATGCCTACTTCCTACTAGAGCGGATGCTTCATGGGAAGGAGAGGTCTGGTGCACAATGCCATGCAAAGGCAGCAAAGCAGTTATGTAGGGGTGGGACTGGGCGGGTCTGACCCGAACCCGACCTGCCTAATCAGAACAATGGACAAACATGGGCAAAGCTAGTTAAAAACGTAGAGGGTTGGGACAAAAAAAGATCAACACGATTTCAATTTAGACGGGTTTGGGCACCGATCTTCCGAGCCCGAGGAATCCGAGGAACCCGAGGAAGTGACACACTAAGGTTGAATGCTTTGATAGTTTTTTTTTATGGAAATCAAAGACTGTCTGTTTGATGTTGAATGCTAAGAATTCGTTTGAAATATGTAAGTATATTGGTTGGACTTTATGTTTTTGTTATGCAATTCAAAGATTTTTTTTTACCCAATTCAAAACTCTGTTGGGTTTTTTTTTCTATCTATTTATGTGCACAAGCATTTCTAATTAGACAACCCGCCCAAACCACCCATTATTTTGCAAATTGGGCAACCCAAGGAACCCAAGCAACTAGCATGGACAAGCACGGGTTGGGCTTCCATGGGTTCCCCGGGTTCCACGGGCAAAACGGGTTAAGGTTTGTGCAAGTCGGGTTGGGCATGGGCAGATCCTTCAACCCGCCCAAGTCCCACTTCTACAGTTATGTCTCATTTATGAAAAAGCTAGCTAGCATAGCCAGTCTGTGCTTGCTGTCATGCTGGCAAAAGCGGGGGTTGGTTTCGGCCGGTTTTACCTACTATTGGATATTGAACTATTCATGGGTCCTTATCCTATTTGATGTGGTCCAAGCAACACCTAAACCACACCTTGAGTGGGTTCGACTCCTCTCCACTGATAATTGTCTCCCCTATCGGTCGCTGACGATTTGGGAAGCAACACATGGCGATCCAAAATCGAACGATCACGATCTATAGCCATGGGATGAACCCAAGGAGGGATGCCACCACCCCCCGCTGTCACCCACCACCTTTCGCCGCCTCCCGATCACCGCCACCGCTGGTCGTCGTTGCCGTCTCCGGTGGCCACCCCTGCCGACAGCCACCACCACCGAGCAGGGCGGGCAGCAGGTGGCTGGTCGTCGGTAGGGGTTGTTGTCGGCGGCGGTGGTGGCTGACGGTCGGTAGGGATGGTAGCCAGCGGCGGCAATGACTGGCATCCCCTCTTGGGTTCATCCCATGACCTGTCGTGGTTATTGGTTTTTGGATCACCACATGTCACTTTTCAAATCGTCAGTGACTGATAGGGGAGACTATGATCAGTGGAGAGGAGTCGAACCCCACCTTGACTGCCCATTTCAATCACCCATTTATTCTTGTATCCTTTTCTTGACCAATTCAGGGAGCCAAGTTCAAATACTCCCAAGACCCAAACTCTCTCTCTCTCTCTCTCTCTCTCTCTCTCTCTCTCTCTCTCTCTCTCTCTCTCTCTCTCTCTCTCTCTCTCTCTCTCTCTCTCTCTCTCTCTCTCTCTCTCTCTCTCTCATGGTGTCCATCTCAAGGCTACTCTTAGCAGCCTCCTACACCTTGCTCATCATGCTTGGTTGCTCACTGGAGACCTCCATTGCAGGTACCACCTCACCCTACCAATCAATCCATATAAGAATACTCAGGGTGTGTTTGGCATTGGTTTTGGAGGCCTAGTTTTGCGTCAAAACTAGTTCCGCTTGCCAAACTAGTTTTGGTATAAGATTTTAGTGCGTTTGGGATTCGATTAGAAAATTGGTTTTTTAAAACCAAAATCAGAAAATCATCAAAACCCAAAAGCAGAAATTTTCTGCTTTTGGGTTCTTCTTTTGGGTTCTTGAGGCAAGAAGGCAAACCAATAATTAAAAGAAATTATTGTGAATAACATTTATGTTGTAGAGAGAAACTATTGTAAAGAAAAAAAATTAAAACCGGAAGAATATATACATATCATATTGTAGAAAGAGAAAATTATTATAGAGAGAATACTTTAAAGAAAATATATGATAAATATAAAAATATTATAAAGAGAGAAAATTCTAAAGAGAAGAATATAGATAGAGAGTATTAAATAAATAAATATGTAGTGAGAGAAAATATTGAAGATAAAAACTATTATAGAGAAGAAATATTAGAGAGAGAGAAAATATTGTAGAGAGAAAATATTATAGAAAAAGAAAATATTGTAGAGAGATAAAATGTTATAGAAAGAGAATATTTTTGAGCAAAATATTATAGAAAGATAATATTTTAGAGAAAGAATATGTTATAGAGAGTAGTTTAGATAGAAAATATTATAGAGAGAGAAAAAATATAGAAAAGAGAAAATATTAATATTAGAAAGAGAAGATATCATAGAGAGAGAAAATATAATAGAAATAGAAAATTTTAGAGAGAGAAAATATTATAAAAAGAGAATATTTTAGAGAGAGAAATGTTATAGAGCGAAAACTTTATAGAAATAAAATATTTTAAAGAGAGAAAATATTGTAGAAAGAGAATATTTTAGAAAAAAAAAATGTTGTAGAAAGAGAAAATATTGTAGAAAGAGAATATTTTATAGAGATAAAATATTATAGAAAGAGAATATTTTAGAGAGAGAATATATGATAGAGAGAAATTTAGAAAAGACATATTATAGAGAGAGAAAATAACGTAGAGGGGGGAAAAATATTAAATATAGAGAGAGAAGATATCATAAGAGAAAAAATGTTCAAGAAATAATATTATAGAAAGAATATTTTAGAGAGAGAAAATAGTATACAAAGAGAATATTTTAGAGAGAGAAATGTTGTAGAGAGAAAACATTGTAGAATATGATATTTTAGAGAGAAAATTTTATTGAAAGAGTATTTTAGAGAGAGAAAATATTATAGAAAGATAATATTTTAGAGAAAGAATATGTTATAGAGAGTAGTTTAGATAGAAAATATTATTAAGAGAGAAAAATATAGAGAGAAGAAAAATATTAATAATAGAGAGAGAAAATATCATAGAAAGAGAAAATATAATAGAAATAGAATATTTTAGAGAGAGAAAATACTATAAAAAGATAATATTTTAGAGAGAGAAATATTATAGAGCGAAAACTTTATTGAAATAGGATATTTTAGAAAGAGAAAATATTGTAGAAAGAGAATATTTATAGAGAGAATATTTTAGAAAGAGAAAATATTATAGAAAAAGAATATTTTATAGAGATAAAATATTATAGAAAGAGAATATTTTAGAGAGAGAATATATTATAGAGAGTAAAATTTAGAAAAGAAATATTATAGAGAGAAAATAACGTAGAGGGGAGAAAAATATTAATTATAGAGAGAGAAGATATCATAGAGAGAGAAAATATTCAAGAGATAAAATATTATAGAAATAATATTTTAGAGAGAAAAAATAGTATACAAAGAGAATATTTTAGAGAGAGAAATGTTGTAGAGAGAAAATATTGTAGAATATGATATTTTAGAGAGAAAATTTTATAGAAAGAGAATATTTTAGAGAGAAAATATTACAGAGAGATAATATTTTAGAAAGAGAAAATATTGTAGTGAGAGAAAATGACATAAAGAGGAAAAAATATTATACAAAGGAAATATTATAGAGAAAAAATGGGATAGAAAAAAATATTGTTGAAAGAGATCGAAAATATAACAGATAGAAAAAATGTTATAAAAAAATAATATATTATAAAGAGAAAATATTGTAAAGAGAAAATGTTGTAGAAAGAGAATATTATAGAGAGAGAAAAAATATTGTATAAAAAAAATATTTTAGAGAGAGAAAATATTGTAAAGATAAAATATTTTAAAGAGCAAATATTTAAAAAGAAACTGAATGAGAGAAAATATCATAGAAAAAAATGGGGTAGAGAGGAGAAATAATATTGTAGAGAAAAAGTATTAGAGAAAGTGTTATATAGAGAATATTTTTAGAGAAAATCTTGTAGCAAGAGAATATTTTAGAGAGATAAATATTATAGAATAAGTATATTTTAGAGAGAATATTGTAGAATGAGAGTATTTTTGATAGAAAATGATGTAGAGAGAAGAGAAAATATTATAGAGAGAAAATATCATAGAGGTAATGTTGGAGAGAAAATATTGTAGAAAGAGAAAATATCGTAGAGAGAAGATATTGGAAAGAACATTTTAAAAATATAACTGCAAAACTAGTTTTAGGTTCAAAACTGGTTTTATTGCCAAATGCTCAAATGTTGATAATTCTAGAACTGGTTTTCGATAAGCTAAAACTGATTTTGTACAAAACTAGTTCTTGGTATTCCAAAATCAAAACCTAAAATTTCAAAACCAATGCCAAACGCACCCTCAAGCTTTCTTCTCCGCTGACCAATTCGAGTTTTTTGAATGAATTTGTAGACTGTAATTCCTACAGGTGAAGTTCTTCGGGGCTGTGGGACGTCATGCGCCCGATTGGCTTCAGGCCATCCAAGGGCGGCGGTCTGGCAGTCGGCGAGTCTGAAGGCTGGAGGGTGGGTTCCTCTGACCCCTAATCCCAACAATCCGTCGTATCAGTTCAACCCTACCCGGCCCATGTAAATGTAGAAATAATAAAGCACTTGTGAACTGGGTACTGGTTAGGAGTCTTTTGGAGTGTCTACTTTTGATCTGAATAAGTATTGTATGGTGTTTTGAGTTTCCGGAATCCTACTTGCCCATATGCAACCAAGGCCATCATCTATGTTATTGGAATGAAAATCAAGCCCATCTTGGATACAATAAATGGTTTTTTGGATTCTCAAGCCCTTCAAACCTTCCTCCAAATCTTTAAATGTGAAGAATCAAGACCCTTGGATACCCCGCTGCCTCACAAAACCGGCTTGAAGGGGAGGTCCAAGGCAAATATATAAGCAGCTCATCACCCGCTCCTTTTACCGATGCGGGACTAACCCGTGTGAGGCATGACCATCTCAACACCCCCACCCCCTCCTTCATGCGGGACACGCATGGCAAAGACATTATCGAGAGGAGCTTCCGGAGCGGGTCTGGCACTGATACCATGTGAAGAATCCAAACCATTGGATACTTGCCGCCTCACAAAATCAGCTTGTAATGGAAGGTCCAAGGCAAGTATATAAGCAGCTCATCACCCACTCCCATTATCGATGTGGGACTAACCCGTGTGAGGCATGACCATCTCGACACTAAAATGACTAAATGCTTAAGAATGAAAAAGGAAAGGGGTTTTTGCATATAGCTCCCCTAAAACTAGGGTAATTGTATATGGACCATGAAAATAAACTTTATGTTTATATATATCAACCCCTGGAAACTAGAAATCGACCCCTCAAGTTAACTGATATCTATGTAGGGGGAATATTCACCGTCAGCCATCGTTACCGGATAGAATTTAACCATCGTCTGCCTTTTACCCGAGGTCTCAAATGACTATTTTACCCATAATATTATTTAACCCAATCTTATTTGCTCTCCATTTGCCTTAATTTAAGGGGGTTCACCCGAGGTCTCAAATGTGATTATCCGGGCCCAACTTTTCCTCTTCAGGTTAACTAAGGGTAAAATTGTTCTAGTAAAATAGTCGTATGAAAGTAACAGCTAAAGCACGGATATACTTGGAATACTTTCTCCTAGATAGCTGTTAAGGGGTCAATTTGCACAAATAATCTAATATTCAGGGTTCAATATTTAAATATGAAGTTTTTATGGGTTAATATGGAATTAGCAAAGTTTCCAGGGTGCTATACACTAAATTCCCACTACTACCACATTAAAAGACCATGGGAACCTGAGTCTAAGCTCCACAATTAGTAGCATAACTTTACGCGTTTCACCAAGTGGTATCAAAACCCCTATAAGGTAAAACAAATAAGTTGGTATCAGAGCAATCCAACGACACACAATGTTGACAGTCAAATGACAAGGTAGGGTTTCCTTTAATGAAGTACGTGCCATGATACTCTTCATCAAATCCTTTCAATAAAGAGGAGAAACCAAGAAAAATTGAGCATGCAGAGAGAAAAAACACATTGATGATTTATTATTATACTAGTGCATGCCCGTCCCTGTTGGCACTGCAATGGGCCACCTTCGGCAGCAATACACATGTCCGCAAAGCAGCAGGCTGCCTTCGACGGTAACATAACTGTCGGCACTGCAGTGGGGTCGTGAAAGGGGGCTTGATATAGGCGACTGGATTGGAGAGGGGGGGGGGGGGGGCAATCTGGACGGCTGTGATAGCGTGCGAGAGAGAGTGTGTAGCAGCTGTAGGCGATGAATTTTGTGAGAATTTTGATCACGTTGTAGACACACAAATTGTGTCTAACCCGAACCCGACTTGCGTGCACCTACGCGGATGCAAACCCGACATGCGCTCTAACCCGAACCCGACTTGCGTGCACCTACGCGGATGCAAACCCGACATGCGCTCGAACCCGGACCCGACTCGCATGCACCTACACGGATGCAAACCCGACGCGCACTCCGACTCGGACCCGACTCGCATGCACCGACCCGGAATCAAACCCGAAGCACACCGAACCCCACCCGACTCGCGCTTAACAAAGGGGCCGAGTGGGTCCATCCTTAAGCGGGGCCCACCTGGCCCCATATTAGGGATCCGGACCCCCCATGGGGAGGCCGGCCATGCAAGGAAAAGGGAAAGAAAAGAAAAGGAAAGAAAAGAAAGAAAAGGAATGAAATACCGCCATGCGCGGGGGGAGGTTGCGCATGACGTCTACCCACACGTGGATCTGCGCCGATCTCTCGATCCGACGGACAAGAAGAAAAGTCGGGTCGCCATCGATTTTATGTGCAAGATTCAAGATAAATCCGAAAATGATTGAGCCATAATTACCCCGCCAGAAAAGGAAAGCAAATAAAGATTTATTCCCCTCATCAATGGATGAATAAATCCTGATAATTATGGGGGAGATATTAAAGGAATTTAAAATTAAAACTTCCCATATCTCTCCCCTCCCCCCTTCGCCTATAAATAGAGGGGGTGGAGGAAGGCTCAAGGGGTCGAAGAAATCGCAAGCTGAAGACGAAGCGAGGAAGCTCTGCAGAAGAGGAGACACTTCTTCATCGACCCAAGGCTTCACGAGGCATGGGCAAGCTTATCCCTTCGGGACCGGCTTAGTCCATTGAAAGTCCTCATCAACGTGAAGACCCTTGCACAAGAAGATCAAGCCTTTGACTCCGTGCACGAAGAAGAAAGCTCGGAGAAGAAGACCCTTCGACTCCGAAGACGCCAGAAGCAAAGGCCGGAGAAGAAGCTCGGAGCGGCACTACCCGTCGGCTCCAACAAGCCTTCAACTCCGATCAAGCCCCAAAGCCCGTAGAAGAAGGCCGAATATCGTCACCCCGTCGCCTTCGACAAACGCCCGCTCCATTCACGAAGAAGAAAGCTTGGAGAGGAACACCCGAAGCATCACTACACCCGTCGCCTTCGAAGCAAAGCCGGCGCTACAACCGTCGCACGAAGATCGGTGCTACCCCCGCCATCTTCAAAAGTACCCTTCGACTCCGGTCACGCCAAAGAAGCTCGGAAAAGGGGAGAAGCTAAGCCGACACTCAAACCGTCGAGGAAGCCAGAAGCATTGAAGAAGCAACTACCGCCGTTCGAGAAGAAGATCGAGTCGACGCCGAAGCGAAAGCCCACGCAAGAAGCCAAAGCAAAAGCCCCGGTAAAGCCCGCGCCAAAGCAACGCAAGTGCCAAAGCCAAGCGACTATGCCGGTCACGAGCAAAAGCACCGCACGTTCTAGCCGATACGACGTGAAGTCCAGAAGAACGAAAGCATCGCAAGTCTCCCCCGTCTACGTCCAAGCGCAAGCGCCAAAGCAAAGCAAAAGCCAGAGCCACGCGAAAGCCAAGCCAAGGTCGAAAGCCAAAGCCAAAGCCAACGCCAAAAGCACGATCGACGCTGCGAACCGACGATTAAGGACACCGAGGTCAAGCAAGAAGCGAGGAAGACACGAAGATCGAGGAACGAAGCTAAAGACCCCCTAGCCGAAGAAGCACAAAGCACAGAAGGGACCAAAGAAACGGCGGATATTCCTTAGCCTCTCAAAAACCCTCACCCTGTAAAGACCTCTGTCCTGGGCAACCCCTTCAGAGCTCTCACACGAATACCACGTGGAGACGCGGATCAAAGGGACCCTCCAGAGGATCTCTCCCACAATCTCCTGATCAACACTCGCCGCACCCGGACTCGTCACCCCCGAGCCTCCGGTCCCGGCCACTTTGTAATCTCGTGTGTTCGCAATAAAGACGACCCGCATCTTTTTTTCGCGCATACAGATTTCTGGCACGCCCGGCGGGACGTCTTCTCCTTTCATCCGTACGACTGAAGAAGCTGCTTGAAGTTTGCAATGGCCGAGACAAGCAACGATGCGTTTGCTCCAAGCCTTTCACCGATCGCCAAGTCTCCTCTATTCCGACACGGTGGTCCAGTAAACCCGAAGGGTGGTGCTCCCCCGATGGTACGCGTCTACACTCGGCGTACTCGAACTCTTGCGGATGTCTTCATGCCAGAAACTGCTGCCGAAGATGCTCGCCAAAGCGCCGACGAGGCCTTGGCGTATGAAGAAACAAGCCTCAATCCTGGAGTCCATGTCCAGAAGTTTGGGGAGGACCAGCCCCAACCCCGAGCACGTTCGGGTTCTCCAGCGGACATTGCACCTCCTCTGTAGGGGACAAACATCAGTCATCAACCAGAAGCAAGTCAGCGCAACTACGTCTCCGACGATGACGGCGAGGATGCGAACATACAACATCGAGACGTCCTCCGTCATCATCCTCCATCCGCTCTTCAGCTCCAAGTCATGCAAATGGGTGAGCAAATGGCGCAAATCGCTCGACTAATGGAGGAGAAGGATCGCCACATCAACACTTTGCTTCAGAAGCTAAGCGCAAGGGATGCTGCGACAAACGATCAACCTCTTGCTTCTCCGGTAGCCGCTCCAGCTCCGTCTTCAACTCCCGCTCCTGCAGAGGTAATTCCGGCGATTCAAGCGGTTACGCCAGCACTCTCATCCGTTCCAGTCCCGACGGAAGTCGTCTCGCCATCACCAGTCTCGATGGCCACACAACCTCCGGCAACAGCAACGATGAATACCCAGCAAATACAAGCGTTGGTAGCTGACATGATGCGCACCCACGGCACTGGTCTTCCTCTAATCACGGCGACATACTCGAAGCCTTACACAGCAAGGATCCAGTAGCTGCGCTTCCCCATCGGGTTCCAACCGCCAAAGTTCCAGCACTTCGACGGGAAGGGAAATCCAAGACAGCACGTTGCTCACTTCATCGAAACTTGCAATAACGTCGGCACATATGGCGACGAGATGGTGAAACAGTTCGTTAGCACCCTCAAAGGTAATGCTTTTGACTGATACGTTGATCTTTCTCCATGGACCATCGACAGCTGGGATCAGATGGAGAGGGAGTTCCTCAATCGCTTCTACAGCACCAGACGCACCGTCAGCATGACCGAACTTACCGCCGTCAAGAAAAGGAAAGACGAGCCAGTGATCGACTACATCGACAGATGGAGGAACCTCGCGCTGAATTCACGAGACCGCTTGTCTGAAGACTCGGCCATCGAGATGTGCACCCAAGGCATGCACTGGGGCCTGCTCTATATCCTCAAAGGTATCAAACCTCGGTCTTTCGAAGAACTCGCAACTCGGGCTCACGACATGGAACTCAGCCTAGCAAGCCGCGGGGACTCGAAAAACAAGGACTTCTTGAAGGTGGAGAAGAAGGACAAGCCGCGAGCACCAAAATTGAAGCAAGTCAACGTTGCTGATGTCGCTTCGACCTCCAAGCCACTCAAGATCGGTGGCAAGCCGGATCAGAAGAAGGGAGTCGCCATACCACCGCATCCACCGCAAAGACAAAGGATGACTCTCGAAGAGCTCGAAGTCAAGGAGTACCCCTTCCCGGACTCGGAAGTCTCATCCATGTTCGATCAACTGCTGCAAGAGAAGATGATAGAGCTCCCTCCTTCGAAGAGACCCGAGCAGATGCATCGAGTCGATGACCCTCTCTTCTGCAAATACCACCGAGTCGTAAGCCATCCCATCGAAAGATGCTTCGTCTTCAAGGAAAACATAATGGTGCTCGCAAAGCAAAGAAAGATAGAGATCGACTCCGGAGAGGTCACTACGGCCAACATAACGTCCATCACCTTCGGCTCCTTCTCGCCAGTACTCGTTGCTGCACGACAAAAAACGCCCAAATTGCGCATCAACCGTCAAAGGCCAACCGCCAAGCCAATTTTCCACCTGAAGATCTCGAGGCGACGTCAACGTACTCCTGCGCTCACCGAGGAAGAATCGCCGCTACCCAGAGGGCTACCATCACTCACACCAGCACCTCTTCCAGGCGATGCTACGTCCCAACGAGTGCTCCGAAGGAGATACAAGCAAAGAGATCCAGAAGTCGGTCTGCTGGGCCAGCCTTCGGGGAAGTTCGACTATTACGTCCTCTACTCAAGGCCTCCGTCCGTTTCGATTGAATAAATCAAGCTCACCGGCTGGGGATCGGAAGACGAGCCAGTGGAGCTTCAGGAAGAGCAAGTCCCTTCCAGTCAAGCTACGTCCCAATGCGCTCTCCGAAAAAGACACGAGCAAGGAGATCCAGAAGTCGGTCTGCTGGGCCAACCTTCGGGCAAGTTCGACTATTACGTCCTCTACTCACAGCCGCCATCAGTTTCGATCGAAGAGAGCAAGCCCACCGGCTGGGGATCGGAGGACGAGCCAGTAGAGTCTCCGGAAGAACAAGTGTCTTTAAGGGAACCAGTTGCTGCTGCCAATCATCATCTCAGCAGAGGAGAATCCACCGACGAAGAGACATGGGTCATGCTACCCCGGCGACGAAGGCCACGACAAGAAAGGCAGTACAAGCAAGACCGAGTGACGAAGAGGTTTCTCGAGCGAAGGACCTACAAGAAGAAAAACAAGACTCCAGGAAGGAAGGCATTCAAAGTGCCGCCGGCAAGCCAAGACGATCTCCTCCAGCAGAGCCTTCCAGAGCCAGCAACCTTGCAAGAATTCTTTCCCGATCACTTCCTCCCAGTTGATCAACACATCAGAGTGTCTTGTTGCATGGTCGAAGTTCATAAGGCGTTGGAAGGAAAAGACGAAGTCGAAACATCTGAAGAGGGCGACTCCACTGATGAGGGAGACGATTCCGACAAAGGAGGCACCGCCTCTCATGACGAAGCAATCCTGCACTTGCCGCTCGTAGAAGCTTTGCATCTTCCGAAGAAGGCTCGCCTGGCAATGGCTGCGGCCTTGGCCGACCCGGATAGCTACAAGAGGAAAAGGAAGGACGACAAGAAGGGCAAAGCTGTGGCCTCGTGTGATGCGACGATAACCTTTTCGAATGAGGACTTGCACCTCGGGACACGATTACACAACCGGCCTGTCTACGTTTCGGGATACATCAAGGAGAAGCCAGTGAATCGAATCCTGTTGGACTGTGGCTCCGCCGTCAACATCATGCCCATCCAGACGATGCGGTAACTCGGCATCACCAACGACCAGCTCTCGCCCAGCCAATTGGTCATTCAAGGGTTCAACCAGGGCGGACAGTCCACTATCGGAATCATCCGCCTGAAGCTTTCAATTGGCCCGCTAGATACAACGGTCCTCTTCCACATCATCGATTGCCAGACGTCATATCGCCTCATGTTGGGCATGCCATGGCTACACGAGAATGGTGTCGTAGTGTCCACCTGGCACCAGTGCCTCAAGTACTACGAAGAAGGCATGGAGAAATACATAGTTGCTGATGACAAGCCATTCAATGAGGCCGAGGCACACTTGGCCGACACCAAGTTCTACCAGGCGAAGGACCTAGTCGCGGAAGTCCTTCCAACTAAAGCCCCTCGAGCCCAAAAGGCTGAAGAAGAAAAACAGGGCGAGGCTCCTCCACCTGCAAAACCGATGCAACCTTCCGACAAGGCGAAACTCCAGGTCCAAGAAGACCAGGATCAAGGCAGAGGATGCGCATCAGTTCCGAGTCAAAAGAAATGCAACATACTCCGTTGCCCGTCCAAGCGACCCCAGTCCTGCGTCTTGCACCTCAGTGGCTTTGTAAATCTGAGCGATCGCCGTCTACTCCAGCAAGAAAGATGGCCCCGCCATTATCACAGGCTAACGTCGTCACTCTGCAAGAAATGACGTTGCCATTACCTACTCTGACGCAAGCTCCGAACCCGAGCAGACCTGTCGAATCTATCAACCCTAATCAACTCGGATTCAAGCCGAAAGGGAGTTGGGGGCAAAACGCTGCTAAGTTGCTGTTCAAAACCGGCTACGACCAAGAAAGCACCATGGGCACACTTCCCCCAGCAGCAATTCCATATGGGATGACGAGGACTCAAGCTCGGTTGTTCCAAAACGGCGAACAAATTCTCCCGAACCGCCGAGGCATTGGCTCCAGTCGAACTCCGATGGTCATCAGGATTGCAGCGAAAAAGACCTTCACCTTCAACTACATCGGGGCGAAGATAGTAGACGAAGCAGCTGAAGGATCAACAATCTCCGATGCACGCTCTGCCTACGCCAGCCATCCCGATAGCAAAAGAAGACAGCGACGGGCTCGACGCCAAGCCTTACTCCAGAAGCAAAACAAAAGCAGTCTAAGCCGGTCAAATCTAAAGCGCACATCCGTGTTCGAAAGGCTCGGGCCAGTCAAGCAGTCAAAGAAGAAGTCGGTGTTCGACCGTTTGGGGATGACAGTCAAGGACGTCGTTTCGACACCCGCCCCCCCACCCATGGCAGCCGTCAATCATGTCTCCATTACGGCTCCTGACAACGGTGATACTTCTACTTCGGACGACGAGTTGCCAGATGCCCCGCCAGTCCTCGAAGAAGGGGGGCAGTCCACCATTGACGACTTGAAGGAAATCAATTTGGGCACAAAAACGGAGCCCAGGCCTACATTCGTCAGCACACTGAAGAAGAAGCTGCATACTTCAAACTACTCCGAGAATATAGAGACGTCTTCGCATGGTCCTACAAGAAGATGCCGGGACTTGATCCCAGAATTGCAGCACACCAGCTCAGCGTCAAACATGGAGCTAGCGCCATAAAGCAAGGACAAAGACGATACCGGCCGGAACTGGTACCCCAAATAGAAGGCGGAGTGAACAAACTAATTGAAGCCGGCTTCATCCGAGAGGTCAAATACCCGACATGGATCTCTAGCATCGTCCCAGTCAAAAAGAAGAATGGCCAAATCCGAGTGTGCGTGAACTTCAGAGACTTGAACAACGCATGTCCGAAGGATGACTTCCCTTTGCCAATCATGGAGCTAATGGTGGAAGCGACGACAGGCCACGAGGTGCTAACTTTCATAGACGGATCCTCAAGCTACAATCAGATTCGGATGGCACCCAAGGACGAAGAGCTCACAGCATTCCGCATACCGAAAGGAATCTACTGCTACAGAGTTATGATGTTCGGCTTGAAGAACGCAGGAGCCACCTACCAGCGAGCTATGCAGAGAATCTTCGACGACATGCTTCATCAAAATGTGGAGTGCTACGTCGACGACCTCGTAGTGAAATCCAAGAAGAAGTCGGCACATCTACAAGATCTCGAGCTAATCTTCAAACGGCTTCGAAGGTACCAACTCCGTATGAATCCACTCAAGTGCGCATTCGGAGTCTCCTCAGGCAAGTTCCTCGGCTTCGTCGTACGACATCGAGGCATTGAGATAGATCAATCCAAAATTGATGCTATCGTCAATATGCCCACGCCGAAGACAGTGCGAGACCTCAGAGGCCTCCAAGGACACTTGGCATACATCCGAAGATTCATCGCCAACCTAGCCGGGAAATGCCGCCCGTTTAATCGCCTCATGAAAAAAGGAGCGCAATTCAAATAGGACGACGCTTGCCAAGAAGCACTCCAAAGCATCAAAGCTTATCTACTGAACCCGCCAGTTCTATCAACACCAGTTCAAGGAAGGCCGCTAGTCCTCTACATTAGTGCCCAGGAGCAATCCTTGGGGGCACTCCTGGCTCAGAACAATAAGCTTGGCAAGGAGACGACTTGCTACTACTTGAGTCGCACTCTCGTCGGCGCAGAGCTAAATTACTCCCCGATTGAGAAGGTCTGCTTAGCACTTATCTTCGCCACGAAAAAGCTGCGACACTATATGCTGGCTCACACCGTCAGACTCGTCTCGAAGGCCGACCCCCTCAAGTACATCATATCAAGATCAGTGCTCTCCGGACGTCTGGCAAAGTGGGCGCTACTTCTCCTCGAATTTGATATCACTTTCGTACCACAGAAAGCAGTTAAAGGGCAAGCTCTCACGAACTTCCTCGCAGAATATCCCCTCCCGACGGAATGGGAGTTATCAGAAGATCTCCCCGACGAGGAAGTGTTCTCCATCGACATCGCCCCCTCCTAGAAAATGTTCTTTAACGGCGCAGCAAGACAGGACGTAGCGGGAGCCGGAGTCATCTTCGTCACTCCAGACAACGAAATACTCCCCTTCTCATTCCTGCTGACGGAATCATGTTCCAACAATGTGGCAGAATATCAAGCTCTACTCATCGGTCTCGAACTTGCCGACGAAATGAAGCTTCAAGGACTCGAGATTTTCGGTGACTCTCAACTTGTTATCCAGCAAGTCTTGGGGGCATACGAAGTCAACAAAAAAAAACCTGGTGCCGTTGCACGCGCGAGCTTTGGAGCTCCTTGACAAACTAGATACCGCTTTCATTCAGCACGTCTCCAAAAATCTTAACCAGCAGGTCGACGCACTCGCGAATCTGGCGGCTACACTCCCGTTTCTAGAAGAACGTCAGCTCATCGTTCCCGTCTGTAGAAGAATAGTGATCACCAAAGAAGAAGGTCCGATCGAAATTCCAGTTCAAACCAACGCGGTACACGTCCTCGAAATTGAAGAGCAAGACTGGAGGCAGCCTTTTGCGGATTATCTCATCCATGGCAAACTCCCCGAAGATCCGAAGCGCAAAGTTGATATCCGGCGACAATCTCTGAAGTTCTACCACTTCAACAACGAGTTGTACCGACGAAGCTACGATGGCACACTCCTGAGGTGCCTCGCGAAAGAAGAGGCAGAAGCGGCACTGAAAGAAGTACTTGCTGGAATCTGCGGATCGCACTAGTCCGGTCCGAAGCTTCACTTTCGCGTCAGGAGAATGGGCTATTACTGGCCCACCATGGTCAAGGATAGCTTGGAGTTCGCAAAAAAATGTCACGCTTGCCAGCTACACGGAGACTACATCCGTCAACCGCCGGAGCCTCTGCACCCAACAATCGCGTCTTGGCCCTTCGACGGATGGGGACTCGATATTGTCGGCCCCCTGCCCAAGTCATCCAAGCAACATCTTTACATTCTGGCGACAATGGATTACTTCTCCAAGTGGGCTGAAGCGACACCTCTACGGGAAGTTACAAGGCACTCTGTCATCAGCTTCATCCAGAAAGACATCATCTTCCAATACGGGATCCCTCGATACATCGTAACGGACAACGGAAAGCAATTCAAGAATGCTGCTGTCAGCCAATTCTGCGCCAGGTATGACATTAAGCAGAAGTGCTCGACAATATACAACGCTCCGGCCAACGGTCTGGCGGAGGCCTTCAATAAGACTCTTTGCAAGCTGCTGGAGAAAACTGTCTCGAAGACCAAGAAGGACTGGCATGAACGCATGGGTGAAGCGCTGTGGGCCTACCGAACGTCCTTTCGCACTCCGACGCAAGCAACTCCGTACTCCCTCGTCTATGGTGTAGAAGTCGTTCTTCCGCTCGAGCTCCAGATCCTATCGCTCAGGATAGCAATCCAGGAAGGCCTCACCAGCGACGACAACGCCCAGCTCCGCCTAGCAGAATTAGAAGCATTGGATGAGAGACGCCTTGAAGCTCAGCAACGTCTGGAGTGTTATCAGGCCAGACTGTCTCCCACCTTCAACAAGAAGATCCGTCCTCGATCATTCCAAACAGGGGAACTGGTGTTGGCAGTCAAATGCCCCATCATTCTCTCGCATCAAGGAGGGAAGAAATTTGATGCCAAGTGGGATGGCCCGCACTCCGTCAAGGAAGTCTACTCCAACGGCGTCTATCTCCTCACCACGCCAGAAGGGCTGACACTCGGCTCTATCAACGACAAGTACCTTAAAAGGTACTATGCCTAAAGCAAGGCCACACCCCTTGCGAAAAAAAAATTTGAACTATATGCGACTTGATCCCCCTTAGGGGGTACGTAGGCAGCCTGAGAAGTTACTTCATATTCAGTCTGACCAAAAGAAAAAAAAAACCAACAATGGTCCATACGGCAAAACAAAACGATATAATTAGATATTCAAGAGAAAGGTAGTACATAGCATAAAAGAAAGCTACAAGGCAAAACGACAAGACAAGGAGCAGTTAAAAGAAGGCATCCAGAGCTCGAAGACGGCGCATTAACTTCTCTCTAATAGCCTCCACTCGCCGAAGGTCCGCGGGACGTGTGGCCAAAAGTTCGCGACGGGCCACCAAGTCTGACTGCTGCTTCAAATAGCTCGCCTTCAAAGCACTCTCTGCGGTCTCAGCTCGCTCCAGATGAGACTCTGTCTTCCGAAGTGAAGCGCGCACCGATTCTATCTTCCTTTGAGCCTTTGACAGGCTGGAAGCGGCCTCCGAAAGCTGGTGCTCTGACTGACACAAGCTCGCCTCGGCAACCGCCAGCTCAGGAGTGCTCCCCTCTAGTAAAGCTTGTCGGGAGCGATAAGCCTCGCTATCAGTAACGAGCAGATTCATCTGGGCGACAAAAGAAGAACTGTCGACTAAGAACTCCTCCAGGCTCGCGCAAAACTCTGCACCGTCGGTAGACCACTAGTCTTGAAGGGCGCCAAAGCCCGCATCTTGAAAGGGCTCCAATATTGACTTGATATACTGCCGACAACTTGCAAGAAGAAATTCCGAAACTCTGCTCTTCGGCCTTAAGCTCGGGCGAGGTGCCTCAGAGTAGGTAGGCAAAGCCTTCCCTTCCGCTATAGTCGCTACGGGAACCGCCTTCGCCAACGAGGTCGGCAAAATTGGAGAAACCGCCGCCACCGTCGCGACAACCGTCTCCTCCAACAGGCCTGAGAGCACAACAACCGGGGAACACCGCTTGTCGACACTCGAAACTTCGGCCTCCTCATGGAAAGACAAAGTGTCGACATCAATGTCGTCCAGATCAATATCGCCGCTAGGGAAATTCTCCCCGCAAACCCCAAGGAAGTCTAGATCATCCGGATGAACATCTAGCCCGCACTCCCCAGGCACTTCCTGCGCGGCCCCAGTAGACGAATGCCCGAGAGAGACCTTCGGAGAGTTCGCCCCGCGCTCCACCACTATAACGGAATCTGTCCAAAAGAAATACGCTACTCAGCACAATGGAACCTCCCGAGCACGGGAAGGAAGTAAGATAAGGAGAACCTCATACCTGCAAGGTCGGACAAAGTCACCTCAGACGGAGGGATCACCTCGTCTTTTAGAAGGCCGGGCTCCTCGACGTCCTCGATCGGACAGGGAACCCTCGAAGTCATCCCGCGGGGAATGCACACCTTTCGTCTTTTGGGCGGGGCACCCTCAACAGCAGTCTTTGAAAGAAATGATGGCCAGGGGGCACTAGCGAGGTCGGCTTCTAACACGGGAGCCGAAGAAGGGACACGGTGAGCACTGGAAAGACGACTGCAACTCTTCTGGGCCCTCTGAAGCCCCAATCGGAGGCGACGATCTTCCACTCCCGCAGAAGGATCAAAGCGAAAATTTTTAAACTCACTGCTCACCAGAACGTCAACAGGGAGACTCGCAAGCAAGGGGGAAACTCGCTCTTCAATCCATTTGCAGTAGTATGGAGTGGCGGCATCCCGAGACCCCGACTTGGTCCCAGGAAAGAAGCTACCGTCGGTCAATCAAGCATAGAGAGAAGCCCACAGGCGGTAACCTTCCTGCGGACTAATGCGCCCCTGCAACTGCTGAGGCATACCGGGAACTTTCTGTCGAAATCCTTGCTGACGAGCGAAGCGATGAGGGGAGTACTGCTCCACCTCCACCACATCCCCCTTGCGCCAAACCAAGTATCCAGGACGGCAATTGACCATATTCCAATATAAGCTGTCCGAGAGCTCCTCGTTGTTGTGGACAGTCGACCTCTCCAAAGGTAGCACCGAATGCTCTGACAGAAACTCGAAGTCGGCGCCTCCCATCCTCCGCAAAAGAGTGCGAGCACACTCCCTCGGGCGCTCCCAACTGATAAAAGCATTTAAGATCCCTCCTATCCCGGGCAGGAACGACAGGTCGGCTGGATGCCCGCGTCTGGCAAAGATCCCTTTTGGGAAGTGAAGAGCTATCCAGTCATATAGATAGTGCAGAGGTCCAAACGCAGTAGACCGGCCAAGCTCCCCTTTGGCATTATCCGAGCTGGACAAGTCCCAGTAAGTCCCACTGAGCCCCCGGTACAAGACGCATAAGATTGCCAGGGCTAGATTGAAAAACTCCCCCCTCGCCATCCTGGAAGCTGCAAGAAAGGTCCCCGGACGGATGACCTCGCCAGGACAGGGGAGCACGAACCGACAAAGAAAGATGACCAGCCCAGCGGCTCGATAAACCGCCCGCCACTCCTTGCTGTCACGCCTCAGACTGAGGATCTCCCAGGGACACTGTTTTCCTTCCATTGAGTGCCTCTCTCGAGCGAAGGACTCAATAGGTCTCACAAAAGAACGAAGCGGAGGCCTCTTTATTTGAGCGACCTTCCACATTGGGTGAGCCGAAGGTGCCAGAGACCTATACTCACCTCTGAACCAAAAATCAACCCAGGAAGAGGGACGCACTCGGTCCGACTGATCCCGCGCCGCAATGACGGCATATGCCTTGAATAGAAGAAGGCAGGAGCTCGGAGCAAAACTACTGTCCAACAGGTCCTTCAAAGCTGGCACCTCCTCCTGGTAGTAATTCCGCACTTCAGGACATCCGGAAACAATGTGGACGTCGCGAAGTAAGATCCCTATCTCTCCCGCTCCAGTACGGAAAGTGTTGGTGGCCGGACACTAAAGTTCACACAGAGTGCGATACATCCCCTCAGGACGGCTGTATTCTCGAAGAGCCGGCGCCAGAAACTTGGCCAATGAATTCATCTCGGGTTCCGCTCCAAAGACCTCGTAGAGCTCACTCATTCATTCACGAAAACCGCAAAGATATTGGATGTCTCCCCGAGGCCAAGAGTCGGTACCCCATCAGGTCAATCGGGAGCAAATCTTCGAGGCAACTGCCGGAGTGGGCACAAAATCTTTATCACAATGGTGGAAAGGGGTACTCAAGCTTGGGCGGAGGAGCTTCATGGAGATCCCTTCGTCGGTGTAGACTTTCTCGCTCAGTTTCAGCATCCCACAAGTCGCATCGGCAACTCCATCTTCCATGATGCGCTCGTGGATAAAAACACGGAGCAATGACAGAAGGTCTTCTCGCCTCGAGTCGCGGCAACGATACACCCGAGAAAGGGGGAAGCGAAAGCACCTCCTCCCATCGAAGAGGTCCTCAGCTATCCACCCAGGCGAAGTCAAGCCCTCGAAGACTCGGATCCTGAAGAGACATGAAAAGAAACAAGTCAAGACAAGCGGGGGGCATAAAAAAAAAGGCCTACAGCCCCCTTGTCAGGAGAACCGCCCGAGCAACGTCGCCTTCGCGACGCACTCCCGAGGTCCGCGTGCTACCCGCAACGACACCCGCGACGACGTCCAACTACCCCTCCACCATTAAAGTCCGCGCGCAGCCCCGCACACGCGCCCCGCAGCCCCTCTCCATCCAGAGATAGAGCAAAAAAAAAAAAGAGCAACAACACCAGCAGGGGGGACCCGCAGTCCCCTCTCTCCAATCGGCACCCGACGAAGGAGAAAAAGGGGGGGCCCGCAGCCCCCTCTCCCCCCAATAGGAGCCGGACAGCAAAGGAGAGGGGGGGGACCCGCTGCCCCCCCTCCTTTCTCCTCCGATCCAGTCGGGGTCGAACCCAACTAAGTCGCGCCCGATGCCGACGCGGCCGGCCCCCGCGCCCGACGCCGACGCAGCCGACCCCCGCACTGCCGCCCCGCGCTGCCACCCTGCGCTGCCCCACGCAGCCCCGCGCGCGCCCCGCGTGCTGCCGTCTCCTCCCGCGCGCGTCCCGCGCCGCCCGCCACCGCTGCCGCTGCTGCTCCCGCGGTCCAGAACCAAAGAAAAAGAAGAAGAAGAAGAAGAGGAAAGAGGAAAGAAGAAGAAGAAATAGGAAGGAAGAGGCGGCGAAGGCGGTTCGCATCTCAACCGCGCTCCTCCATCCTCCTCGCCTCAGTCCTCGTTACCGCGTCGCTTCAAGCCCGTCTTCGCACCTCAGCCGCGCTCCTCCATCCTCCTCGCCTCGGTCCTCGTCACCGCGTCGCTTCGAGCCCGTCTTCGCAACAACCTTCAAGTCGCGCACCATCGTCATCGCTGCCGACGAAAGAGGCGACACCGGAAAGACGGAGCAAGTCGCGTGCAACCCCAGGCAGCTCTATTCCGACGGCGGTCTCCAAAAGCCGGCGGAACCTTCGCAAGAGCAGAATGTTGGATGAAGGGGGTAGGGGTCCTTAAATAGACCCCCAATCTCGCCCACAAAAGGCATCAAGGGCAAGTGCTCTACGATTACTACGTGTCCAAACCCTACACATTCTCACCATCGCACTCATCCTTGAGGGGGCACTTGTAGACACACAAATTGTGTCTAACCTGAACCCAACTTGCGTGCACCTACGCGGATGCAAACCCGACATGCGCTCTAACCCGAACCCGACTTGCGTGCACCTACGCGAATGCAAACCCGACATGCGCTCGAACCCGGACCCGACTCGCATGCACCTACACGGATGCAAACCAGACGCGCACTCCGACTCAGACCCGACTCGCATGCACCGACCCGGAATCAAACCCGAAGCGCACTCGAACCCCACCCGACTCGCGCCCAACAAAGGGCCAGGTGGGCCCATCCTCAAGCGGGGCCCACCCGGCCCCCTATTAGGGATCCGGACCCCCCATGGGGAGGCCGGCCATGCAAGGAAAAGGGAAAGAAAAGAAAATGAAAGAAAAGAAAATGAAAGAAAAGAAAGAAAATGAAGGAAATACCGCCATGCGCGGGGGGAGGTTGCGCATGACGTTTACCCACACGTGGATCTGCGCCGATCCCTCGATCCGACGGACAAGAAGAAAAGTCGGGTCACCATCAATTTTATGTGCAAGATTCAAGATAAATCCGAAAATGATTGAGCCATAATTACCCCGCCAGAAAAAAAAACAAATAAAGATTTATTTCCCTCGTCAATGGATGAATAAATCCTGGGTAATTATGGGGGAGATATTAAAGAGATTTAAAATTAAAACTTCTCATATCTCTCCCCTCCCCCCTTCGTCTATAAATAGAGGGGGTGGGGGAAGGCTCAAGGGATCGAAGAAATCGCAAGCTGAACACGAAGCGAGGAAGCTTTGCAAAAGAGGAGACGCTTCTTCATCGACCCAAAGCTTAACGAGGCACGGGCAAACCTATCCCTTCGGGACCGGCTTAGTCTATTGAAAGTCCTCATCAACGTGAAGACCCTTGCACAAGAAGATCAAGCCTTCGACTCCGTGCACGAAGAAGAAAGCTCGGAGAAGAAGACCCTTCGACTCCGAAGACGCCAGAAGCAAAGGCCGGAGAAGAAGCTCGGAGCGGCACTACCCCGTCAGCTCCAACAAGCCTTCAACTCCGATCAAGCCCCAAAGCCCGAAGAAGAAGGCCGAAGTGTCGTCACCCCGTCGCCTTCGACAAACGCCCGCTCCATCCACGAAGAAGAAAGCTTGGAGAGGAACACCCGAAGCGTAGCTACACCCGTCGCCTTCGAAGCAAAGCCGGCACTACAACTGTTGCACGAAGATCGGTGCTACCCCCGCCATCTTCAAAAGTACCCTTCGACTCTGGTCACGCCAAAGAAGCTCGGAGAAGAGGAGAAGCTAAGCCGACACTCAAACCGTCGAGGAAGCCAGAAGCATTGAAGAAGCAGCTACCGCCGTTCGAGAAGAAGATCGAGTCGACGCCGAAGCGAAAGCCCATGCAAGAAGCCGAAGCAAAAGCCCCGGTAAAGCCCGCGCCAAAGCAACGCAAGTGCCCAAACCAAGCGACTACGTCGGTCACGAGCAAAAGCACCGCACGTTCTAGCCGATACGACGCGAAGTCCGGAAGAACGAAAGCATCACAAGGCTCCCCCGTCTACGTCCAAGCGCAAGCGCCAAAGCAAAGCAAAAGCCAGAGCCACGCGAAAGCCAAGCCAAGGTCGAAAGCCAAAGCCAAAGCCAACGCCAAAAGCACGATCGACGCCGCAAACCGACGATCAAGGACGTCGAGGTCAAGCAAGGAGCGAGGAAGACACGAAGACCAAGGAACGAAGCTGAAGACCCCCTAGCCGAAGAAGCGCGAAGCATGGAAGGGACCAAAGAAACGGCGGATATTCCTTAGCCTCTCAAAAACCCTCACCCTGTAAAGACCTATGTCCTGCGCAACCCCTTCAGAGCTCTCACACGAATACCACGTGGAGACGCGGATCAAAGGGACCTTCCAGAGGATCTCTCCCACAATCTCCTGATCAACACTCGCCGCACCCGGACTCGTCACCCCCGAGCCTCCGGTCCCGGCCACTCTTGTAATCTCGTGTGTTCGCAATAAAGACGACCCGCATCTTTTTTTTCGCGCATACAGTCATTTGATGTTAATCTCTCTCTCTAACAAGTGAATCACACTCACTTCAGATTTCACACGTCTTCGAACAGTTAGGATATCGTCTTTGCCAAATGACGTGCATCAAGCACATTCGGGCATTGCCCAGGTTTCTTACTAGTAGTATAATACTCAAATGGAAGTCTCTTTTCCGTGTTGTGACACGTGGACGTCTGTTAAAAAGCCAGAATCTTTCTTTCGTGTGTGAATGCGGCTCACTTGTAAATCCTACTATTAAAAACCTACGATAAAAATGATAAATACTAATTCAATGACATTTAATGTTAATCTCTCTCTCTCTCTCTCTCTCTCTCTCTCTCTCTCTCTCTCTCTCTCTCTCTCTCTCTCTCTCTCTCTCTCTCTCTAGCAAGTGAATCACACTCACTTCAGATTTCACACTTCTTCGAACAACTGTGACGTCGTCTGTGCCAAATGGCACGCATCAAGCTCATCCAGTGATTACCCGGGTTTCTTACTAGTATTGATAATCAATTGATTTCTCACAAATAGATTCTCAGATACACAAAGGTGCCGAGGAGATCGATCACTCTTGAAACAAAGATAGTTAACAAAAACTATAGACAACCTATGAGCTGCTTCATTGCCTTTCCTAGAGATGAACTTGATTGTTGTGACCAGTCTTTACTACATCAGTTTGCGACAATCTTGTAATTAGTCCATCTTAATCATTGGTCGGTTTGACTAACAAGAGGAAATCTCCTTCTAGAATGACAGGAGAATCAAATTTCAATCGTAGCATTAAGCCTAGTTTGAAGCTTTCAGCTTCCACTAGCTCTGGGATTGATGATGGTATCTTCTTGGAAAGGCCCATCACCAAGTGTCCGCATGCATCTCTGACAATAGCTGCTGCTGCCGAAAGAGCTGACCGAATAGCTCCATCCATTTACAGGGACGAGAACCAAACAACTAACTCTGAGAGATTCCAGCACTTGTTCTTCTCCGGGTTCGAATTCAAACCACTTTGCATCAAACAATTCCATGATTCATAGCAATCACATTTTTTTCTGCGTCAATCGAATGAGGCCATTTGCTTCCAGAAGAATAGCTAGGGATTCCATGTACAGCCAGTGCATGCATCATGGGTTTGAGTACTCATGTATGTACAACAGATTGATTCAATAAGAAGGAATCCCTGTTGTCCGAATGTTGGGTCTTCCAATAAGGGCTTGAGCCTCCACAGATGCCTAAGCTCTCCGGGAATTGGGATTCCCGGGATATGAGCCATTCCCATGTTTTTCCATTACAGGGATTGTATGTTTGCTTGTTCCCTGGAAAATGAAATCCCATTTTTTGTGGGATTTCATTTCTCAACCAAAACCTAATATTTGTAGTTTTCCCGAGAATTGGGACTCCCAGGATATGAGCACATTCCCGTATTCTTTCCATTACAGGGATTGTGCTTTTGCTTGTTCCCTGGGAATGAAAGCCCATTTCTCGTGGGGTTTCATTTCTCAATCAAAACCTAAGATTTGTACTTTTCCTGAAAATTGGGATTCCTAGGATACCCATGTTCTTTCCATCACAGGGATTGTATGTCTGCTTGTTCCCTAAGAAATGAAAGACCACTTTTTTATGGGATTTCATTTCTCAACCAAAACCTAAGATTTGTAAATCTCGCGGTATCTCCCCCATCTACATGGTTGAAGCATGCATACCTATATAAAATCCAAGCCGTAAAAAGATCTGTAAATGAAAGTCTCTTCATGAATCTCATTATTTTTCGAATGCTGGATCTCATATTAAAATCTCAATTGGGTCACAAACAAGCTGCTAAATCACAACTGTAAACAGGTTCCACCAAGAAATCAAGTAAAATAAGAAAAACAACCTCTGATCAACGAGAAATCGAGCAAGAAATCTAAGACATAAATAAAGATGAAGGTAAATTACATGAAACCCCCCTGAACTATTTCTCATTCTGACGTTACCCCCCTAAACTAAAAAAACTGAACAAATTACCCCCCATTTACTATTAAAACTCTTCACTTAGCCCCCTCCATACAAGTTCAATTTGTCCAAAATGGTCATGGTTTCTTTCAATGGTTTATCCCGTAGATAGTTCAGGGGGTATTTTGTTCGGTTTTTTAGCTCAGTGGGGTAAGGTGAGAATGGGCAATAGTTTGGGGGGGGTGGGGGTTGTAATTTACCCTGAAGATAAAGATGAGAGTTCCATATTTCTTTCAAGCAACACTACAAGAACATGGCCAAAGGAAGACCATAGAAATCACAACCCTCCATAGATATGGACAGAGCATACAAGTAGAAAGATAGAACAGTAGCAACAAAAGAGAAATCTATCCTTCCCGAAAGACCGAAAAATGGAAAACAGTAGTTTCAATTCCTGAATAGAGAGAACCAACTTACCGCCCCTAAGAATTTCTCGATCCATTCGACTAGGTCGCCCTCGGAAACAACCCCGACAAGTATGTCTTTCTTTTCGCCGTTCTTGAAGATGATCATCGCCGGGATGCTTCTAATCCCGAACTGGGCCACGATCTCTGGGTTCTCATCCGTGTCAAGCTTGAAGCATTTCAGCCTACTTTCATACACCTTTGATAGCTTCGTGACAATGGGGTGGATCGTGCTGCAGGGCCCAGACCACGAAGCCCAAAACTCGACGAGCACTGGGAAATCACACTCCATCACGAGCGATTGCCATGTTGCCTCCGTCACGGCGGGGACTGTAAATAAGAGGAAGGAAGAAGTTTTTAGTATGGTAAACGCGTAACGAGTTCAATAATGAGTGCGATTCAGCATTGACGCATTCAAGAGGGTTTATACACATCATTAAACAGGTTCATACCTTTGGCATTCTCCACCATACTCAATTGGTGATTGCCAATATCCAACCCTTCAAGTGCAGTCGAAGGAGTTGCTGAAGCTTCACTAGAATTTTCCGCCTTAATGATCGCCTCCAACTTCGCTGCCAGTTCATTGGCATACTTTGCAGCCAATTCATATGCCGCTTTAGATTCGGAAGCCCTAGCTGCAATTTGAACAAAGGTGGGGCAGAGATTTCTGTATCGATTTGCGACTTTTGAGACAGGGTCTTCTTCAGTGTCTCCACCATTAACTACTTCTACACTCCCAACCCTCGCATCTTTCGTCCACCTCTTCAGAATGTAATGGCTCGGGATCATCAGCTTCACATTCATCATGTCAAGAATCTTCAAGGCATGGCTGCAAAGTATACCGAGATACTCGAACTTCTTACAACTACACGAAGCCATCACATCCGTTGATTTTGCTATCACCGTATGCTCCTGAGTATGTGATACCGTGCTTACTTTGTATATGTGATGCAGTCCGTCCTCCATGTGACTATTAACAATGACAAGCAAAGACTTCGCCCACTCATCCTGAAACATTTCAAAAATGACCGATGTGTAAACATCCCTCGCATGAATCAACAATGGTAGCTCCACATTCAACCGCGGAGGCCTTTGCGTCATGTCACCAGATGCCTCCAACTCCTTGTATCGCTTATCATCAATCGCCCTTTCAAAGTGATTCAACAATTGAACCAAACCCATGTCGGATTTTAAATATTCCTCCAAGGCGTCATTGAAACTCTCACTCAATTTTGTGCTTCTCATGCCACCGGAAAACACATTCCTTCCATACACCATAGCCCATTTCTCCCTCAAAGCAAATATGCCTTTTAACCAATCATTATCTCGAAGATCGTATTTGTCAAGCATAGCTTCCCAAGCACTCAAAAACTCCTCTTCCCCCTCAACTTCATAAATACATTTGTAGAAATCTTTGGCAAATGAATCTGAACCATTGAATACCTGGTTGAGGTGCTTAATCGCGTCTCGTTCCATATGCCACACACATAATCGATGGTACGCTTCTGGCATCACCAATGAAACCGCCTTACTTATTGCTGCGCATTGAGCCGTCAAAATTGTCTTTGGCTTCCTCCCAGACATTGCTTTGAGAAATGTTTCAAATAACCATCTGAAGGACTCGATCGTTTCATCATACATCAAAGCGGCACCAAAAATCACCATCTTCTTGTAGTGATTCATTCCTACAAACAGCGCAAAGGGCCTATAATTTATATTGGTGATGTAAGTTGAATCTAATGAGAGAACATCCCCAAAAAGCTTGTGGTCCACAATCATCTTCGCATCGGCCCAAAATACGTTGGTGATCAGGTCATTAACATCCAACTGTATGGCAAAAAAGAAAGATGGATCCTCTAATCTCCGTTTCTCGAAATAACGTAATAAATTACCCGCGTCCCCAAGTTTCATGTCCCTCTGGCGTTTGGTACGAAGATAGTTTCTTTGATCCTTGTCAATGCAATAAGCTCGCCCACAAGCTTGTAGATCCATAAACTCGTGAGCTTGTCCTTTCTTTATCTTACTTTGTGATGGTTGTATCCCGAAATCATCTGCGAAGATGATTGCATCCCCTCGTACTTTCTTCGTCTTCCTTTTTGACGGCAACATGAGCTCGGTTCCTTTAGGAGCAAGAGGATGATTGTGTTCCGCTTCGAATGAAGTGACCCGATACTTTCCACTCGACTGATCACGCGAGATGACAATGTGAGCCAGGCAGCCTGTTCGTGTGTCCTTCCTCGGATTCTTCACGAAAGCATCTCGCCTATCCTTCCCTCGAAACCCTTCTCTGCAACAAGTGAGCTTTCTTGATGTTATGATTCCAGCCTTGTTCCTGTTGACGTATTCCTTTCGAATGTTGAAACCGATCGATCCGGCGTATTTCCTGTAATATGAAATCGCGTGCTCGTCGGATTCGAATTCCATCCCGAATTCCAACGGAAGGGAATGCACGGATTCCGGAGACTCGACATCATCAGCCTCCTCCTCACTGCCACATGCATCAGAAGGTATGCCATCCACTATATCATCCATTAACCTTCCATCAAAATGGCTGAAATTAGGTTGAATGTAAAACATACTCAACACTGCAGATTTTAACTTGATTAAGCAACATGATCACATCAAAATTCAAAGAAATTTACTTGTCATGCATCATCACAAATTGTCGACCGACCGATGAATTAAAAAAGAAAAAACTAGATCTTGAAATTAGCGTTTTTACTTTTGACTGGTTTTCTTCAATTCATTCGGTTCCGTTTAATAAAAACATGAAAGCCCTAATTTTGATGCAATATTTGATTACATTGTGTAATCCCGATAGCTGCTGCAGAAACCCTAGATCTTGAATTTGGGATGGTAGAGGGGAGAGCATCGAGATGGGCGATTGGATCAAATTCCGGAGTAGAAGACGATCCATCATCAAAGCCTCAGATGATTCGATGGGTTTTCTGGACGGGAATCGAACCAAAGCTCGTGAAAGATCAAGAACTGGATAAAAGGGGGAGTGAGAGATGTTAGAGGACACCGATTCGAGGGGTTCTTACCGGTAGAGAGATCGTCACTCCCGGTCCCGGCAAGCGGAGGAACGAAGCTCGCCGTCGCAGAGCTCCGATGCTGGCGCTAGGGCGGCGGCGCTAATGGAGGGATGCAGATCGCCTCTCCAGTTACGCGATCATCCGGTAACCACCGGTAGTGCGCTCGAGTGGTGCTATTTACCCATCAGCAACCCAAACGTGCCGGTACGTATTACCGGCGCTGGTGTGCTGTTACAGCGGATGTAATTTTCGACCGGGAAGCTCTGTTTGCACCGTGATTGTTGTTGGCGCCCCTAATTGTCTTGGGTGAGTCTTGGGGCGGGTCCGACCCTCCCAACCCGAACCCGACCCGAATAATGCATGGGCAAAACTGGTTAAAACTTGGGCGGATTTGAAAAAAATAAATTTAACCCGATTTTAATTTAGTGGCATACTTGCATCTTACTATAGATTCACTAATCTGATCTTATTACACTACAGTGGTGCAATGATTAGTGGCACATACACAGTTACACGACTCACACATGCACCTGCTCGAGTGCTCGATTAATCCAGTAATCCATATATAAATTACAAATTCACAAATAAAGAAAGAGAAACCCTAACCTCACATGACTGGCACCTTCTCTTCTTAACTTAGCCCCTCTCTCGTCTCTCTCAAGCAGTGTTGAGCAATGGAGCATCCGTCCATGGCAGACGGCGTACGGTAATTCCATCCGTGGAGCCTTCATCCTACGATATCAAATCTCTAGCAGTCTCTCCCCTCTCCCTCTTGACCCGACAATTCCCCTCCTCCCCGTGTGCAACAAGCATCGTCGAGCTCTTAGTTTTGTTAATTTTTACCCAAAGCGTTTTGTAATTGGGCAACCTATCCAACCGGTCCATATTTTTGCAAATTGGGCAATCTGAGCAACCCGAACAACTCGAACGAGTAAGCATGATTTGGGCTTCCACAGGTTCCACAGGCAAAACAGATTAAGGTGTGTGTAGGTCGGGTTAGGCATGATCGCATGGGTAGACCCTTCAACCCACTCAAGTCCCACCCCTAATTTTAATGGTCAATGGGTTTGTATTGGCACCCATGGTAACCTTAAACACACATATTTCTCTCCCCCTTCGTTCTTACCCCCTCTGCCTCCGTGGTCGTCCCTACCCCACTGCCCATTTTTTCCACGACACCCCCAAGGGCCCCAACCCCTTGTTGTCCCCCTCTGCCTCCTCAGCTTCCACAAACCGAAAACCCTTGGTACTGGAGTCGATGTTGGTGGTTGCTCGCCGACAGTGTCGTTGCGGTGTCAAAATTAATTTTTTTGGGTGCCATTAGACCCATCACTAAACTAATGGGTCCATCTAAATGCACCCATGGATTTAGTTTTTGCACCCCTAAAAATTTAAATTTTTTTAATCCCTAAGCTATTCTCATCCTTAACATGTAGCTGACCAACCCCTTCCAACACCATCCACCTTCCCTCCCCCCCCCCCCCCCCCCCCCCCCGACCTCCTCTAACCCATATCAAAGATGTCAGTCTGCAGTGCCTGTGGTTTTGACCTCTTCTGAATTGGTTAGGATTCAGAGGAGGGGATGGGTTAGGGTTCAGACAAGGAGGAGTAAAGAGGGCGACGACGGAAAGGCTTATGGTTCATACAAAGAGGAGGGAGGAAGAGGAGGAAGGAGGGTGGCGAGATGGGCTATGGTTCAGATGAGGAGGGAGGAGGCGATGACGGTTGACGAGTGGCAAAGGCGACGACGATAAGGAGGGTCTCCTTAAATGTCAAGGACGGAGGTATTTTAAGGTTATTAGTGGTACCATTATATGCACATCCAAATGGGGTGGGTGGGAGGGGGGGGGGGAGGGTTTCAATAAACAGAAATTTTTGAGAAACGGAATGAAAGATATTAATATTTTAATAAACGGACCAAAAGTTAATTATTTGTCAAAAACGGACTATTACGCCATCTCAAATGGCGTAAAGTCTTTACGCCATTTGAGATGGCGTAAAACTTTTCAGCTTTTTCCAAATACCGACAATACCCCCTATTACGCCATCTCAGTTGGCGTAAAGAACAAAGAACATGTGGGGGGGGGGGGGGGGTAAAGTCTAATTCAAGGCAAACTTTGGGGGGTAAAATCAAAATAACTCTTTTTTATTTACTCAAAAGGCTTTACGCCATCTCAGTTGGCGTAAAGCCTTTGAGTAAATAAAAAAAGGGTTATTTTGTCTTTACCCCCCAAATTTTGCATTGAATTAGACTTTACCCCCACCTAGGCGTGGCAATTCTTGACCCGACCCGAACCCGACCCGAAGTTAGTGGGTTTGGGTTTGGCCTTAACGGGTTCGGGTCATAAACAGGTCGACCCGATTGACCCGTTTATTTAATGGGTCGGGTTCGGGTTTGTACTTATAACCCGATTGACCCGACTTGACCCGTTTACCAAATGGGTCGTGTCAACCCGACCCGAGCCAACCCGAACTGACCCGACCCAACCCGGCCCAATCCGACCCGTCTGACCCAACCCGACCCAACCCGACAGGTTTACATGGGTTCTGTTGACCCAACCTGACCCGACACGACCCGACTTGTTTAGTAAACGGGTTAAATGGGTCGGGTTGGGTCAACCCGTTTATTAGGCGGGTCGGGTTTGGATTTAAGTTTTTGACCCGTTTATTTAACGGGTCGGGTTCGGGTTGGATGTTTTGCCCTTATACCTATGTCTCAACCTGACCCATTGTCACCCCTACCCCATTATTTTTACGCAATCTCAAATGGTGTAAATGTTTTTTTTTTTTGGTATTTTAGGCATAGTACTTTACGCCATCTCAGATGGCGTAAATGAAGTTTACGCCATCTGACCTTTAACGGCTATACGCCATCTCAGATGGCGTAAATTAAATTTCTTATTTTTTTTTTATTATTCTATCAATCTAACGGCTATTCTCTTCTATCCATCTAACGGCTATTTTTTTTATTCTCCTCTAACGGCTATTTTTTTAACCGTTGCCTACTAAACTATTTTTTTTTTATTCTCATCTTCCTAACGGCTATTTCTTTCTCTCCTTATAAAATTTATGGCTCAATTCTCGCTCTCCTCATCTTTCTGTTCACTCCCTTATTCTCTCATCATCTTTTTCTGCTCACTCCCTCATTCTCTCATCATCTCTTTCCTCACCTCTCTGCTCTTTCTCCCTGAATTCTCAAACTCTCCCCCTCTACACTCAATTTTACATTCTTTCATTTACATTAGATGGCGACAATGATTCCAATAATTTGTCGCTACGGAGGTCGGTGCGAGATTGATAGCTACGTTGGAGAAAATACAAGGGTCGTTTTTATTCAACTGGGTTCGACGTTAGTACAAGTGCAACACGAGATAGCGACTCGTTGCAACATTCCTCCCGGTTTCGTACTAAGGTCAGCTTGTATAGTTAATCAATCACAGTCATATCTAATTGAAATTTATGATAATGCTAATTGGGAATGGATATTACAAGATAACATTTCTCGTGGTACTAGGCTAACTATATTTATAGATTATCCCCCAAGTAGCAATGTAAATATTAATTATCAATCATATTATGTTAATGCCGATGACCCTAGTTCATCGGCACCACCAGTAAATGACCATGATATGCTTGATAATATTAGTTAACCCTCATCTATTATACCGGTACCGACACTAATACCGGTATCAACACTAGTATCAGCTCCAGCACCGATTACCTCTGATAGTGATATGGATTTAGAGATTAGTGAGTCTAGTTCATCATCTTCGGATGATAACGAGATTTACATTGGTAAAACCTATTCATCGGCAAAATTATTTAGAAAAGCCATGCTTGATATTGCAATTAAAAAAAAATTTACTTTAGCATATGATTGCAATAATAAAAGTAGAATTACGGTAAAATGTGATATGCCAGAATGTACATGGCGTATTTATGCAAAAAAAACTTGTGATGGTGATACCTTTGGCATTGTGACATATAATTTGACTCATACATGTACAGGTAAGATAGTGCCAAGAAATCATCCTCAAGCTACTTCTGAATGGATTAAATCTATGATTGTAACTCGTTTAGCAAATAATCCGAACTATCCTCCATCTTCTATAATAAAAGGTATGCTTCATGATTATGGTGTATCTGTATCTTATAATAAAGCTTGGAAAGCTAAGGAAAAAAGCTAATATAGAAATCCATGGTTGTGATGTAGAATCATATATGAATCTAGGCCATTATTGTTTAACTATTTTTGAAACAAATCCTGGTAGTTTTGCTATAATTAAAACTAATGATAATAATAGTTTTCAAAGAGTTTTTATTGCTTTTAATTCTTGTATAACTGGTTTTAAAAATGGATGTTTGCCGATTATAGCTATAGATGGTACATTTTTAAAAGGAAAATACCAAGGTATAATGCTTACTGCTATTTCCCATGATCCTAACGGTGGGATGTTTCCAATAGCATATTCAGTTGTCGAGGCTGAAGATAAGCATACTTGGATTTGGTTTTTAGAGTGTCTTATGATTGCATTAAATCCATATGATTTTTCAAAACTATCATTTATTTCTGATAAACAAAAAGGACTTATTTATGTCGTTAGTAGAATTTTTCCCCAATCTCATCATTTCTTTTGCCTACAACATTTTAAAGCAAATCTTAAAAATAAATTTCGAAAAAAACTTTTATGTGATTTATTAAGAAAGGCAGCTAAGAAATATAATATTGTCGAATGTAATGCAGTGCTTCAACAAATTGAGACTGAAGATAAGGAAGCTTATGATTGGATTATATCAGGTGACCCGACACACAATGTACATCATTGGTTAACAGCTTACTCACCCGTACCACGGTATAGGATATTGACATCTAATATAGCCGAGCCTTTTAATTCAGCAATTAGACATTTACGAGAGAAACCAATAACAGGACTTTTAGATGGAATTAGGTGTAAATTAATAAAATTACATTGTAAACGTAGAGAGGCTTGTTAATTATGGGAAGGTCAACTTGTACCTAAAGCGGAAAAAAAACTTAAAAAACGAATTGATAAAGCAAGATATTTAGATATTTTACATGTCAATGAGATGCAATTTGAAATAATTGATAATGCAAAATCTAGACGTGAAATCATTGACCTAGCAGAAAATACTTGTACATGCGGAAAATGG
>OX393554.1:16619475-16868197 GCA_947650365.1 Chamaelirium japonicum
TAAATTATGACTAACCTACTAAAATATCTAATGTTAATGTTTAATTAACTTACCTCACTCCCAGTCAGTAAATCCAGCACCATCCGGTACAACGGGATACTGTGGTGGGGGTCAGACTCGTACTGCCGGTACGGAAGGACCCACCTCAAAGCTCTAGGAAAGGGTCGGGTGCCCTCGAGAAGGTCAAAACGTACCGGCCGCCCTACAGGTAGGTACTCATGGGCCCAAACCTAAAACAATACAATAAATATATAAGATTTTAAACAATTCAAATAAAATATAAAAAATTGAATAATTTATCTTCTTTACCTGCAGTAAGGGGGTGCAACCCACTAGCTGGTGTGCAACACCCATCGCAAAACGGCTTAGGCCAGAGTATAAAAATGCCATAACGGCTGCACCTCAGGCATACTGGGAAGTAATGGTCAAATCCTGAAAAAAAAATAGATAACTGGCATGCACAAGATTGCCAGTTGCATCTGGAAACAGGCATAAGCCACACAGTGCCAACAAGTACGCACGTGTGTACCTCAATGCTTTAAATACCAAAAATACATTATTACCATGTCATTATGTACGAATATTAACATGTATTGAATACAATTAAATAAATAAAAAACTTACCGTCTCAGGGGTACCGGCTCTGGAGGTGCCGGTCCAAACTGAGTACGAAGCCAGCTAAGCTGGATGTACCGCTCCCCCTGTGATGGCGGAGGCAGTACAGCTCCTAAGCTGTCGTAGATCAGCTGACGGTAGTCAAACGGTGGGGTGCCAGGAGGTACAGTCACAGGACGGCCGGTAATGGCCAACCCTATAATCTGTTGAGTGTCCTGCAACGTGATCGACATCTCTCCGAATGAAAAATGGAATGTGTGAGTAGCCGGCTACCAACGCTCAGCTAGTGCGTAGCAGAGACGCAGGTCGATGTTCAGCCATCGGATACGGCTGAACCAACCGAACCCGGCCTGCTCCACTAACTGAGTACGGGAGCCGAACAACTCCCACTCGTCCAAAAGATTCCCGTGATAACGGGAACGAATGTCGTGATAGTCGATCTAATATAAAAATTTTAATTAATTTTTTTTTTTAATATTAATTAATTTGAATACTGCAGTATGCTTGAATATAAAATTTAAAACGTACCTCAGCATGCTCAAATACGACAGTAGCACGATGTCTAGTTCGTGAGAGAAGCACCTGATCTGTGGTCGGACCTCCCGGAAATCGTCCATCATTTCGCTCCATTTCAGCCCACAGAAAATAGAAAATGATTTCAAAGACTGCCGAACACCCCAAACCCCACACCTCAGTCCCACAGCACAGACTGTGCCCCACAGTGCCCTGTGGCCCGAACACCTCAATGGGCCGAACACCTCACTGGGCCGAACATCTTAGTGGGCCAAACAACCGAACACCTCAGCCCCTGTGCACACTGCAGTGGCATGTGGCCCTCACCCGAACGTGGCCTGTGGCCCTCACCCGAACGTGGCCTGATGCTCTCACCTCACCCGAACACCCCCCCCCCCCCAGAGAAACCAGAAGCACCTCAGCCCAGGGGTGCACACTGCAGTGCAGTGTCCTGATGCCCTCACCCGAACAGGCCTGTGGCCTGATGCCCTCGCCCGAACACCCCCCCAGAGAGACCAGAAGGAGAGGAGAGGAAAGGGAGAGGAGTGGAGAGAGACTGTTTTACGCCAAGTGAGAGCAAGTGGCGTAAAAGGGGAGACTTATACTTGTGGGATTTGCGCCAACTGAGTTGGCGTAATAGGAGGGTATTATCGGTATTCTTCTTTACGCCAACTCAGTTGGCGTAATAGGAGGGTATTATCGGTATTAGCCCTTTATGCCAACTGAGATGGCGTAATAGAGGGTATTGTGGGTATTAGGGAAAAGCCGAAAAGTTTTACGCCATCTCAAATGGCGTAAAGACTTTACGCCATTTGAGATGGCGTAATAGTCCGTTTTTGATAAATAATTAACTTTTGGTTCGTTTATTAAAATATTAATATCTTTCATTCCGTTTCTCAAAAATTTCTGTTCAATAAAAGCTTTGAGGGCCTGATGACACCTGCTGGTTAGATCACCAATCTTAGCCGTCTGGTCTAGATCAGATGGTCAAGTGCATCAGTGTCAAGCGTGTGGGCTCCAAATATCACCATCTCCATTAACGCTTCCCCAGGTTCCCCTTCCCCTCCGTCTCAATTCCCATAAAACGCAAACACAGTCTGCTCTCGAGACCTCGATCTCATCTCATCGGCAACGACGATGGTGAAATCCGTGATCGGAGAAGAAGCCCAACTGAAATCAGCAGAGGATCGACTCTCTCAATCAGGCATCCCCGCTCAAGTCTCTCTCTCTCTCTCTCTCTCTCTCTCTCTCTCTCTCCATTCATTGGAAGCTTCTCCTGTTCATTCTCCCTGTTTTCCTCACAAGGGCGCTTGATTCACAGGTGGGTCTCATTGTAGGGAAGCTAAACCCCAGTTCAGACCGAGGTTTCATCTACGATTTGATCCCCACGCCGCCCACCGATGGAGGAGGACCCGCGTGCTCGCTCAAATCCGAGGCCGGCAGCAGAGACGACAGGAAGAAGGGGCAGAAGGGCGGGAAGCCTTCGGCGGAGTCGCCACCTTCCCTCTCGATCGACGGGGACTGGGTCGCGGAACACGCCCACCAGGTGCTCGCCCTCCCGCCACTGATAGGATTCATAGTCCCAAAAATTCTGTTGGTCGAATGATTCGTTTTGATTTTGCAGGTGTCAAGAATGCTGCTGGGGGGCATGAATGTTGTCGGGGTCTATATATGGGCCTCAGAGGCTTCTTTCAAGGCCACTCCTCCTTCAATACTCTCTCAGGTACTTTATTTTCCGATTTGAGTTTCAGCTCGATGTGTTTTACAGTTGTTTTCCCGCATGCTGTTTATTGGTCGAAACGAGTTCTATTATTTACCTCCTCCATTGATGCGGTGATGGATTTGAGGACACCCCAAATCGCTTTTCCATGCAAATGAAGTGACCGGAATCATACTTGACCACTTTGGGGTGTGTTTAATTTTTTTTTCGACAAATTTAATAATGGGTATAACTTGTCATGATCATTTCTTTGCTTCTAAGTGTTCACGTGCTGTTATTAGCGGCAAATTATTGTAATCCCTTGTCGTTATTTCTTGAACAGCGCATATGACGTCATAGCCATTGATCTATCTATCTCCTGACAAAGTTGTAGTCTTGGTCTGAACCAAGGAACAAAAAATCGATTTTGACCATTATTTTGGACCCTTGGAAAAACGATTTATTTTGTGAAAAATCTGAAATATTGCGAAATATCGCTATATATTGCATTTTGGCAAATTGAAAAGCCAAAATACTTCACGAAATTTTGTGAAATTTTTTGATTTTTTGTTCCTTGGTCTGAACTGAACCTTGTGTGGGAAACAGCTTCTGAACTTTCTCTTTGTTCGACCGTACTGAACTGAATCTAAATTTCTTGTAGCGTACCCAGGGTCTTACATACTATTAAGTCAGTGGTTTATGTTGCAGGCGATCAGGGGGTTAGCACAAGCAGCAGCCTGGTACGATGGCGACTTGAGTGAAAGGCTGCTCATTCACATTTCTTATAGCCCAAGAAGGTGTTCCAGATTCACATTTTTATTTGTTACTTTGCTTTGTTTGCTTGGCCATCTAAAGAAATTTACATTTTACCGAGCTTGTTTTTATGGCGATTCTGCCTTATTAATTTTTCTTTTTATTTATTAGAGTCTAATATTCAAGAGATCTTAAACACCTTGACACACTTCTTTTCCTATTCTTAGTCCTAAGTGGATCATGGAAATGTATTAGGAACATTTAAATTTTCTTATATCTTTAACATGAAGCATCAAAGGACTTAAAAAAAAATATGGGCGACGTTGATGGTCCGCTGTCCTTTAGTTCCAGAAAGAAGGGTCTGCATTTCGGTATGTAGCGAAAAATCTTTTGGAGAAATATGAAGTGGTTAGGCCTCTTTTTTCTTCATGTCTTCATCTCTCCATTTCTCTCCCTCTTACTTTCTCCGCCACTTTCTTTTTTCTTCTCTTATACCATCAAGTTAATGAAACTTCTTTCATCCAATCTTAACCCAAATCCAAACCTGCCCTCCCTCTAGAAGCCTAAAAAAAGAGAATCTTATTTTTCCCATCTTTTGCTCTTTAGACATTGGATATAATTTTTATTCCATGTAGCCTCCTATATTTAAAACCATTAACACCAATACTTATATACTCTACATCCTTTAAAATCTTTCTGTTCTTTTTTTTTTTTCTCAATTCCCATTGTCCTCCTTTATTTAAAAAAGAACTAATGGAGACAGAAAGGAGAAAGAAGTGACGTGGGAAAGGAGTGATGATGTGCACAATCTACTACAAGGTCAATGAACTATACTACTATTCTTCATCAAGTGAACAAAACCCTCAGCTTCGTTCTTTTTTCTAGAGCTTATAAATAAGCCCAATACCTGAAATTCCATCCATTTATTTAACATTGGCTAAAGACCTGGTTTTGTCCTATATCGGTTGGTCTGGTCTGTTTTGTAGCTCTATGCAGAATGATCATTCTATTATATATCTTTATCTAGCCACACTTGTCAAAAAGAAAAGAATATGACTTTATTCAATTTTCTGGTGCATTACTCTGCAAATAATTCTTTTCTCTTTGCATCTTCTGCAGATATCTGATTGAATATACTATGCTTCTATGTATATCCCTTTTTATTATACTATTGAATGTGATCAGTGTCCTGACCATTTAAGCATAGATTCGATGAATTTCATATGTTGCTTTGTTTGATCAGATGAATTTCATATGTTGCTTTGTTTGTTCAGCAAATAATATCTACTCTATCGGTTTGCTAAATTCGGGTGCTTTGAGTATAGGTGGTCTTGCCGAAGCTGTACATTGACATCAGGCAGTTTGCAACCATGTGATTTCAAAATGGGCAAGCTATTAGCTTCTCTTCAAACTTTCAGATGCATGTACAATTTTGAGATAAGGTATTTTATGTTAGCTTCTTTTCATACTTTAGCTTCTCTTCAAATTTTTGTTTCGGTAATGTTGTTTCATTCTGGCTCTTATGTTGCACATCATAACTGGATGCGAATACCTATACCAATGTTGCATTCTACCCTCTTCGTCTACACTCTATTCTTGTCTAGGGGAACCTTGAAGGGTTTCTTTCAGTGTTATTAAAGGCGCGTCTAGGCTCAGGCTCAACTAGGCTCACCCCCTGCGCCTCAAAAAGCACAAGGCCAGGCTTTGTTAGAAAGGCGTGCGCCTAGGTTTAAGGCGCGCGCCTAGGCTCCAGGCGCCAAAAAGGCGCGCCTAGTTAAGCCATGTGCAATTATGTGCTTGCAATTGATATCTTTGGCAATAGATTAAGTTATTAAGTAGATTTGATTCATGATTACAGTAGTTTGAATATTGGCACATCGATTGAATATTATTTACATTCAAATTATTTGTTATAGTTCTTAGGTAGGACCATATGAGCAATTGTGGGTTGGATTTGATGACTTTGATATTATTTCAACTATTACAAGATTTAATGAGTTTTCTTTTCTTTCTCGATTTGCACATTTCATACTGATTTAGAAGCATGTGCACAAGCACACAGATGAAATAACACATTCAATCATTCATTATTTATTTTTTGTTTGCTATAGTATCACATTTGATATCTTATAACTGGTTTTTGAATTTGAACTATACATATTTGAACATTTAATATATTTTAAATGGCTTATTTAGAGCCGTAATTCAAACCTACAAGGCTACAAGCATACAACATTTGTGTTGTTGCAACAACGATCTATCATATTTATCTTTTGTCTTAAGATTCATTTTCTTCGTCTAGTTATGCATGTTTTGAATATATATATATATATATATATATATATATATATATATATATATATATATATATATATATATATATATATATATATATATGTGCCTTACTTCAATCAGGCGTGCGCCTTGAGTTGCGCCTTGCTCCTAGGCTCTAGGAGACCTTTGCGCCTCATGTGCACCTTAAACCTTTCAGAACACTGGTTTCTCTTTGGTTGCATGAGCTTAAATTGTTTAACTAATTAGGTAGGTCTCCCTACCTATCAATTGACCTTCTAGGTTTCTTTGTAAGCTCCTCCCTCACCAAGTTGCCAGGTCAGGTTTGCAGGACCAACCTTAGGGATTGATGTCGGGTTGGCAACAATCGAAAAATCTCATCACTTTTTTGGACCCTCCTTAATTAGAGCCGTCTTCCATAGTTGACCTCATTTTAATAGGATAAGACTAATGATGTTGATAGCTATTATAAATCCTCAATGCCTCTATAAATATCTTTTGCTATAATTATCTCTTTATCTATCTACTAAGGATTGGACATTATTACTATGTAGAGAATTCTCCACTAGATTGTTTATTCATGATGTTTTTAGTTCTTTGTTTGTGAGATTCAGGTTATGGGTCTGAATGATGAGAAGGTGGGTTTATCCTAAGGACAGTGAAAAGAAAGAAGTTGGAGATAGTGTTAGATCTCTAATAGTATGAGATAACTTTGCTGTGAACAGAGACTGAAACCAATTTAGTTAGAGTATGGTGATAATAATGATAGGCTTGTTCTTTTGATGGTATTATTTGTTGACAATTTACATATTATCATCTCATCCAAGTCGTACTCCACCATTTTGCCTGTTTGGTTAGGAGGGTGGGGTTGGTGGCGTTACAACCCATGCACTTGGAAAAGCACAAGTCAACAAACTATCATTACAAATGTATGGGTTGAAACTACCATATAGTTGCAAAACGGATGTTTGTTTATGGTTAGTGATTGTTGGAGGTGGTGGCGGAGGTGACTGGCAACGAACAACGGGTGGTGGCAGTGAAGTGACCGGAGGCAGCGGCTGTCAGGCTGATAGTGGCGATGATCGACAGTTAAGGTGGCCAACAACGACGACTGATGGTGGGCGGCAACTAACGGTGGCAACGATCGACGATGGTGGCGATCGACGACCGGCGGTGGCAACGATTGGCGTCGGTCGGCAGTAACGACGACCGACTGGCACTGGCATACGTAGGGTTTGAAATTTCTTATGTTGGTTAGCTGAGAATCAAAATGAAAATGACTGAAATTATATAACTTTGGTGAAAACTTCCAAGCACTTAGAAATATTACCTTAGTGAAAACAAATGGTTATCCAAAGTTGGTCAGAAATTTCCAAAACTAATCAAAGCATTTAGAATACGTCCAAAACAAGTCAAAATTAAGTATTAATGTTTTATGGTCAAGATGTAATCTGTAATGGGTTAGTCCTGAAACTGCCCAGATATGTTTTCAGTGTATATTTGTTTCCACAACTAAAAATCTAGTATGTTTTGTCCATAATTTTAAGGGCGTTGAACGAAATAGGATAAAAAACACAAATATATACCGTTCTGGGCTTGTCTTCAAAGTAAATACTAAACAAGACCAAAATAGTAATTTCGTGAATAAGTAGAAAGTTGTATTCCATTGAAATGACTTATGTACCCAACACCTGTTTTGGAATTAGGGGTATGCGCTCATGTACACCGAGCTCGATTCATGTGTCAGTTGCACCCTCATCTCCACCTTGCCCGTCATCTGTTTTACTTTTACTTTCTACTCAAACAGAGCAATTTATCCTTTGTTTTGCTTTTACTTTCTACTCAAACAGAGCATACCTCAGACCTCAGTGTGTGTGTGTGTGTGTGTGTGTGTGTGTGTGTGAGAGAGAGAGAGAGAGAGAGAGAGAGAGAGAGAGAGAGAGAGAGAGAGAGAGAGACCACCCCATGCATGGGAGGAAGAGATGGAGTGGATTTGAAACATGTTACATGTAAAAGACTTGGTAAATGAGAAGGGAATCACCACCCCAAGCTTGGGACGAGGAGGAGATGGTGATGGGGATCATTGGATCGACCCATGTTGTGGCTTCCAGCTATTCCTTGATTACCCTCCCCATCAACATCCCAAGCATCCCACCAATCTCCTAAGGTGTCTCTGATCAACATTCTACTTCCTCAACCATATATCAATCATCTTCTTGTGAATCCAATCGTTGTAGAGAAACCCCTTATTTTTTATTACTGGATGCATGAAATAAGATCAATGTTTTTTTCCCACAATTTGAAACTAAAATCCGATGACTGAATGCGAGATCCACTAAGTTGGTTGTAAGATCAGATTGGTTTGATCAAAATTTCTATGGTTTGATAGGGGTAGGGAACGTAACGTTCAACAGGGTTGCTGACGTACATAATGACTGGGAACTTATTGGTGAAGCAAGGGTAGTTTTGACATATCATATAGTTCAAATTGACTGTAATACCTTAGATGCTCTATTAGGCTATTAGCTATTTATTTTGAAAACCGGTCCTATTTGGTAGTTTTGAAAGTTAGTAGTCCTAACCTATCTGGTAGTTTTCTCTAATTTTAAATCATGGACATAAACTAATTCCCTTTCATTAATATATTTTCTATGTTATATCGTATTGTGTTATTTTACTTCCTCTAATACCAAGATCACTTCCTTTGGAGAGCGTCTCTTTGGCGCATGAGAAAAAAAAATACCCCATGGGTGGCTTAGTGTCCCATTTAGAAAATTGAGAAAACTAAGAAATTTGAGAAAAATACAGTTGCCAGTAGTAGATAGTTTGTCTTAGGATCACCGACCCAATCACCATCATAGTAAGCACGGAGCTCAAGCATAAAGGAAGCAGAGAATGGAAGTCCTTCATATAAATGTCCTTTAAGGTACCGTAAGATTTGAAAAACAGTTGCAAAATGTGAGAAAATCAGTAAAGTAAAATGGACCATAAAACATCCTTGCAGATCAGATCAGAAAACAAGAAAATTTAGGTGGTGGAACTTGAGCTGGTTTTATATATTGAGAAGTTTGGAGGAGTTCGAAATTGAACAAGCTATATATAGTAGGAAATATTATTATGGTATTGGTAGTTTTCAAACTTCCAAATTTTTAATGGATTTTCATAAAGTTCTTGGGGGGCACTAATAGTGTAATTAAGTTCTATTTTGTTATAAAACACACTCTGTCCATTTCATGGTTTCATGGATTCACTTTTCCTTGAAAGATAGTAACCCACCCCATGTATACTTTATCATATTGTTTTTCGCTCTCAAAGAAAAAGGTTAAAGATGAGATCCCTCTTAATTACGCTGCTACCAAACATAGTTCTAGCCTTGCGTAAAGAATATTAGATCACATCCTTCTATTAAATCTTTTAAATTTTGAACACATTACTTTGTCAACTTATGCTTAGTTGAATTGCAAAATTCCTTAAGACAATTTTTTTTAATATATTTTTGTACAGATTACCAATTTTTCATGTTGGGGCCTCAGACTCGAATATGTTCAAGAATGTCCTACGCAATGGTATTACTCGTCACGCGAAGGAGCTGCAAAGTGCCAAAGCCTTGATAAATGGAAATTTGGTAAAACCACTATAGTCTCATGATTTTATTTACTCATTATAAATTATTTTCACATGTGCTATATTTCTTATATGAAAAACAGTAATAAACAACATGATACCAATTATCTCTATTTGTGGCCTTGGTTTACTGATGCTAAAGGAAACAAATTAAATAGTTTATTTTATTTTATTTTTTTCAAAACTTATTAACAAAATTATTTTGAGATTTGTGGATGTCGTTTGTTTGCTTTGAATGATTCTTTTTTTCTCTCCACAAGTAATTGAATGTACATTGAATAATGAGTACAAAGTACGAGACACAAGCATGTGCCTATGTAAACAAGAAAGAAGAAGGAAAAGCTAAACCTATTGTCATAGACCACAAGAAAACTCCCAATACTGTCAAGAACTTTCAGATATATTGTGCTTACTAGAGATAACAACTCATCACGTAGAAACCAAAGCTGCAAGACAATGGTGAAGGAGGTGAAGCTTAATTGCATTTTTTCATAGCTGTTTATGCTTCGATGGTCAATGATAGTGCGACTACTGAGGGACTTCAATACATCAATATCAGAAAGGTGAATCAGTATATTTTGGGTCATTCTCGCAATTTGAGGAGATAAAACTTTTTTTTTGGGGATTGACTATGGCCTATGATAACTAAACACGGGATATAGGACATTTTGCAAAATCTAGGACACATAATCACAAATACAGGTATGAATACATACAGAGACATAATCACTGTGTACACATGCAAGACAACACCCCACCCCACCCTACCCTACCTTAGCCTGGTTAAAGTTGTGCCACTTTACATGGAAACCCATTGTCAAAGTCTCTTACAGATGGCAACCTATTGCCATATTTGAGAGAATGTAGCATCTAATTGCCAACTTTTTCCCGGCCCGGCCCAGCCCAGCCCAGCCCACCAAAATTTTCCTGGCCCAGCCTGATTTACACCCCTACATCCCCCTCAATTACTGGGAATTGTACATCTAAGGGGACAAGGTGACTTAAAATATTAATTGTCTTAGGGGAGGGCTCTAATGTAAACAATGAATTGTTTACATCCTAAATGGTATGTTAGGGTTTAGGCTACAAGTTTAGGTGACAGCCCCATGTGACCCTTATTCATTCATATCTATAAGGGGAAAAAATTAGGCAAATTGTCAGGTGGAACTATATATTGTTGTAGAACATGATCTTTTTATTATTTTTGCACCATTTGAAGCTGTGTAATCCTTCATTTTTGGTATGTATGTTTTTCATCTAGGTTGCTGAAGATCAGCCCAGTACTTCAGAGGGTCTACACAAAGTTGAGTTACTTTTGCCATTCATGAAAGATGCAGCAGCTGAAGGTGTGTTACCTTTTTTCTTTAATTAGGGAAAGTGTCTATACTCTATCCTTCTTTAGACTCAAGCAACAACCATATATAATATCTATTCTGTAATTATTTAATTTTTGTTCCCGTTTTATTTGAGAGAGGGCTAATATTGTGTAGTTTCATGAAAAGCATGCAGCACAGAGGAAGTAGCGGGCATTGTTGTCTTCAATGGAGCTATGTGTGCTTCTGCATATTTGGGTCCAAAAGAACCTGTTTCACAAGCTATATCTGATCTGAAGGTATCTATCAGATCTCCTCCTTGATATTACTTCAGAACTCCAAGAAGTTTCAGTTACCTATTGACATATTTGATCTAACTAAAGCCTATAGTGTCCCTATCTGTAGCATAGGGATAGTAAGATTTTTATAATGGCTATTTTTGATAGGATGTAGAAAAGTGTTCATATGAGCAATATTACAAGTTTTGAAGGGGATTTGTTCCAAAAAACAAATGAAGAGAGAATGGTAAACCCCCTTTTATTCTGTTGCTAGATTGATACATGTCCAACAGGAATATGCATGCCTATGGGTGAAGAGTGAAGACATACAAGAAACTTGTGCGCCGCTTTCAGTATTGTGCCTTGAAACTAAATAAGCCATTTTGGGCTAGGTCCAAGCCCATTTGGGTCTTTTTTTGTGTCTTTATGTGGGCCTTTATGAACCTTTGTGTTGGGTTAAGCGCAAGCTTTTTTTGTCTTTTGGGTTTATTTGACACTCCTATATAAGCCATGCGCCTCATTTGAGGTGAGATTTTTTTGAATGAAAAAATTGATGAGAGTGCTCTCCCCTTTTGGAGAGTTGGAGGTGTCATATGACGTGGGAAGGATTGAAATTTTGTTTTTGTTTTTTTTTTTAATTTGTTATGGATCAGTGACATTCAGTCATCTCTTATATTGCTCTTCAGAATTTTGATATTCAAAATTCCTTTGTGCACTTGGTCAATATATCTAGCTTTCTGCATATAAGTTGCTTTAGGCAAGTTAAATGTTACATTCTTATTTTAAGGGGGACATCATTACCAGTTTAAGAAGTAGACTGGATATCATCACTGACGAGGCAGAGGGAGAAGTGGACTTGAAGGCTGACAATGGCGGAAAAGAAAGCAGTGAAATATCAATTGAGAAGCCCATCCACCAACTTATCTTACATGATTTGAGGTAGGTTAATCTTATGGCTCTTTTGTGTTACATCCTTGGTTTTGGAACATCAATAAATTATTTATCTGTCAGTACCAGTCAAATATTTCCTATTTACTAAATGCATGTTATAATAACATGCATTTAGTAAATAGAAAAATGTCATGCGACAATTATTCTATGTTGAGCATATTATTTGAGAACTCATGCTCTAAAACTTAAATGATTTTTTTACACCTTTCTGGATTACCGATTCACTCTGATGCCATAACATTCTTCTTAGATGCTAATTTGTAAGAAGAAAAATTTAATGATATCATTAGCATTTTGCAGGTTTTTGACAGAATGTTGTGTTGGCATGTATGAGCGTAATAAATTGGCCAATCTTTGTACTCGACTATGAGAAGTCTTAGTTAGAGCCAAGAAAGTTGTGTATCTAAGCCCCTTTCTTGTTCATTCTATTGATATTTCCTTATTGTTTTGTAGCATGCTATCATGATTGACACGCTCATATTGACCGGAATTCCGAGTTGTTTAATATCAAGTTTTCTGCTTTAATAATAGTGAAAAATTATTCCAGTCTGTTGTTGAGAGTCATGTATGCCATATCCAAATGGAAAAAGGCTTTGATGTTATGGTTATGGTATATGTCCATAATTTTTTTTCTCTTAACATGAAGGCAGATATGACAACTAGTAGGTGTATACATCTTCATTAATGATATTTTGATCCTGCTATGCTCTCTTTCTTTAGGTAGACTTTTCTTTCCTAATGATTATGGTAGTTTTTTGGCATTACCCCATCAGCAAGTCTGAATCCTAGTGGTGTCCTCGCTTTTGGACCTGAATATATTCTCTCTTTGATACCTGTCAAGAGTGACACAACAATAGTAGAATAAGCAATCGAAGATGCCTAAGAGAATGGCAGCTGAGGCAGCAAGCTCAACAAAGATTACCTTGGCTGATAGCAAAGTAGCCGCTAGTGAAGAAGACGCACGGAAGTCATTGTTGTAGTAGAGGACTCCTATTACTCTTGAAGCTTCTTCTTGGCAAGAGTCGGACAGGCCTCGATCAAATGTCTAGCAGTCCTATAATGACGGCAAAATGGTTGGCCAAATGAAGAAACTACTAAAGGAGGGGGATAAGGGGCCCCGAAATGTATACTAGCGTGAGTAGGGCTGCCACGAAGAACAAGGTCGACTACCAAGAGGACCCATTGACAAGAGGACACATGACCGACAATGATCATAATTCGGCAGGTTGCAAGTATCTGCGATATCAAGCCGATGATTAGGTGGATCCGAACGGCCGCAAAAATGTGGATTCGAAGAGCTAATGGTGAAGCTAAGCAAAGGGTGCATGAGACGCACGAGCACAGCCAATAGATGTGTTCAGACGATCGCGGGTACCAGGTCGATACAGAAGCATGGGCTGGTGCAAGGATCAAGGTTCTAAAAAGCGCTAGGCGCTAGTCGGGCGGTGGGGGGCTGCCTAGAGCCTAGGCGGCCTAGGCGAGGCCTAGGCGTTTTGCCTTATTTTTAATTATTTTAATTATTATTTTGATATTAGATAATATATATATATATATATGTTTAAAAATTAATATAAGTTCAAGATTATCCCAAACTATTATTTTAAAGAACAAGTATATAACCATAATTCTAGATTGAGTGATTAACAAGAACAAAAGCAACCATGGTCCGCCTGGCCAGCCTCAGCCCGCCTAGCCCGTCTGGTCCGCCTGGCCAGCCTCAGCCCGCCTGGTCCGCCTGGCCCGCCAGGTCAGCCTCAGCCCGCCTGGCTCGCCTGGTCCGCCTGGCCAGCCTCAGCCCGCCTAGGCGGCCGCCTTGTCCCGCCTAGACCGCCTAGGCGGCCGCCTAGCTCCGCCTGGGAGCTTGGCCGCTTTTCTGGAGCGCCTAGGGCCTAGGCGAGGCGGTGGGGGGCCGCCTAGCGCCTAGGCGCCGCCTAGGCGGCCGCCTAGACCGCTTTTTAGAACACTGGCAAGGATACAACGCGAACAGGTGCTATGGAGGCATGGTGGGCGATGACATAAACCGGTGCACGAGGCAGGTCTAGGTCGGGCGTACAAACGAACAGATGACATGTGCACAAGGGGCTGTGCGCGTAGAGGTTGTGCGAGGAGGCATGGTGGGCTGGTGCAAGGGTAGATTGTGAACGGGTGCTATGGAGGCATGGTGGGCGATGACATGAACCGGTGTAGGAGGCGGGTGGGTCTAGGTTGAGCGCACGAACGAACAAATGACATGTGCACAAGGGGTTGTGCGCGTAGAGGTTGTGCATGCAAGGTTGTGTGCGCAGGTGCTACGCATGCGGGGTGTGCGTACAATAGTTGTGTGTGCGATGTTGGGTACACAGGGTTGTACACGTGAGGCGGGAAGCAGATATGCACAGCGATTAGTCACGTAGGTCTCCAACTGAGCAGGTTGTGTGTGGCTTGGTTGGCTCCCATCCGTGCATAAGACCCGCAATTAAACACATGGCATGCTGGACATCAGCATTTGCACAACACAATAACTGTAAATACATGAGAAGAAGATTTCAGTAACAGTGATGGTGGGATTGGTTAAGCTCGCCATGAGAAGACGAAGGTTAACAATAGTGGTGGTGAATCTGGTGATTCAAGGGCAATGAAGTCGAAAGTTGGATGACGCCAACGGATCACGACTCCCTCTTGCTTTCTAGCTTACCTGCAAGAGAAGCCTTAGCTCTGATACCATGATAGAGGTAGAATATGAGCAAGTCAAACTTATTGTGACATTGTGCCAAGCAAGGAAAACTTGTCGTGATACTGGGCCATATGCCTGATATATAGAATACGTAGATGAAGGTGGTCACCATAGAAGAGAAAACCACAATTAAGAAAGGGAAAAGTATAGATACATATACAAATATTCTAACGGATTTCACATTTTCCATATATTATATAAATAGCATATGCACTAATTACTCATCAAGGATCAAGTATGGTTGGTTGTAGTCTGTTGAAATTGTAGACATAACCTCGTCCGCTGTATTGCATATTTATATTATTTCCATTCACTCCGCACTTTGTCCTAAAGTTTCAATAAACAGTACACTTCTTGACATGAAACACATGTTACTGTATCATGGATGGTGGATAAGAGTGTTCAGGACACACTGTACACTTCTGGGTGCTGCATCCACATAGGAAACTCATTCCAGCTCGTGTTCCCACTCAGACGCATTTGAGGTTTGAAATGCCCATATGCAATTGTTGGTTACTATGTTTTTTTGTTATGCAGTTCAATTGTCAGCTTCATCAAGGGTTTCAATAAGTTAATAGTTTGCCCCCAAATTTCTTCTCTTGGATATAATGACAGAATAGACATGCACCTCTTATGCGCTAATATCTATCTTCAAGTGTTTATGCAGAACTATATGATATTGGATTTATTTCAAATCTCATTGTTATGTTGCATACTTCTGGTTACAGAAAACGTTCTCAGCTCTCTTTTCCTAGAAGAGTTCTCGTCCCATGGTTGGCTGGTGTCTTCATTTGTGACTATCTACAACCATTAGAGACATTTGAGGTTTGCCCATCTTCCACTTACGAAAATTGGAAAACATACCTTTCAGTTTCACTCTAATCTTGTAAATTCTGGCATAATAATCTAAAGCAAGAGGGGTGATTATTTGCTACCTTCTTCATGTGTGTAGTTTTTGCCTTCATATGCAAAGTTTATTTTTGTGTATAGAAATTGTGTACATCAACCTGCGGCATAAGTTTCTTCTACGATTGCAATGCCTGGTCTTTGACAAGAAGGAAAGAAATGAAGATTTTTTTTTTCCGGAATGGAAAATAAATGAATATTATTGAGTTACTGTACCTTAATGAAGCCTTAACTAGGAAAGAATCTTAATGGTGCGAGGGGTAACTTACTAATGTTTGATGACTTATAAAGTACACTATAATTGGGTTGTTCCATTGGGGGGTTAGGGAATGCTTAGAACTGGATAATAACAATAATGTAGTCCACTACACATCATATCAATGTCAAATTAGATTGGAAAACTCTACGGTACCCACTTCGGTACCTTACCGAAATTCATAGGGACCATTGGATGGCCTTATGGTGGATCGCAGTCAATCTACTTAGGGTTTATCCCATGGCTCCTAGAATAATGCTCCCACTGCTAGGATGCAAGGAAGATGAGATGGATGGTGGAGATGGGTTCGGTATGGTACCAAATTTTGCTATTCGGTACCGAAGTGGAACCCAATTAAATTATCTTGTAAAGATGCAGGTATTTAAACACATGTGCATGCTTACGAGCTGGATCTGTAGGTGCTAATTCTAATCTTGCCAACGTCGGTGTAGCCTATGATTTGTGACATGTGAGAAAACCAAATCAATGAAAATTAATACGAAATTCAAGAAATATATCATGACTGAACCATGCTGTACACAAATCTTGAATCTGGAAATTGTTTGCATGGCTTAAACCTCCGATTCTCTTGATTTAGGGACAGTACAAGCCTACAAGGTATTATTTTTACAGACATTTTGCATCTAAGAGTCATGACAAGAAAACACAGTATCGTCTTCAAGGGCCATCCGGTACTAATTGCGCTAACTCTTGCATTCCGTCGTGCTTTCTAGGAACTGAAGGATCGGTGTAGAGAGATGATGTCAATGGAAGCTCCGCTAGAGTTGTCTGCGTTGTTAGAACTCGAGGCGGAATCAACATCTGTGACAGCAACATCATTCTGGGGTGTAATTCATGGAGATACAGCGTCTCTTGCCGATGGATCCACGAACGGAGGAGACTCGAGCAGAGACAAAGGCAGTGGGGGGTCGAAACGCAGCAGCCTCGGCTTTCTAGCTGCGATTCTCGCCCTCCTATTGGCTCTCCTAGTTGGGTGGGGTATTATGGCCTTTGGACCAGCGAATTCAGCTTCTTCACAGTAACAATATTCTCCGAATTTTTGAAGAAGAAAAATTCACGAATAATTCGTGAAATTCGGCAAACAGACTGTTCTCTGAATTATTCGGTGCCCTAAGTATTACCCGAATGATCCCTGAATTTTTTGTGAAATATTCACGAACTTTACGAATAATTCACAAATTTGGCTATTTTTATATAATTTTTATTTCATTTTAATTATAAACATATGCTTTGATATCCATTTATGCAAAATAGCTAGTGTAACATAGGATTTGATATGATTTATGTTTCCGTACATTTGCTGAACTCATTCCGAACTTTTTCGTATTTTTTTGTTTTTTTGAACTCCGAATTTTGCCCGCTTGCCGAATTACTCCCGAAATATGAATTTGTTACTATAAGCTACATAAGCATTGATTCCATGAAATCCTGATTCTATAAAGGCAATTTAAGAAAACCTTAAATAAAATTAGAAATTTATGTTTGAATTGGGTTTTGATAAAGTCAATTTAAGTACACCTTTTATAAAATTATTTGCCTGTAATTCACTTGTTGATGGACTGTATAGGCCTAACCCAACAAAGATATAGAGCCCTTGGAGTTTTCTTTCTGAATCAATATTACTGAAAATGAAAAAAAAAAGAGGGTTATTTTGACTTTGCCCCCCAAATTTTGCCTTGAATTAGACTTTGCCCCCCATTATTTCATTAATTAGACTTTACCCCCAAAACTAACTGTTCCGTCAGCTCACCCCCCAAAACTTTATTTCTTTTCCGTCAGCTCACTCTTTCTCTTGCAGGGTGAGCTGATGGAACAGTTAGTTTTGGGGGGTAAATCTAATGTACTGCTCCTCCAAACCTAGTGCATTTTTTTGCAGCCGGCCCAATGGCAGTGTCCCACGTCATCCATTTAAGGGGCATAATGGGAACCACTTGCTCTTTAAATGGATGACATGGCACACTGCAATTGGGCTGAAAAAAAAAGAAAAAGAGCACATGGTGCTGAGTGCAAAATGTTCCTCCCCAATTGAAGCCGCTGTCTACAAGGGCGGCTTAAGATTCATCAGTACGCTGTTTACAGTAAGGAAGCCATTTAAAGAGGGTTTACCTTAAAATCGCTATTTCAGTCAGCGGCTCTGTGTTTTTATAACAAATATCAAATTCAACTTTCTATATAATATGGCACGGTGCTTTCATGCTGACTAGACAAAATGGCACCAAAAGCTGACTAGACAAAAAAATTGCTGACTAGACAAAACAAAACAAGTTAACTAGAAAAAAAATAAACTACGCATCATCACAACCATCCATACATAAAGGAATAGAAGCTGCACTTGATGGCTCCTTCAGAAATTAAATAAATGCTCTATATAGAATATTAATTGCATTTAATTGCATGCATATAAGGTATTAATGGCTGGGTGTAATGGACGGTTATGTAAGGAGATTAATGGGGATAGAGAGAGGATCACAAGGGGTGTTGTGGGATTTAGATGAGGAGAGAGGGAGGGAGTTTCGGTTAATATTTGTAGACAGCCCCGGATTACGTACCAAAAAAATTACATGGGAATGATGAGGTGCGTTCGCACGTGTGATGTGTGTGTGTGTGTGTGTGTGTGTGTGTGAGAGAGAGAGAGAGAGAGACGTATGTGTAGGGGTGGCAATGGGTCGTGTTGGGTTGGCTTTACATATGGTACATCGTCGCGATGCGGTGCGGTTTTGGTGTTGCGGTGCGGTTTCGGTTTGCCCAAAACCGCACCGTTGCCATCCCTAGACGAAAGCGCTAGCTTCATGCCAATCGGCACGGGCAAGAAAATGGGTGTCCCTATGAATGCCATTGTTGTCGTCGAAAGTGTTTTGTTGTCAAAGACGTTCAAGTGTGTTGCCACCAAAGACGGCCTGCTGCAGTGCCGACAGGGCGGCTCGCTACAGTGCCGACGGGCACATGCACTATCCTTTTAAAAAAACGGGTAGACCCGCTAAGACCCAGTAAGATCCGTTTAAATATTTAATTTTTTATTTTTTTTTAATTTTATCTTTCATTGCAGCTCATCATCATGGGTGTCCTGATCACAGGCGTCTATTGAACCCATCGCATACTATGATCGGATGTTGGGTAGATCATTGGAGGGCCAATCACATCTGTTTCTTTACCTGCCGATTCGGACCGAGTGCGATGCACGGGGTCGGGTATGGGTGCAACAGACGGCTGTGATTTGGGGTACAGATAAATGGTGTAGAAGATTTGGATTCGGGGTTGGGGGGGTGGGGCGGTGGTTGCCCGCTTCGTGTCAGTTGGGGGGGTGGGGCGGTGGTTGCCCGACAAGTGTATTGCCGCCGAATGCGGCCCGCTGTAGTGCCGACGGCCAAGTGTGTTGTCGTCGCACCGAAGGCTCCCGCTTCGTGCCAATCGGCATGGGCATGCCGAAGGCGGTCAAGTGTGTTGTCGTCGCATACGACAGTGGGGGAGGGGGTAGGGGTGGTGATGTCCGGGGGGTGTTTTGCTGCCGAAGGCGGCCCGCTGCATTGTTGACAGCTGTGTTGCCGCCGAAGGTGACTCGCTGCAGTGCCGACAGGCACGAGCATGCACTAGTTTATAACACTGCAGCTACTTCACAATAACAACATTCTCCTAATTTTTGAAGACAAAAAAAAAAAAACATGAATAATTTGTGAAGTTAAAGGCATACGAATTGTTCTCTGAATTATTCAGTGCCTGAGTATTACCCGAACGACCCCCAAAATTTTTATGAAATATTCACAAACATTATGAATAATTCACTAATTTAATTATTTTTATATGATATCTATTTCATTTTAATTATAAACATGTTTTTATATCCATTTATGCTAAATAGCTAGTGTAATATAAGATTTATATTACCGAGCTTTTGTCAAACTCATTCCGAGCTTTCATGATTTTTTTCAAACTCCGAATTTTGCTCACTTACCGAATTACCCCTTACTATGATCTACTTAAGCATTGATTTCATGTACCCCTGACCTAGAGTCAGGCAAATGGTTTGGAAGAAAATTATTCCCCTTAATGTTGCGGAAGTCAGCTCTATCTACTCCCTTATTGATGTTGTTAGATACCCTCACACTCCAAAACCTGGGTTGTAAGGGGCGTGAGTGTATCTAACATGGTATCAAAGCTAGTCCGTCTCCGTCTTCTGCTCCTGCTCTGGATGGTACTCCCCACCAATCGTGCCTTGCCACACGTGCTCCACGTGGGAGGATCCTTGCCACACGTGCTCTGCATGAGAAAAAGTGTTAGCAGATAGTCCCACATCAGTGAGGGAGGTACTCATCATCCGCTTAATATACCCACTGTGGACCTCCTCTTACAACCTGGGTTTTGGAGCATGAGGGTATCTAACATATGTTTTGATGGAAGCCCATGGCGGTATTGGTATATCAGAAATTTATGTTTGAATTGAGTTATGATAAAGTCCAATTTAAGTAAACTTTGCATGAAATTATTTGCATGAAAATCACTTGTAGATGGACTGTATGGGCCTAGCCCAAGAAAGTTACATGGCAGAGCCCATGTAGTCATTCCGAAAAAAAACTAACAATTTCCACTGTACGGCTCCACCCCATCCAACGGCAAACCTGCCGCGTGTAACTGAAAGGTTAGAACCGCTATTTCAGTCAGCGGCTTTAATTTTTTTTTTCACCGCTATTTCAGTCAGCGGCTTTATTTTTTTTGGGTTATTTTGAGTTTGCCCCCAAATTTTGCCTTGAATTAGACTTTACCCCATATTTTCATTAATTAGATTTTACCCCCAAAACTAACTAGTCCGTCAGCTCACCCCTCCAAAACTTTATTTCTTTTCCGTCAGCTCACCCTTCCTCTTAGATGGTGAGCTGACTGAACAGTTAGTTTTGGGGGTAAAGTCTAATTAATGAAAATATGAGGGGTAAAGTCTAATTCAAGGCAAAGTTTGACGGGTACAATCAAAATAACCCTTTTTTTTTCAAGCAATGCAGCTGTTTTTGTCTGTAGCTGTGGAGAGCCGCTGTTTCGTGCAGTGGCTTAAGTTCTTTCTCCATCTAATTTTGGATGAGCACTGTTTTTCAAATTATTTTTTATACTACTAATTTGAAATAAAAGATTCGAGCAATTGTCTCCACTGTGCGTACCACCAAGAGGATCTTCGTCTGGGGTCCTACTTTTTACAACATAAACATTACTAGGGGCGGCACATTTACAAAAAAAAAAAAAAATCCAATCCTACAATGTCATAGACTAGTGCATGCCCGTGCCGATTGGCACAAAGCGGGCGCCTTCGGCGCCCCCCCCCCCCCACCCCACCCCCAGTCACACACACACAACCCACCCAATGGGAGAAGAGAGAGAAATAGACGGTGAGAGAGATCAGAATGGGGGGGGGGGGGGAGAGAGAGAGAGAGAGATCGGAAGGGGGAAGAGATCGTGGGAACTAAACAGAGAGAGACTGAGACGGTGTAGAGAGAGAAAAGGATGGGGGGAGAGAGGTGCACGATCGGTTTAAAGAGAGACGGTGTAGATGGTAACTAAACACAAAAAAATGAGATTTTTTTAAGAATCGGATGACTGTGATTACAACTCCAAATGTCGAGTGTCATCTCTCTCTCTCTTTATTATTCCAAAATGTATCAATCGGTACATCAATAAACCTGACATCAAGATCCAAAGTAAGAATAAATATTATATGTAGGTTTATTTGAGAATTAAATTTACACATTTGTTCCAAATGGGGAATATATTAAACGGATAAAGCTAAAACCGACTTATTGGAGATAGATCAAATATACGTTAAAGATTAAAGAATAAATTACAATTTGCCCCCTGCAGTTTAGCCCAAAAACAATTAACCCCCCTGTAATTTATTTTGTTCCAAATTGCACCCTAAAGTCTGAAATTTTAGCACAGTACCCCCTTTGCCAACTTCTCGCAGAAAGGGGGGGGGGGGGGGCGGTTAGACGGGGAGAGAGAGAGAGAGAGAGAGAGAGAGAGAGAGAGAGAGAGAGAGAGAGAGAGAGAGAGAGAGGATCACGCTCGTACCGCATGGGGGGGTGGGGGGGGGGGGGGTTCGGATGGGTGAGAGAGAGAGATAAAGAGCCGATCCCTCCGGGATGTAGTTGGATAGCGGAGAGAGACGCCGGAGGGACGCGCGGTAGGGGTGGACGGAGGACTACGGGAGGGTGGTCAGAGGACTGCGGGAGGGTGGTCGCCGGACTGGGGAGAGAGAGAGAGAGAGAGACCGGGGGACGTACGGGATGGGTGGTCGGCGGACTGTGGGAGGGTCGTCGACGGAATGGGGGACGCCGGAGGGACACGCGACAGGGGTGGTCGGCGGACTGGGGATGCCGGAGGGACTCGGGGGAGGGTGCACGGGATGGGTGTCCGGTGGACTGCGGGAGGGGTTGTCGGAGGACTGGGGACGCCGGAGGGACTCGCGGGAGGGTGCATGGGATAGGTGGTTGGCGGACTGGAGACGCCGGAGTGCGGGAGGGGTCATCGACGGAATGGGGACGCCGGAGGGACGCGCAGGAGGATGGTTGGCGGACTGAGGATACCGGAGGGACTCGCGGGAGTAGTGGTCGGCGGCATGGGTGACACACACACATACACACACACACACACACAGAGAGAGAGAGAGAGAGAGAGAGAGAGAGGCTTACCGGGAGGGGATGGTTGGCTGGCCGGGCTGGGGACGCACCACGAAGAGAGAGAGAGAGAGAGAGAGAGAGAGAGAGAGAGAGAGAGAGAGAGAGAGAGAGAGAGAGAGAGAGAGGGGCTTACCGGTAAGGGATGGTTGACTGGCCGGGCTGGGGACGCACCACGAAGAGAGAGAGACGGGAGGAGGGATATATGAGGCTGGGATGAGGACGTAAGGGGGCTGCAGGCTAACATCGGGTAGATTAGAAAGGCACGGCTAAGATGAGATGATCGGTTATCTAAGGGAGGATACGGGTGGCCGGAACTGTCAGATCGCAGGGTTGGCATCGGTCAAGGGTGGTTAGCCACGGGGAGAGAGAGAGAGAATTGGGGTGGATCGTGGGTGAAGAGGAGAGAGAGAGAACCGGTGAGAGAGAAAAGAGGAGAGAAATCGGAGAGAGAGAGAGAGAGAGAGATCGTGGGGACGGGTAGAGAGAGAGAGAGGGAAAGATTACGGCAATCGTGCAGATCGGTTGTTAGTGGGGCCGGGATTTGAGGGGTGTTTTGATCCGTTCGATTTGATCAAACGGTTTGAAAATGGTTTGAGGATATAAGGATTGAGATGTGGTTGATACATACAGATAGATCAGATGGACAACTTGTCTTACATAGATCGGATGGACAACTTGTCTCCAAAAGTTGTCTCCGAAAGTTGTCTAGTCAGCACAAAAGCGCCGTAACATGTTATATAGATAGGGGTGGCAATGGTCGGGTCGGGTCGGGTTTGTGTCGTGTCTAATTTCGGGTCGTGTCCAAAACCCCTAGACCCAGGCCTGACCCGTTTAACTAATCGTGTGTGTAGTTCCTAAACATGTACCCGGCCCATTTATAAACGGGTAGACCCGATAAGACCCATTTACCACACGGGTTTATACAGTTGACCCGATCCGACCCAATCTGACTAGACCCGACCTAACCCGATAGACCCGTTGATACTATATAAGGTTGTAGGTAGACACGACCCGTTGATTTTTAAACGGGTCTACCATGTCCAGACCCTAAACCTGGACCCGACCCGTTTATTAAACGGGTCTATCGTGTCAACTCGTTTAGCCCTGACATGGACCCGCTAACTTCGTGTTGGGTCCGAAATTGCCAACCCTAGTCATAGATGAGGGTAACTCAGGCTTGCTGCTGCCTTCGACCAAGCCATGCAAAACGCCGCCCACCTCGGCACTGTTCACAACCACCGGCCCTATGAAATCCGCCATCTCCTCCTTACTCCCTTCTCCTCCTCTCCCCTCCTTACTTTTCCTACACTCGGTAATTACAGGCCGAGTAAACAATGCACTTGGCCATATGATGCCGGGTGCATCTACAACTCACTTAAGGGCCGAGTGCTCAACGAAGGCTGACTGGGTTGCAGATGAACTCAGCCACAAATGTCCGAGGGCACCGTTTAGAGACTCGGATTGTAATGACACCGGGTGTAGGAGGAGGACGAAGGAAGAGGAAGACGCAGCGGTGACTATGGGCTCAATGGGACCAACGGTGGAGGATGGGCAGCAGGCTGCAGCTAACGGGCGACAATCTGCACGGGTCATGCCGGTGGCCCGACGATGGCCTGCATAGAGGGGGCGGTGGCTTGTACCGCAAAATACTGAGGGCTGCACAATTACAAGTGCTACCCTTAATAATCTGTAGCTGCCCTAGCAATTGTGCTGCCCGTGTGCGCTTTAAAAAGCGGGGTCCTTCATCTGAACCAAAGCATCATAATAGTCTAGTCACTAGATAATCTCTAATTGCCAAAGGGCTCTTAGCCTGGTGGCACTTCCCCTCTCCCATATTAGAGAGGTTCCCTGTTCGAATCCAGGTACGGACACCGTGGTGCGAACTTTCTCTCAACGCCGTTGTGCCTTGTTTGCACGTGCAATTCCTGACCGTTGATATCATTTTTGCAAGATTATGTAATTAATAAATAGCAGCTAACCCGTCTTTTACAAGATTCTCTGTGTACCCTTCCCATATCTCAATTTTTGCAACAAAAAAACAAAAAAAATTGTTTTGCCAAAATCGAGATATCTGAAGCATATGCCCAGAGAATTTTGTAAAACATTAGGGGGGTTCTCTGCAATATCAAATTTGTTAGGGATTTATATGCAAAAATCCAAAAAAAAATCATATACAATACAGACTGGATTTGGAACTAAGACATCTAACTCTGAATTTGATCGGAGCTCCAACATTTTCACCATGGTGGATCTCCATTTCTGTGAATCTCCTGTTTAAACAAAGAGCAGAGTAAAAGGCAGACTCTCATGAGTTTTACCGGCATTTGATTTGAGAAGCATGTAGAACTGATGCAAAGAGACTTCAATTCTTCAGGTGGGCCGCAAAATTGGCCGAACGACAATTCCAACTTTTTACAGTGCCATTACTTTCCAAAAACATCTTATAAACCAAGGACCAAGATAAAAACCTATTTGGGTAAGTTCCGCCGCATTGCGTAGCTGATATTTACATAGAGATGAATATTCCGGCCTCCTTCAGTGTATCTCGGTTCAGAAGGAAAAAAAAAAAACCTTTTTGTTTAATTAGCAGCCGTCATAAAAGGCCACGTAGATCCACAGAGATCGCTTGCGGAATGGCCATCGTCATCCTTGATATCACGATCAGCATGGTGTTCGACAAGCAACTCGGCGATTGTCCTTCTCTCGCATAGAGCAGCGTAATGCAACGGGGTCTGGCCTTCATTATCCTACACAAGAACTACAAGATTATAACAGCAAAACTGCATATGCATGCTTATATACCGATTCACCAAAAGGGATTGGGTTTTTTTTTTCTTTTTTGTGTAGATAATAATGAATTGTGCCACTGAAATGAATTGTGGAAAGTGAGTTGCAAAGTCGCATTGCACCCGATCATCTCGGAATTATAAGTCGGTCGTATACCTTCGCATTCACATCTGCATTCCTGGTAAGAAGCATCTCCACGATGTTAAGATGGCCGCGGTCTACAGCCCAATGCAATGGGGTCCTCCCTTCACTATCTGTAATAAGCAAAGCACAAGAAGAACAAAACAGATCATCAGATTTTAAATAGGAATAGAATGTCGCCAACTCCTATTTAAAAATGGCATCGTAACTTTTGGAAAAGAAAACGATCAACGTGTAAAGAATAAAACAATCACAAAGTGCACTAGTAGGGCACTCCTTGATGCATTCCGTTTAATCAAAAAATCAAATCAAGCCACAGGATTTATTTTTAAAAATTAATTTGTGTTATCTTTTTCATTTTATTTCTTGGTTCTTTTTAATCTTTAGGGGTGTTTTTGTCGGAAACTTTAGAGTCTAAGATGGTTGAGTAGAATTTAGTTCAATAAAACACACATATTTGGCTTTCATAATAGCCACAACCACGATGGCTATAAACTGAGATCAGAGTATTTTAAGCTTATATGATTGTGGGATGAGACGCATCTTCGTATTGTGTTGGAGACGCTAAATGCGTCAATTTTGACTAAGTTAAAATGGGACGTGGATGCTTTTTTATCTTTTCTTTAGTCATATGACTCATATGAACATGTTGGAATGATTTGATTGAACCAATTTAGATATAACTCTCATAGGTCCGGCTTAGAAAATGATGTCGAAGGTTGGTTAACAAATGTGGTCCAGAGGACATCTGTCACATCCCCAAGTTGTAGGAGTTGGTCAACCCCCCCACCCCCCCAACTTTGGCTTTGAGGGCCTAAAAATAGAAAATTTAAGAAATTTCAAGAAATTTTGAACCATGGGGCATCTTAAATGTTTGAGATTGTAATGACCTCAAGAGAACTTCTGTGCTAGAAACACTTTCCGTTCATGATATCAATAGAGTAAAAGAGGAACAAACGGCATCACCAGATCAACTAAATTTGTAAAATGTTTTAGGGCCTGTTTGGATTGACTTCTAGGGCACCAGAAGTCTACTTTTATTTCCAGAAAAATTCAAAAGTCATTATTCCCGTGTTTTGCTTTTAAGGAAAGCAGAAATTGTTCTTTAACTTCTAGAATGAGTTCCCCATACTTCTTGTCTTTTTAACACCCCCCCCCCCCCTCCCCCCCCAGCGTGAACCCCTCTAAGTGATCGGTTTCTCGCTACCAATATATACGCTTAATATTCTCTCTATAACATGTATTTTTTCTCTTTACAATATATTCGGTCTCGACAACATTCTCCCTATATCATATTCCCTATCTACAATATTGACTCTAATACTCTATAACATATATTTTCTCTACAACACTCGCTCTCTAAACATTCTCTCTACGACACTTTAGGTATAACCATATGGTAAAGTAAATTTTACCATATTTTCAACCAAAAAGATAACATTACTTATAGACCAGCATTAGTTACTTTTGCAGCTTTGCTTGACAGTAGCCTAACAGTTTAATCCATCGGAAGTAAAGTTCAGCTTCTCAGGTAAGCAAGGGGGTGTTTGGCATGCGGAACAGTTGTTCCGCTTAAATCTCATCCAGAAGGGGACATTCCTGTCAATTATCATTTCTAGTGTCAATTGGGGGGTTTAGAATCCGGTTGGCAGAGAAACTCACGGAACGATAAAATTCTGCTCCCAACTTTTCATTCCACCGGAACAAATAGTAGCTGTTACTTTTAAAATTGAATAGAAACGGCAAGTTCGCAACGATGCCAAACACGCCCTAACTCTCAAAAGAAATAACTTATCCAGAAGTAACTTCCTCCCAGAAGAAATTTATCCAAACGAAGCGTTGAGGTGTCTTACGATTGGGAAACTAAGGATTAAGGAAAACAGTAAAAATTCAACTCAATGACAGTTTTCCAACCCAAAGGAATAGGTCAAACTGATTAAATCACACTGGCCCCAATTCTGGTTTAAATTCCCTCCACAACAGGATCTCTTGCTAGTTTTCTGGGATAACAACTCACAAGTAGCAGATCGAATTGCAGCAGTATAAGTGTGATATTGCAACACGGGACAAAACATTTATATGTTTCCTATGACCACATCATAATACATAAAAGAATATTAAATAGCTATATGTAAACTCCAATCCTATGAGGATGACAGGCCAAATCAGAAACCTAGATACTGAGCATAAGACATGTAATATTTCACTTCCAAGCTCCATCCGAGATAATTGTTTGAATAAAAAAAAGAATATTAACAAAAGGGAACATTCCAAATAATGTGAATAAGGTCTGCTGAGTGAAGATTGTTCCCAATACCTAGTTAAGTTCAATGAGAACTTATATCTAATAATACATTCATAACAATTAGTAAGTGCACATGTGATGTGAGCATAAAATCATTAAAGATGATCATTACTATGAAAGTGATCGTTTGAAAATGACAAACCTCTCAAATTGACTGAAACACCCTTATCAATATGCTTGAGCAAGTCATCAGCTTCCCCTTCTCTTGCAGATACATGTAAGGCATCAAGCTTTCTGCAAACAACCAAAGAGAAGTCTAAAAATCAAATTTATAGTAAACTCAGCTTGGAAATTTTCAATACTAGTGCAGTCAACCACTATAAAAAAAAAAACCTTTCAAATTTATGCTAGATTGGCACTTTGGACTCATAGCTCATACACATCTAAACCTTCTGCAATGTCGTATTAGTGAGTCTTTACATTATTGTTGCTTTTCTATATATATATATATATATATATATATATATATATATATATATATATATATATATATATATATATATATATATATATATATATATATATATATATATATATACCAAAAGAAAAAGAGAGTCCGGCGACGAGAAGACACACACACACACACACACACGAGTTCATATTTATATAATTAATAGCCTTTCTATGTCAGTACAAAAATGCATCGATGTGCCAGTTGATTCTTGGCACCACAAATGTCAAACACCTTGTATTAGCATTAACTGGCAACTGGCAAGTAACCCCAAACATCTTTCACATCTTTAAGAGCATTTTAGGTGTTCTAAGAACTACAATTAGACGGTTTAACTATGCTACACCGCAACAATTATTGATGTAGTTTCAATATTGCTTGACAAAAAGGATATAGATATATGCAAGTAGAAATGCCTTTATAAGGCATGATGGATCAAGATTCAAAATACAGATATACCTCTGAAAAAAACCGAACTACTTGTGTGCTCAAGCAATAATCTGACCAAACATCATCAAAGGTACGTCATATTATAGGTGTAGAAGGGATGATTTTAGATATTGCATCTAAATCGTCATGAGATATTGTAGGAAACACACAAATGAATTCCAGTCTCCCCCGAAACAAGTGACAGCAGAGTAGATGAGTAACAACAGTCAGACACAATTCCCAAACACTCAATTTAACTCCAAAACACTGTTGCATATCCTTAAGAAACCTTACAGGTCATGCACTGAATCTTCCTCGTAAATGAAACTGCTGAAAACTTGTCCCATTGGTCCTTTTGCAGCCGGATCACCCGCAGCAGTACCCTCATCTTTGTTTTTCTACCGATTGTGCCAAATTGATACAACGATATCCAAATCAATATAACAAAGCAAATGATAAAAAGAAGGAAATGAGAGAAAAAATGGACAATAGAACTCACAGTAGTAGAACCATTTGCCCATGAAGGATATAGTTCGCTCACAATCATAATGTAGCTATGCATAGCTTCTTCCGGAGGCATAGCACCCATTTTCTGCCAGGCATTCCTTGCAACCCATCAAATAATTTGTGTTCAATATCACTTTGGTGCTATAGAACGATGAGCAAACTGAGAGTCTAAACAAAAATAATCTTTACTGCTGGTGAGAATACTGAACTAATGAAGTAAAAAAAACAATACTGCTACTAGAACAACGAAGATATACATAAAAGACTGGATCGGATTCTTCACCATCTCCTTCTTACGATTTAGGGATTCCTCCCCAGAAGATCATGATTTTCATTCAGGAAACGATCATCATATGTCTACTTTGCACCCCATAAACAGAGCCTTGAGTATGTATTTTGAACTCTTCTAACTGCAGCCAGCACTCTAAATAAGGGAACCAAAAAAAAAAAACGAAAACTGAAGCAAGAGGAAAATAATCAATACTACTTTACCTCCATTAGAGGGAAATGTCATCAACATTATAATCTTCTGTTACAATATGGCTAGGGTTATAAAGTTTGAGAAAGGTAATGTTTGTACGGCTTTGTCCAACTTGTCATTGAAATCCATAATTGCAACAGATTTAAATGACAAGGTTGAAGTTTGGTACAGAAAAGTAAAATTTATGTAAAATATGGTTCTAGGGTTTAGTAAATTCAATGCCAAGCGGAGGGTAGAATCTGAATTTGGAACAAATTGGGACGATAAACCAGAAATGGAGGGGACGAGTTATGTGCTTGAGGGAGGGTTTCTTTGGACCGGGAAAACTAGAGTTTACTGGATAGTTCTATTTTGCACATGGTTTGAAATGGTTTTGCGGATCGTATTTAACGTAGTATCAAGCTTTGTGAAATGCTCCAAAGGGAATCAAAGTAAATGAAACAAAAGTAAAAAGTTCAAAATACAATGAATGGGAGAAAAGAATAAAGGTTCTACGGATCCCACCTCAACGAGAAAAAGGATTCAGTGTCTACGAAATGGCTGATTGTATTCATCTCCCGAACTGATTGTTTACAGCTCACAAAGAGTCATTAAACAGACTTAAGGCAGCCGTAGAGAGTCCTATTAAAGCTCAGGAAACCATTTATATAACTAGACTTTGCTCACCACCCTGTCTTAAGATAATTGTGACCATCCTAATTAAGATTACTGAAAGTGGCTTGCCCGTTGAAGTTAAGGTAGCAGAAAATCAGGCAATTTCGGCTTGGACGATTTAGGGATAAAAGCAAAAGTTTGACTTTGTGATATCAAGAATTGAATCATCATCTACTCCTACAATTTTAGGATGACCAGATGGTCACTGAATAATCATACTGATTTTGTAAGTTTCTGGATTATTTTTGTGTATGTGTGTGTTTGTCTGCAGAAAATAGATTTTAGTTAGAAGATGTTGACACAAATGCGTTAGTTAGACAAAGGCCGCTGAAGAAACTGAAGAGAGTGAAAAGAAAGGTGGAAAACAGAATAAGCTGCCTTTAAGATTGTTGCATACTTGGATGGGAAGTAGTGGGGAATGACTCATAAAGCTGGGGAATTCTTGACACCCAGTCATACGTGGTTCTCATCAACGAGCAATTCCATTGACTCCGGCTCAACAACATCACTAACGACAACACCGTGATAAGGTTCTTAACAAGGTCGGCGAGCTACTTCCTCTAAACATGTCCTAGGAGACTACGATTGAGCAAAGGAAGAACTCGTGGCAGGAGAGAGTGCTCGAAACAAATTTGACAAATCGTGCCCATCACAATAACACCTTGAAGTTCCAACCAAGGACCAAGGACCAAACAGGGACTAGGGTGGTCAATTCTCTAATCCACTCTTGTTCAGCTCAATTCTAGCTCCATCAAGCTCGTATGAGCAATACAGGGCCAAGTATGAACAGACCTTGGATCAATCAAGTTATGCTAGATTGGAACGATATATATATATATATATATATATATATATATATATATATATATATATATATATATATATATATATATATATATAGGGGGATGCTTAGGTGTGGTCTGTGGTCCGTGCAGCCCGCAGTCGTCTGATGCACCAGCCGCGTGCATCGGATGCACGGAGTGGTACATCGGACGGCTGCGGACCGCACCTAAGCATCCCCCTATATATATATATATATATATATATATATATATATATATATATATATATATATATATATATATATATAGGGGGATGCTTAGGTGCGGTCTGCGGTCCGCCGCCGTCCGATGCACCCGCCGCGTGCATCGGATGCACAGAGTGGTAAATCGGACGGCTGCGGACCGCAGACCGTACCTAAGCATCCCCATATATATATATATATATATATATATATATATATATATATATATATAGAGAGAGAGAGAGAGAGAGAGAGAGGAATGCTTGAATGCGGTAATCCAATTTAGATGCACCTATAGGTTTTGGAACGTGCTGATTTTTTGTGGATGTGTTATCCATGCCATGGATAGAACATGCACAAAAAAACAACACATTTCAAAACCTATAGGTGCATCAAATTTGAAAGGACTTTTGTCGACCATCTATTTGAATCATTTTAATTTTGATGCACCTATAGGATTGGAAATGTGATATTTTTTTGTGAATGTTTTATCCATGGCATGGATAACACATCCACAAAAAATCAGCACATTCCAAAACCTATAGGTGTATCTAAATTGGATTACCGCATGCCGCATTCAAGCATTCCTATATATATATATATATATATATATATATATATATATATATATATATATATATATATATATATATATATATATATATATATATATATATATATATATATATATATATATATATATATATGAGGGCTGGGTTCCTATGACATGTCATAGGGAGTACCCTATGACATATGGTGAATTAGTAATGCTAGAATGTTTAGAATGTGCTGAATTTTTTTGAGGGTGATCACCTTACCTTAGATAGAATGTCCACAAAAAATCAAAGAATTCTAAAACTTATTGGGGCATCAAATGCTAGAAGCTTTATCGGCCATCCATTTTAACCGTTAAGTTGAAAATCATATTTGATGCCTCTAGAAGTTTTAGAATGAGCCGATTTTTTGCGGGGGTCCTATCTAAGATAGGGTGATCATCCACATAAAAATTTAGAACATTCTAAATATTCTAGGGTTACTAACTCACCATATGTCATAGGGTACTCCCTATGACATGTCATAGGAACTCATTTCCCTATATATATATATATATATATATATATCCTCTAAGTCCTATCCCATTACAAGGGGTTCAACTCTAGAGGTAGCTCAGTTAAGAAGGTTCCACACAAAAAATTGGCAAGACTTTCCTAACTAGATGCTAACCTAACACTAACCCTCTAAATCTACACTGAAATCCTAACCAACACAACTTGAGAAGTTAACATATATAGAAGATAAATTTATGAGGAGAGAGACCTACTGTATTGGTTACCAGGTTGAAGATTGATGCAACCAGGAAACAACCCTCCAAAGGCAACATACATGTAATATGACACAATATAACTAATAATATTATCTATCCTTATGATTGAATACCCGATCGGGGGCGCCTAAACCCTACCCCCTCCATCAAGGGCTTTCTAAAAAAAAAAATTATCTAGACTTACGTATAATATATGAGAAAATATGCCTCATGTAATTATAGTTGACATGCATATGGTATATCATAATGTTATTCTAAATAGTCATGTGGTTGAATATAATGAATGTAACAAATTACTCACCACATGATCAATGTCTGAACTTTAGCTCAAGCTCGACTGAATTCAGCTCGAATTATAGAGCTTCTTCTGTGGTTGGTAAGTCTATGAACTTGAGAGGCTCATGTTCAACCCAACTCGAATTTTGCACAATGAAGCTTGTTCATATATAGGAAACTAGCCAACCTTAATCATATATTCCAAGCTCAAAAAAAAATTCCTAATGAGCTAGTTAGGCCAAGGCTCTCTCAAGCTTCTTTACACCCCTAATGGGGGCCTTTATCCACATCCCTTCAATGAAAGATAACCTTAACATCCATCAGAGATCACTTTATTTTTTGAAGACCCCTGCAAGACCAAGCTACCAACCACAAGGAATCTCACCAGAATTCTTTTTACCATATTTGGCTCATTTAAGAACATAGAACATCAGGACATCAAACTTGTTTCTTCTTGATGCTTGCAAGAATTGCACCCTCTAGCTTCTCATGATGGGCTTCTCTACAATAAAAGACCAAAGGAAGCTCTGCCTCTTTGGTAATTTGAATGTAGCTAGTCAAACTCACTTAACTTGAGAATCAAGGGCCACATTGTAAGGTTGGTTAAGATGAGACCAGTCCACACGCCTTGAAACCCATATAACAATCAAGCATCGATAAATCTTCTAAGGAAAACTACTTCGTAATGAAAGATTATAACAATAATTAGCAACATACTCTTGGGGGACTTCTCATAAGTCATAAATGATCTCCCTAATCCACATCCAACAAAAGATAAAATGAAGCCCTACCTATATAGAATTTGACTGTGGACATTCAACTTCACTTAATAATCTTTTGTCAATGAAAGATTATAACAACAATTAGCAACATGCTCTTGGGGGACTTCTCATAAATGATCTTCCTAATCCACGTCCAACAAAAGATAAAATGAAACCCTACCTATTTAGAATTTGAATGTGGACATTCAACCTCACTTCACATGAGGATCCAAGGCCACATGTGAGGCCTGGTTGGGAATGAACGTGTCCACACACTTCAATGCATATGACTCACCTTGAAGTCTAAATAACACTCAGTGGCATTGATGAATCTTCTAAGGAATACTAGTTCGTAGCATAGTTGTCAAGGTGTCAAGGCGAGGCTAGGCGTCCGGAGGGAGCCTAGGAGCCTAGGCGTGGCCTTACGTGCATAGGTGTGGCCTTATGTGCATAGGCATTCTCCAGACACGGGTATATATGTATAGTTTATACTTGCAGGTATATATGTAATAGGAAGCAATATAGCACCTTACTAACATGAAATTGAACATATTATAATCAAATGCATGCAACACAATGACACATACATAGTATAAATAACTAAACAACAAAATGAACAAATAAAATACAATCACTTGCTAACATAAAATTGAGCATATTCTAATCAAATGCATGCAACACAATGAACACATAGTATAAACAAATATACAACAACAAAATGAACAAAGAAGATGGGGGCGGATTGAGTTTTACTTTTAAAAAAAAAACAAAAATCATTGCCTAAAACTAGGCGTGCGCCTAGGCCGCCGCTTAGTGAGATACGCCTGGGCGCACTAGAGCCTAGCTGTCTCCGGGCGCCTAGTGCGCCTAGGCACGCCTAGGTTCGCGCCTTGACAACAATGGTTCGTAGCCACCACCAGATTCTAGAAAGAAAACATGCATGCAGAAACTCCAATACCCTGCCTTCAGATTGCTTCGGTTTAATCCCACCTACTAAGTATATTAATCCTACCTATTATTGGAGGGAGTTTTGAGAAGGTTAGAAACAAGTAAGACATGGTACAAGATAAAGGGTAGGTGTAGGGAGTATATACGAAGTATGAAGGTTTGGGAGGGGTGTGCCGGAGATATAACCATTGGAATAGCACTCTGTGCGACTGTACAACTCCAGCAGCTATAAAAATAATAGTTGGAATTGTGTTGCCACACTTGCTCGTAGTCTGCTTGTGCGATGGTCACCTATACACTGCCATGTCCTGGGTCATATGCAACCGCGTATACGCATATGCGATCACAGATCACAACAGAGAGCATTAAAGAGTAACATGAACAGTGATGCACTTACATTACTAGAAGCTTTTATGTCTATCTAAAGGTTGCATATGCAACCGCACATAACAAGACAGCGGAAGAGAGAGTAGCATGAAAAACGGATGCACTTATTATTAGCAAATTTTATGTTTCTCTACGTCGACTTTGAAAGACATAAAACTTGCATAAATAGAAGAGATAGTCCATAGAGGTTATAGAGCAAAGAAACATAGGTCACTTTTTATTCGAATAAGACTTCTAGTTTTGGAAATTTTTCTCGGATTAAAAAATTACAGAGTATAAATGGAATGGATGTTGCAATCTGAAAAATTAGTCTTGCTATGGGAAATCCTAAATTATAAAATCAAAAAATAGCATGAAATATTCATCATTTTCAATAGAGTCATAAAGAGTCCAATAAGCCTCTTACATTGTACATAACCCGTCCTTCAATTTGTTCCATAATGCTAATTAGCTCTAAGGCTAAACCTTAAACAATAAAATAAAATTCATTACAAGGCACACAAAAAAATTATTAAATATAAGTTAAATTTCTTCACAATAAACCGGGTTGAAAAGGCAAACCCCAGTGATATTGTCCACGTGGTGTGATTTTGATGACATGCCACATACAACTTACACGAAGGCACAGCAAGTTCAATTTGCTCATATGATCCTATCCATTAAGGTGCATTGCTTCAATGAACAACAAACCTTTACCAAAATTATGCCATATTCTCCTTAAGTATTATCTTCAAAGAAGCTCCATCATTGGTATTCCCATCTTGAAAGTACTCCTGAAACTCATCTTCTTTCTTAGATTCTTCTAACAAGGAGCTAAGACAAAAAAAAATGCTTTATCGCGATGCAACATACATGCTGGGATTCTCAACCAAATTAGATACTAGACAAGAATTAACCATGTGAGGAAGACGCGGTCTTAGGCTGCTCATTGCAATACCTTATTTTATTTTATGCTCAAACGGTCAAAGCTTGTGTGAGCCTCCTTTCTCACCAAGTCCCACTTTGATACATTCGATCAACGTTGCCATGATAATGTGATTTCTTTTCTTCTTTTTTGACAGGTAAGTTGCCATGAATGATATCTTGATACAAACTTGCTAGAGCTTTGTAAAAATAACCATTGAAAGCCTACTAAGATTAGCATGAAACTTCCACTTTGAAGATCATTGTGATCCGGGGATATAGTCATTCTCTAGGATTTCAGTCTTAAGGATTAAAAAGGGCGAATCTGGAGGTTTGCAAGGCAAGTTGTTTGAGTCTGCATATGGAACAAAGAGCAAGATTCCAACAATATGATTTTAGGGTTGAGAAAATTTGAGTTTCACAGAAGGTTAATATTTGCATCATGCCAATGTATCATACCGTATGAGATTCTCAACCAAAGTAGAAGAGGATTTACACTTACACACTAGAGGGGATTAATTACAAGAGAAAGACCCAGCTCTAGGCTACTCATTGCAATATCATATTTATCTTGATGCTTAAACCATCAAGCTTGGGCGATCCTCTTTCACGCGAAGTCCCACTTCCATCCATTCGATCAAAGTTATCATATGACATCTAGATACAAGTTTGCTAGGGTTTTGTACAAAAACTATGGAGCCATGGAAACTCAACTATGATCGCATGACCTACAACTTGTAGATCATTGTGCTCCGAGGATATACCCAAAATCTAGGTTTGCAAGCTAAAGGATTAATAAAGGTGAGAAAATTTGAAGGTTTTCATGGCATGTTGCTCAAATCTGCATTTTAAACAAATTTGAACTTTTCATGGAGAAAAATAAGCAAGATTCTAGCAATAGGATCTTACCGTTAAAAAATTGGGAGCATGGGGGGTTAAAAGACTTTGAAAAGACAAGAATTGGATAAAAGAGGAAAAGTTTTTGGGCTTTAGGGTTTCTTTTGATATTTCAAAGGAGAAACGTTAAAAATGTGAATTACAAGGCACAACATAATGAAACTACACCATACATCCGAGGGGTGTTTAAGCCTACACAGTCTAACACTCGATACCTGACATATATGGAAGAAGCATATAATGCATACACCACATGGCATATACACCACTACTCGCATATATTTGATATCTTTATATCAGGAAAAGTATGTTTTAAAAAATGGTTATGTTGTGTGGACACAAGGGACAAATTCACGTACTAAAAGAGACCTTTTATAGAGAAATAGGTTAAATAAACAATCAGAAATTATAAGTTGAACTCCTATACTCTTAACATACGGTTTTAAAAAATAGTCATGTTGTGTGAACACAAGGGATGAATTCATGTACTAAAAGATATCTTCTTAATAAAAATAGGTTGAACAATAAGTGGGCTGAGAATGATAGGCTTGAGAAGAACACCTCAAAAAAAAAGACATTTTGGAACCCACAAATAAACTGAAATTTTATTCATCTCTCAAATATGAACGTTACAAGCTCGCAATGAGTTTTTAAATAGCATTAATTAAACTCGAACATATTCTACGAACTCTGACAATAAATCTATTCAAAGGGTGCAAGATTGAAAAAACGCAATCACCACAAAGCCAGAGAATTCTAGACATTTGTGTCCATTGTACATGAAGGCCTTCTTAGAGAACATCTCATTCAAAAAAATATTAATTGAAAATGGAGCAAGTGTTAACATCGTACCACTTCAAACACTGAAAAGGCTTGGAAGTCCCTTAAGAAAGGATAATGTCACCTCTTCAATTAGAGGAGTGACCGCTCAAACTTTACGATACGATGAACTTCCTAGTAAAGTTTTTGCATAACCATAATCACCAAACATTATACCATTTATACGAGGTTGGTTTTATAAACCATTCATCAACAGTCATACCCAGTGAGCTTGTATAATTTAAGCAATATAGTCAGAGGCGGAGCCAAAAATTTATTGTAGGGGGGCAAGGTGTTAAGTAAGGTGAATTGTCAAACAATGATCGACTAATAGTAGTCAACAATTTTTACACTTTTCATCAACTATCCATTGGCAATAAGGTTCAAAATAGTAAATACACTACATGAAATTAGATAATTCACTCGGCATTCAACAACATATTAGATCTGTCAGATTATAGTGACAGTTTTAATCCGTCGTTAAAAGTAGGTCGTTCGTCGCATCTATCTACCCCCCCCCCCCCCCCCCCCAATCCACCACAGTTACAAGCATCAATGTCATAGAAGAGCACTTTGAATTGAAAACACATGAGAAGGGACTGAAACGAGAGGAGGACTGATCCTCACAACCTCTCAATTGATTCAAGGCAGCCCAAGACCCGCATTAATCGAATGACGTTTGTTCTATTGTTCACGGGTTCTTAATGATTCGTTGTTTCACTGGGTGGGAATCTTTACCCAAGGGAAAGGGATGAACTGAATAGAAACCGATTCAAGACATTGTTGCAAGAGCCAAGACGTAGGGGCCGTTAGAGGGGGGGCAACATTAAAATAAACTTAGGCATTTGACACCATATACAAACGAGAGTCAGGTTATTTACAAAATCTTGGGGGGGTGCCTGGGCTCTACCTGGCTCCGCCCATGAATATAGTCCATTCATTCAGAAATACGCAAATTTATGAGTTTGATCCTTTTTAAATAAAGAGTAAGGCTTTGGGATGATATTAGACTATATGGAATGCATAGCTTTCGTAGATGGTTGTCTTCTACATTAGGCACCCTTTTAAGTCAACATTAACTAATAAGCTCATTTGTGATTTCTTTTTTTTTTTTTAGCAATTCCTCTTCGAGACATTTGTGATTTCTTATTGAGAGGTCTCTTTGATATATGTGGAAAATAGGATTGCCAAACAAAACTATTCTGCCAAGCATTAAGGAAAATATATATTAATTCTCAATGTCTCAAAAGAACACACCATAGATTTATTAGTTTTGTTTAGCTAGAAGTTGTAACTCTTAAAGGGAGTATATAATGTTGTAAACTTAAAATTTGGGGCTTGCATCAGAGATAAAGCTCAGTTTTATCCTTTCTCCTAATTTCCCCTCTTATGTTTTTTTATTCCCACGTTCTAGGGCTTGTTATTGACCTTAGAAAACATGACATAGTTCAGACTTCTATTGAACACTAGATTCAAAAACAATTGGATAGATCTTTGTGTTTATGTTGCAACATGGGCTCCGTTAAGCAACCCATGAGGTTTTGGAACAATTCATTTGAACATTCATACCTTTGTAAAAAGAATGGAGAACAAAATGAAAAGGTTGAGTGTGTCATCTGGTACATAGAATGTCAAAGTACTTTACAATGGTATTATGCAATGAGATTAGTGAAATGACGAAAGGGAACAAAGAAACCAATATATATATATATATATATATATATATATATATATATATATATATATATATATATATATATATATATATATAGAGAGAGAGAGAGAGAGAGAGAAGTTCAACTCGAGTTCATGATTAGATTGGTGGAATTGAGTTTTTCAGACATGTGTACAAGTTTTCTTTTAATTTTTACCTTATGTCTTTTCAGGGTTCATCCCTCTTAAATGCTTGTCCCCTCTTACTTACTTTATGTCTTTTCAGTGGACACATGGAGCAATATAAACCATGTTTCACCCATTGTTCAAAAACTCGAAACTCGGACTCAACTCGAAAGTTAGCAGAGTCGAGTAAACTCGGTCGAGGTTTCTCCAAACTCATTCCGACTCGGCCAAATAACTCGACTCGAAATCTGTCCGAGTCGAGTTGACTCGGTCCGACTCGGTCGAGTTTTTCCGAGTTTAAAAACAGTGGCTTCACCATTCATTTGTGAACTCAAGTTCACCAACCCACATATATATATATATATATATATATATATATATATATATATATATATATATATATATATATATATATATATATATATAGGGGCATGCTATAATGCGGCATGCGGTAAGTGCGGCACCACATAGTAGCCGTCTAATGCACTACTAAGTGCATGCGATGCACGCAGTGCGTGCATCAGACGGCTGCGGTGCAGTGCCGCATGTACCGCATGCCGCATTATAGCATGCCCCATTATATATATATATATATATATATATATATATATATATATATATATATATATATATATGTGTGTGTGTGTGTGTGTGTGTGTGTGTGTGTGTGTGTGTGCGCGCGCACTAGCTAAACAAAAAAATCAGCTTAAAATATTGGTAGGTGCTTAAGTTAAGGAAATATTATTTTGGGTAATATGTTAGTGTGGAATTTGGATTAAAATTGAGATTGTTGCCTCTTGATCCAAATGTGTCCCATCCTCTCGTACCTTTATCTTAAGGTCAATCGTCTGGTATTTGTAATTTATACCTTCAATTCACACCAATATACAAGTCTCGGCCATCGACTATCGAATCTATATAACCATTTCTTCGACTCAACAGTCATCAAAGCAATTAGTGAACATAATCAAGTGACAAAAAGATTCCAATGCTAACAAACATGGAAGACAGTGATTCCAGAGGCATACCACTTGGCACGAGCAGTGAAACTGAGGGCGGAGGGCTGCGGTGCGGTGCACGGCCCCTCGGTGGCGATCTTGTAGAACCCGTACAGCTGCAGCTGCACCTCGCTCGAGACCTTGGGCGACATCCGGTCCGCGGCGGTCGCGGCCACGAACGCAGTTGCCGCACTGAACGCCTCGTCCAGCTCCGTGCTCTCGATGCCCTCCCAGTCGTCTTCATCCCCCAGCAGGCTCTCTCCGGTCATCGACTCCCGCTCCTCCCGAGCTCCGGCGTCTTCCTCCCTGGCCCCGGGCTCGTCGATGTCGGATGAGCCCGCCATCGGCCGGGTCCGATCGCTCTTGATGCCCCTCTCGGCTCCCGGGCTCTTGGGGAGCAGGTCTTCTTCCCGGACGATCTTGAGGTTTTCCTCCTTGAAGGAGATGACCATGGAGATCAGCTTCGCGACGAGGAAGGAGAAGATGAGGCCGAAGAATACGGCCTGGCAGAGCTCCTGCCAGTCCCCCATGGCGAAATCAGGATAAGGAACAGAATCAAACCCTAGGAAATGGGGGATGCAGTCGTCCCCAAGATCTGAGATCAAGGCGCTGTGGTGAATGAGAAAACTTGACGCCGTAAAAATCTAAACTATACTTTCTTGAGATTCTTCATATTTTTATAAAGCATAAAGTTTTTATTTTATATGGGTCCTCATGTTCTGGGTGCTTTTTTTTTTTTTTTGGTTATTTTGACTTTGCCCCCAAAATTTTGCCTTGAATTAAACTTTACCCCCCATCATATTCATTAATTAGACTTTACCCCCCAAAACTAACTGTTCCGTCTGCTCACCATCTAAGAGAAAGGGTGAGCTGACGGAAAAGAAATAAAGTTTTCGGGATAACCTGAGCCCTAAATTTTGCCTTGAATTAGACTTTACCCCCCATCATATTCACTAATTAGGCTTTACCCCCTAAAACTAACTGCCAGCTCACCATCTAAGGGAAAGGGTGAGCAGACGGAAAAGAAATAAAGCTTTGGGGACCCGACGGAACAGTTTGTTTTGGAGGGTAAAGTCTAATTAATGAAAATATGAGGGTAAAGTCTAATTCCAGTCAAAGTTTAGGAGACAGTCTAAATAACTTTTTTTCTTTTTTTTTTTTACATCTTTCCTATGGTGTATTGGGGAATATTTTCAGTAGATCCTGCATACGCTGGCTCAGAGCCAATCAGCACGCTCTGAGTGTTGGGGGTCGCTGCCCCAGTTCCCACTACCCCCTATCTCTTGAGTCACAATGGGTCCTGCGGTTGTAGCGTACACAGGATGTGCTGAAAATTTTACTGGTGCCTTAGTCTATTAAGTTGGTCGGACTCTTATGTTGTTTTTTTTTTCTTTTTCCTTTAAATGGGGTTTTAGACTACCATCTTAATGGCCTTATAGTTGAGTTTACGTCTTTTTTTCTTTCTTTTCTTTTTTAAAAAAATAGAGTTTTAGACAACAGTTTTAATGGCCTTATAGTTGAGACGACCTGCTAGCCATGTGCGATGCATGGATGACTACGATTAAATTCTCGAGTTATAAGTTTTTTTCTTTCACATTATTTGTGAATATTAATTTATTTGGAAGAGGGCTCTATGTGGCACACTTTGGTCCACCAAGGTGAGAATCATGGATGCATCATGGGGTGCAACTTGGTTCAGGTAAAACCACGAACCAACCCAACCCGATCTAAATGGGTCGGGTTGTTTTGGGTATTTTGGCGAATTGGACTGATTTGGTTCTATATTTTGTAGACCCACTAAATCCGGGACAGTGCCAGGTTGCGGCTTGGCTAGACCCGACCCAACCCGAGAACTAAACACATATATATTAGTTCATATATATATATATGTCATGAGTTTGGGCTTTTGGGCTACATCACACTAGCACCCAAGTAAATGCTAGTTTGTTTACTAACGTTGAAATAACTACCAAGAGAACTCAATGGGTAGCTAAAGCCTAAAGTCCATCGTAGACCTCCAGCTTGTTAGTACATAGCCAATTATCATTATTTTTTTAGACCAACTACCAATCCGAGAACCGACCCAAACCAAACCGACCATAGTGTGGGTTGGGTTGGTTCAGATCTATGCCCAAGTCGAGGTGGTTCAGCTTTTAATATGGTAGAACCAAGCTAGTTCGGTTTGTGGGTGCAAAAATTGTACCGGACCGAATCAGAGCCATATGGACTCACACAACAGCCCAAGTAGGTAAGCCCGCCCAGGCTTAACGGCCCACTCTGCAGGGCCCGCAGATCAAGCACTCCTCCTTATTGGGTCAGAACAATGGCCCAATAAGGGCCCAGCAAGGAGGCCCAGAATCGGTGTCACGTCATCACTGCCATATCGGGCACATGCCTATGCTATAAAATGACCATATGGCTTACAGAGAGGGGGTTGGTCATTCGATCAAAGGAGGATGGTTATAGAGCAAGTGCTAGAGCTCAGTTCTCCCCTTCTTGTTTTCTTCTAGTTGCTCCGTGCAATCCCGCTGAACAAAGCTTCTTTCGGTCTGTCGAGAGAATGCTTCCCCTCCTTACTCATATTATAGTGAAGATCAGGTGGCACCTCACGCTCGGAGACATAGGTCGTAAGACCGAACTTCAATAATAATTCATTGTGTCATCTCTCTCCCCCTTATACTTACTCTACACTTTAATCTCTACATCATTCATAACATCCACATTCAATCAAGGCTGTGGGGCGGGCTTTCCATTCAAGACGGTACAGAAATTTCCCCCACACGGTTCGGCTCCGAGTTAGCTCAAACCCGAACCAACCCGACCCGAGTTGAACCCCTCTTGCATCATATGGTAGTTATGGTGTCACCTCGTGCGGCATAGATACTATGTTTGATGATTTTCTTTTTCTTTCTTCGTCTCTCTGCTACATGTCACAGCCAGCTTTCTTTGGAAGCAATATAAAATGGGAAATTTTATTCATACCCCAAAAATCTGTAATTAGCCCCCGTCTCTCTATCGTTTCTCAATAACTTACTCAACAATCCTTTAATGCCAACAATGCCCTTTTTTTTTTTACCCCAAACCCCTTACTCACTACTCAGCGTCTTTTCTACCCCCAACCCAACCCAAGGTTTGTTTAAACTTAGCCCAAGCCCAACCCGTCGGGTTGGCCGGGTTTTGCGGGGTGGGTTCGGGTTGGCCCGCCCAAGTTGCAGCTAGGGGTGGCAATGGGTCAGGTCGTGTCAGGTTCATGTCCTGTCTAGTTTCGTGTCGCGTCCAAAACCCCTAGACCTGGATCCGACCCGTTTAACTAATGTGTCTAGATCCTAAACCCGTACCCTACTCGCTAATAAACGGGTAGACACAATAAGACCCGGTAAGACCCGTTTACCACCCGGATCTATTTAGTTGACCCGATCCGACCCAATCCGACTCGACCCGACCTGACCCGAAAGACCCGCTGGTATTATATATTATAGTATCGGATTGCTGGTAGACCCGACCCGACACGACCCGTTGAATACTAAACGGGTCTTCCTGGGTCTACCGTGTCTAGACCCTAAACCCGGACCCGACCCGTTTATTAAACAGGTCTATCGTGTCGACCTGTTTACGACCCGAACCCGTTTAGCCTTGACCCAGACCCGCTAACTTCGTGTCGGGTCCTGTCAGGTTCGAAATTGCCAGCCCTAGTTGCAGCCCTACCTGTGCCTTCAAGTACCAGCCAACGACATGGGGTTTATTTAAAAGTGGGGTGTATTCAAAAGTGCATATAATTGGGGTATATTTAATGTGTTTGATTAGGGTATAATCAAGTTGGGCGGGCCATTTAACTGGGGTGTATTGATGGTGGGGTGGAAGGGGTAAGGGTATTTTTGGGACAGGAATGGGGTATGAAAAAAAAAATGGGGTGTGTTCAAGTTTGTTGAAAATGGAGGCTAATTACAGATTTTTGGGGTATGAATAAAATTTCCCTATAAAATAGCAATGATATTAGGAGAAAAAAACAAAATAATAGCAAATTTGAGAAAGTGGGATGAAGGATATTGTAAATAAAAGAAAGCATCACCTGTATGTTTTTATTTTTATTTTTATTTTTATTTTTATTTTTATTAAATATAAAAGTTAATCTAACCCCAAACAATGTCTTACAAGAGTGCGCGCACGCACACACACACATAGAGAGAGAGAGAGGGGGGGGGGGGGGGGGGAGACCTTGTTTTCCGGGTAAGAAGTTGCAGCCTCCTCCTACTCTCATGGGCCCAATACAGCAAAGATTGTGGCAGATGTAGAGGCACGTGGCACGATTCATCTGTGACATCGGAAGATTGTGAAGTCCCTAGCTCAATGAGTCTGAAGGCCAGCCTTAGGCATCTGAACGATGGTTCAGACAGCTTGTTGTCAGGAGATCACCTTGGTCCGAACGTGATTGGACCGTTCAGATCTGATCTTCACTGTCTGAACCATTGTCCCGACGGCCAGGCCACACGGTCCGAACAAAATGGTTCGGACGTGTGCATTGTCTCTCCAACACTTGGATAATTCTAAGTGTTGAACATCACGGCACCACCAAGAGCAACCTATGTACACGAAAGGTACATGCACTGGGGTCCACTTGAGACTCAAAGCTGTGCAAGAGTGCACATGGTAAATTCGATAAATCCGAAAACCGAGCGTCAAGTCTGAATAAGTTGAAAATGTGAAACATTGCGAACTTGAGAATATTTAAGGAATAATTTCAGAATGCGTAATCTAAAGAATTTGAAACCAATGAATCAAGTCTGAAAACAAAGACATGTAAACTCATGAACTTAAAAATACTTTGAAACACGATTTTGAAAAGGTCGTGTAAATCGGAAAAACGTCAAAACATAAATACGAATATGCACTACGGATTTAACATAAACCTCTAACTGAGCAGATTGTCCTACGACCCCAGATGTAAGTGAAACCACATGTATCTTGGGTGTGTGAGATGGTCTTAGAACCTTCAAATGACGCTTGTCAAACTTGATGTGTTCATGAATGCCAACGCTCTGAGACCAACCACTACAATAGGATACTTCACTGACCAAGAATGCTTGTGCACACAAATTATTACAACAAGGGTGTTTGCATCTTTTGCACTAACACATGGCATCAAAGGCCTAAACTTTATGAAATTAGTATACTAATATAGATAGATAGGAGAATGATTATGTTCCAACCTCTTTAAAGAGGTTAGACCATCACCCTCTCTCATTGGTCCATTTCGAGGGCATGTATGCCATTTCGTACTATTTCATCTGGTGAAGTGACCAAAAGCCCTCGAAATGGACCAATGAGAGCAAGGGTAATGCTCCAACCACTTTAAGGAGGTTGGAATAAAATTGTTCTAAGATAAATAGGTAGATGTGCTGGCGGTGGTGTGTGGTGGTCGGTGGCGACGGCGGCGGCGACAGTGGCAGTCGTGGGCGACGACCAAGGGTGGTGGCATCCCTGTTGGGTTCACCCCATGGCCATTTATTTTCGGATTGCCACTTGTCACTCCCCAAATCGTCAAAGATCGATAGGGGAGACGATCATCAGTGGAGAGGACTCGAGCCTGACTTTGAGTGCCATGGCCCCACGATTATATAGGGCTTGACTCCTCTCTACTGATGATCGTCTCCCCTATCGGTCGCTTACAATTTGGGGAGTGATGTGGCGATCCGAAAATGAACAACCACGATCTATGGCCATGGGATGAACCCAAGGGGGGATGCCACCACCCCCAGTTGCCTCCCATCATCTGCTGTTGTCGCCAGCCACCTTTCTCGTTGACCACTGCCGCCACCCCTACTGATCACCGGTCACCACCACCGCCGGCGACCACCCCTACTAATCACCGGCCACCACCACCGTCGGCGACCACCCCTGCAGACCACCGGCCACTACCCACACACTGTCGGGCGGTGGCATCCCCCTTGGGTTCATCCCATTGCCATGGCCCTTGATCTTGGCTGTTCGTTTTCGAACAGCAAATTGTCAGAGATCGATAGGGGAGACGATCATCAGTGGAGAGGAGTCAAAACTCGGTTAAATCGTACAACGATTGTGCTGAAAAATTTCCCAGACAGCAGTTTGATACGCTGTCCGCACTCCCACAGTTCCCTAAACCTAGGGGTGTAAAACGATCGGGCCGGGCCTAGAGATGTTAAGCCCGGCTAGGCTCGTCGGGCCGGACTGGGCCAAGCCTCGGGCCCGGCCCGGGTATATATATATTTGGAATTTCGGACCGGGCCAAATTTGGGCTTAAAACAAGGTATGTTTAATTTAAAAAAATTGTGCATAGTGGGATTTGAAGGCTGAACCTCTAAAAATGGTTGACAACTATAACCACTGCACCATACTTCTTAATATTTTAAACAACCAGTTTATATGTATATAATAAGTATATAGTATTTATATCGGGTTTTTGAGTTTTCTTTCAGGCCGGGCTGCGGGCTCAAGGTGGCGGCCCGAGCCCGACCCATGGTATGTTCGGGCCGAGCCATTGACCTGGCCGAGTTCGGGTCGTTGACTTTCAGGACAGGTTTGGGCCGGTGGGCTTTTCTTACACCCCGTCCTAAACCCCACCCGTCCCCAAAACCTTGGGCGGCGGCAACCGCCGACCCTCTACACCTCCGTGTGCCACCCATCTCTTATCTCCCTCTCGATCTCCATCACATTCAGAGGCATCGCTCGCTCGCTCGAGAGAGATCGGTTGCCGGGCCAGGAGTTCTACTCCACGATGTCTAGGTTCCTCCATGAGCTTGAATCCAAGAAGCGGACCTAGGTTTAGGGTCGCCGATCCGTACTATTCCGTACGTCGACACTGTCGTCAGTGATAACAGAACAACTTCTGTTAAGGATAACACTTCTGTTAGGATAATTTGTTAAGGATAAATCCGGCCGGATGTAACTAACTGTTACCTATTTCTTATAAATTAACATGGACGGGACTTGAGGTAATAACCCCAAGTCAACCATCCATTACCCCTCTCTCAGCCTCTCTCTCTCTCTTTATCTCTCTCTCCCTCAAAAGTTATCATGGTATCAGAGCCGCATTTCTGAGGTGTGTTAGATCAACATCTACCCTCTGTTCCTTAACCTTTTCTTCCAACCATTTTTTTACTCCTAAGCATCCTTCATCATGACAGATTCCTCTTCAACATAATCTTCTTCTCCCTCTTCTACTCCTCATCCTTCCTCGCCTTCTTCTCCAATGATGCTCCTCATCAAAAACCTGAGCTCTCTGGTCACAATCAAACTCGATGACACTAATTTTATGACTTAGAAATATCTCTTTCTCGGTGCCTTGTCAACCTTCCAGCTTGACCATCTCGTTGATGGTAGTCATCCTGCCCTAGAGCCCACCAATTCTCTCTACCAGGAGTGGATCATCGCGGATAGACAGCTTCGTATTTGTCTCCTTACCACCCTTTCCCCTAGCATCCTTCCTACAGTGCTTCGTCTGCCTGGGTCTCGTGATGTCTGGGTGGCGCTCGAGAAGCGCTTCCTTTCCCAAGACCGATCTAATGTCCTTCATCTACGCTCTCAACTTCAGAAGATTCAGAAAGGCACCCTTTCTTTATCCACCTATGTTCAACAGATTCAAACTATCTGCGACAACCTGGCTACGATCGGTGCTCCAGTCTCCGAGCCCGACATCGTGCTCTATACCCTCGATGGCCTCCCTGCAGCATACAACAATGTCAAGACGACGCTTCGTCTTCGTCCTGGTCCTTTGGCTATGGACGAGCTCTCTGCTCCCCTACACGCGGAGGAGAACTACCTTGAAGCGGCCTCTACAACCACTAGTTCCCCTGATCCCCACCTAACCCCGACCCCCCCACCGGCCTCCTCTGCCTTCACAGCCAGCCGTGGGGGTGGTCGTCGTGGCAACCATGGAGGTGGTGGTCGGTCTACCGTGGTCGTGAATGTGACGACCAATATCCAATAGGCCAATAGCCAAGAGCCAAGACTCCTGAGGCGGGAATGCCAAGATGGATGAGGTGAGGTGAGGTGAGGTGAGGTGTACAATACCATGAGTTAGTCCCATATCGCCTGGAGAGAAGGAGATCCTGAGCTACTTATATAATTTCCCCTCCCAAACATAGAAGACGCGTTTTAAAACCGTGCGCCGCTACGGAATTCGTAAGAACTCCGTAGTTAAGCGTGCTCGGGCGAGAGTAGTACCAGGATGGGTGACCCCCTGGGAAATTCTCGTGCGGGCACAGGCAAAGTGGACAATATCTTGTGTGTTTGGGGCGGATGTTACAAAATGGTATCAGAGCCGGTTCTCCTCGCTATGGGGGGTCTAACCCTACACGAGGACGTGTAGCCCTAAGGGGGGTGGATTGTGACGACCAAGATCCAATAGGCCAATAGCCAAAAGCCAAGACTCCTGAGGCGGGAATGCCAAGATGGATGAGGTGAGGTGAGGTGAGGTGTACAATACCATGAGTTAGCCCCATATCGTCTGGAGAGAAGGAGATCCTGAGCTACTTATATAATTTCATCTCCCAAACATAGAAGACGCGTTTTAAAACCGTGCGCCACTACGGAATTCGTAAGAACTCCGTAGTTAAGCGTACTCGGGCACGGGCAAAGTGGACAATATCTTGTGTGTTTGGGGCGGATGTTACAAAATGTATCCATGCAATAATTGTTATTAATTTATTAATTTTTTCTAAGACATACTTATTTTAATAATATTTTAAAGCATGTGTCGTCGGACTCGCGACTTCGCATGCAAGGAGGGGTCCACGTGACCACATGTGGCGATGTCCGGCGGGACCCGCATGCAGTACCATGGACACCTACCCTAGTTATCATTTCCCACTATCAAAGACCACGGGAAGGGGAGTAGATGTCACCTGGTTGTTGATCACGCACGAACTCTCGTTAACTGTTCTTGATCCGTCTCTGCTTTATCTATGGCTGGATCGTCCCGGTCACGCACTGCCAAATTCGCACACAGCGAACCCATGGTTAATGCTTGCTACCGAGTAATACGGGTTTAGGGCCGAGTCGGCCGAGTCGAGAAGCCTAGGTGTTATCGGACGTCACCGGTCTATCGACACGCAAAACGATGATCTAATTTTACTTGGGTCAAAACCTTAATTTTACAGGGGTCATCGGACCCTAATTAACTCATATATATCAAACATAACTCATCCTTGGGTTAGGGATTCCAAAAAGTGGGTCCGAAATTTCGGAAGGTCGTGACCTAAGGGGGGACCAAGTAAGAACTCCGTAGTTAAGCATGCTCGGGCGAGAGTAGTACCAGGATGGGTGACCTCCCTGGGAGTTCTCGTGCGGGCACGGGCAAAGCGGACAATTTCTTGTGTGTTTGGGGCGGATATTACAAAATGGTATCAGAGCCGGTTCTCCTCGGGATGGGGGGGGTCTAACCCTACACGAGGACGTGTAGCCCTAAGGGGGGTGGATTGTAACGACCAAGATCCAATAGGCCAATAGCCAAGAGCCAAGACTCCTGAGGCGGGAATGCCAAGATGGGTAAGATGAGGTGAAGTGTACAAGGCCATGAGTTAGCCCTACATCGCCTGGAGAGAAGGAGATCCTGAGCTAGTTATATAATTTTTCCTCCCAAACATAGAAGACGCATTTTAAAACCGTGCGCCGCTACGAAATTCGTAAGAACTCCGTAGTTAAGCGTGCTCGGGCGAGAGTAGTACCAGGATGGGTGACCTCCATGGAAAGTTCTCGTGCGGGCACGGGCAAAGCGGACAATTTCTTGTGTGTTTGGGGCGGATGTTACAGTGAAGGCCCGGATCGCGGTGGTTTTGATCGCACCCGCGGTCGTGGTCTTCTCGGTGGATCTCCCACCACAGTCTGCCAAATCTGCTCCAAACCGGGTCATATAGCCCTTAACTGTTGGCATCAGACAAACATTGCTCTCTACCAAAGCCAGGGACCTCCCCCCCCTACGACGTTCTCTTCCCCTGCGCTGCTAGCAACGGCTCCTCCGACCACTCGCAATCCATGGTATGCAGACAGTAGCGCGAGTAATCATCTGACACCTGACTTCTCCAACCTCAGTATTGCCTCTCCCTATAATGGTAATGACTTAGTTACCATTGGTAACGGTGCCTCCTTGCCCATCTCTCATTCTGGTCGCGGTATTCTATCTACTCCTACGTCTTCCTTTTAACTTAACAATATTTACCATGTTCCTACAGTGTCTGCTAATCTTCTATCTGTCAATCGCTTCGCGCCTGATAATAATTGTCGTCTTTGTTTTGACTCTACTGAATTTTTTGTCCAGGACAAGAATACGAACAAGATTCGTCTTCGCGGACCCAGTAGGAATGGGTTATACCCTTTTTCGTCGGGTTCCCTGTCCTCTTCAACCTTTGTTGCATTCGTTGCTTCTGCCGTTGCTGCTACAGTCTTGCAATCCCGTCTTGGCCACCCCTCTACCGGCACTCTCCAGTTTCTTCAGCAATGATCGCCTCTTCCGTTCATCGGCTCGTTCAAGTTTTGGTGCACTGCATGTAATCTCGGGAAAAGCCATCGTCTCCCGTTTCCTTCCTCGTTGTCCACCGTCAGTCGTCCCTTAGCTTTAGTGCATTCTGATGTATGGGGCCCTTCCTCTATCCCCTCTGCTAGTGGATTTCTCTATTATGCCTCTTTTATTGATGAATATTCAAAGTATTGTTGGGTTTTTTCAATCAAAAATAAATCTGATGTCTTATCTGTTTTTCTTTCTTTTAAGCCTCTTGTTGAAAATATGTTTGCTTCCCGTATTAAAACATTACGCACCGATGGTTGTGGGGAGTTTGTCAGTATTGCTTTTACATCAATTCTCACCTCCAGTGGCATACTACATCAAGTCTCGTGTCCTCATACCCCAGAGCAAAACGGGGTCGCAGAAAGAAAACATCATCATTTGGTTGACATCACTGTCACCCTTATGCAACATGCATCCATGCCCTATTGTTATTGGGCCGATGCCCTCTGTACAGCCACCTATTTAATCAATTGTCTCCCCTCACCCCTGTTAGGTCACAAATCTCCTTTTGAGGTTCTATTTAAGCAAACCCCTGATTATCACTCTCTCCGAGTGTTTGGTTCCTTATGCTTTCCCTGGCTTCGACCTTACTCCTCCCATAAACTTGAACCTCGTTCACGACGATATGTCTTTCTCGGTTATTGTGCTCGCTCCAAAGGATACAGGTGTCTTGATCCATCCACGGGAATGGTGTTCATTTCTCGTCATGTCCGTTTCTTTGAGAATATCTTCCCGTTTGCACTTGACCCGCCTGATGCCCGGCCCCCTTACATCGTTTCGAAGCACTCTCCATATCTCCCATTCCTACCCCCACTCTTTTCCACCACTAACACCACTACTGCTCCATCAGGATCTACAACTGATACTCCCAGTGCCCCGCTTCTTCCTCCACCATGGCCGAGACTTTCCTCCGTCCAACAGCCTAGGAGCCGGCGTCCAGTTGCTGCCGCTTCATCTGACTCCGGCTCTGCTGCATCCTTACCCGCCACTTAAGGACTCGGAGTTCCAACTACACATGCTGGCGGTTCTTCCGTGGACCCGATCTCCTGCCTACCAGCATCGACTCATGTTTCCTCTCCCGCTGATTCCCCCTATTTGAACTCCATGGAACACATGTCACATATCAATCCTTTGGATCCTGCCGTCAGCGAGCAACCAGCCCCAACAAGACTCCACCACTCCTAATGCTCCTGGCCACCCCATGGTTACTCGTTCCAAAGTGGGTGTCTTTAAGCCAAAACATCCTCTCTATCTAACAGCCATCTCCTCCACTCCTGACATCGAATCCACATGCTTCACTGAAGTCAATCGACATATGGAATGGCGTCGGGCAATGTTCGCTGAATTCCAAGCTCTCTAACGGCAAGGGATGTGGTGTATTGTCCCCTCTCCTTCCTCGGTCAACGTTATCGCCTGTAAATGGGTGTTCAAACTGAAACGACATCCTGATGGCACAGTAGCTCGCTACAAAGCTCGCCTCGTTGCCAAGGGCTTTCATCTGCAGGAAGGTGTCGACTTCCAGGAGACTTTTAGCCCGGTCGTCAAGATGGCCACGGTCAGGGTCGTTATCACTCTTGCGCTTCACTTCGGCTATCATATTCGACAACTTGATGTCTCTAATGCATTTCTTCATGGCTTCATTTCAGAGGAGATCTATATGCAACAACCACCCGGGTTCGTTGATCCCTCTCAACCAGGGCATGTTTGTCGCCTTCGAAAGGGCCTTTATGGTTTGCGACAGGCTCCCCGTGTATGGTTCGATCGCCTCTCCACCTATCTCCAACTTCTGGGCTCTATACTGTTGATATTCACTCTTTATACAACGGACTTCTCGTCAACTCACCATAATGTTTGTGTATGTAGATGACATTCTTGTCACTGGAAATGATCTCGCGTATATTACTCACATTCTCTCGCAGATGAAGTCTCAATTTGAGATGAAGGACCTTGGTCACCTTCGTCATTTTCTATTAAGGTCTCTTCTAATGCCAAGGGCCTATTACTGCACCAACACAAATATACTGTTGATATTCTCTCTCGCGCATCAATGACTGACTACAAGCCATACCTGACACCCACCTCCTCCAAGAAGGGTCTGGATCCGGCTCTTACTACTCCGTTCATGATCCTACACTTTATAGGAGTTTTGCGGGCATGCTTCAATATTTAACAGTCACCAGGCCGGATATCTCCTATGTTGTCAACACCATTTGCCAACACATGCATGCTCCAATAACCGGTGACTTCGTCGATCTCAAGCGGGTACTTCGCTACATCAAGGGAACCATCTCACATGGCCTCCAATTTTTCCTTGGCTCTCTTCTACTTCAAGCTTTCTCTGATACTGACTGGGCGGGGAATGACGTCGATCGGCGATCTACTATCAGACTGTGCTTGCTGCTTGGCGGTAATGCGGTCTCTTGGTCTGCTAAGAAACAACCCACGGTTGCTCGCTCTTCTACAGAATTTGAATACTGGAGTCTCGCTACTACTGCTGCTAAAGTCACTTGGCTAGTCATGCTACTTCATGACCTGTATATCCTTGTGCCTGGTCCTCCCATTAGCTGGTGTGACAATATCTCCGCTATTGCATTGGCCTCAAATCCAGTATATCATGCCCGCACCAAACATATTGAAGTGGACTACCACTTCGTTCATGAGAAGGTCCTTCAGAAGCGATTTGAGGTTCGCCATATCTCAACAGTCAATTAACTTGCAGATATCTTCACCAAGCATCTGCCTCAGACTCTGTTCAAATCACTACGGGACAAGCTTCTCGTCCGATCCGTCGATCAGCTTGCGGGGGGCTGATAACCGAACAACTTCTGTTAAAGATAACACTTATGTTAGGATAATCTGCTAAGAATAAATCTGGCCGGATGTAACTAACCGAATGTAACTAACTGTTACCTATTTCTTATAAATTAACATGGATGGGACTTGAGATAATAACCCCAAGTCAACCATCCATTACTCCTCTCTCAATCTCTCTCTTTATCTCTCTCTCCCTCAAAAGTTATCAATCAGATGGAGAAGCTCCAGGTCTACAGGAACAGCTCCGTGGAGTGGAAGCCATCGGCGGTGGTGGCCTTCGCCACAAGCACGGACGGCTCGTAGGTCGCGGCCGCCCGGGAGGACGGCTCGCTCAAGATTTGGTTCGTCTCCCCCGGTTCCGTTGGGTGGCATTGCCAACTGGTATGTTTCTTCCATCCAGTCCCCTGATTTATTTATTTGTTTTTTTATGTAATTTAAGCATAAAATGTACCTGTTCTTGTTGCCGCAGACGATCCATGGAGATCCCATCTCCAGAGTGTCATCATTGGTCTGGTGCCGCTTGAGCCCGAAGGGTGAAGGCCCAGATCGTTTGCTTTCTTCGAGCATTGATGGGTCCAACGGGCTCCGAACAAGGAGCACCTCCTAAGACCGTGGGGCCCATTTTTTGCTGCCACCTCATTGGGAACCTCCTAGTCGAGAAGTTCAGCTCCAACGACCTCCGAACTGGATATATGAGCCACTTTTGCACCAAAACCCTATATGTTTACAATTTATCCAAACCCTCCAATTTTACACCAAACCCCTCCTAACGTAATTTTATATACAAGAATAGTGGGAGAGTGAAGAATGGTGTGTAGAAGGGGGTGTTTGTCGATTTTTAAAAAATATTTGGTATTTTTTAGAATTTTTGGCATGCATTATTGTATACATAAAAAATTATTATAAAAAGATGAGGGGGTTTTTTTGTAAAAAAATATATTATTTAATTCATTCAGACCTCTGTTGTATGTGGAACCGTTCGGAGGTCCCGAGCACACATGGTGTCACGCCCCAGAAATCTGAAGACCGATCCCTGGGGTGTGAGGTGAGAAAAAGAAGAGGGTTTTGGGTCTGGTCAATTAATTGCACCAATTTGGGTTCTCACAGGACTTCTACGCTCTCTAATATGAAAAACAAGAAGGAGGGAGAAACAAGAGGGGGATCTTTTAAATTTGATTTTTTTGAAAAACATTTTTATTAAAAAGCAAAGAAAGATAAATGTCAATAGAGAGAAGACATTATCTAGTCAAGCTTGACCTTCAAAAGTCATATCCTCTCAATATGAGTGACCTGTCTGTGCCACTACATACTGACAGGAGTCTATCTGAGGGAGCACGAGGCTCAAGCCTCCTACGGCTAGCCAAGTGGTCTCATCCACGCCCTAACACTCAGGTGCACCAGTATAGGGTTCCTATCTACATGGTTAATCAATTTAGTCATTTATATGCACTTATATTTTCATCATGATCTATCCTAAGCTTAGGGCCTTGAGGAGAGGCTACCCAAAAGAATTCAGCTGGAACCATTGCAACTACAACCATAGAATACTGACTAACTAATAAGAACTCTTATTCCAATACAATTACAATGTCTGAAGAGAAAAGACTACAAGATTAACGTACTAAGCAGAAAGGTAACACTGCAACTCTAACTCCGCCTCTGGAATCCTACTGCTACTCCTGAGCCTCCGGACCTGCAACTGAGCCTACTCGTGGGAAAGAGTAGCCCCTAATAGGAAATTGGGAGATTAGCCAAATTAATGGCTAGTGACATCCTAATAGTTTTTAATAATATGAGACAACTAATCTTAATAAATTAAGATAAGATCTATCAGTTCTAGTATAATCAAAATTTGCAGAATGATACCTAAACCTATCAGTAGTCTATATTCACATGCAATTCCTACTGTCACTAGGTTATCTAACATGAAGTCCATTCAATGTTCTACAGCATTAAAGAACAAATTTAAATAAGACGTTCATATAAAGTCACGAAGTCATTATGTAAACAGTCACTCAATTCTAAATTCATATATAGATAAAACACACACTATCAAAATGTGAACCCCGGATATTTTGTTCATCCTGCCCCCGGTCGGGCATTACTATAGGACCTTTTATTTCGATGTAGAGGGTCAACACTCTCGCCGTGCATCCACCAACACCATGCACAAATCACCCAGATGATCATAAGGGGTTTCTCGTTTTTCACGGTAGAGCTATACTGCCCAACTTGCTTTACTATGGGAACTTCAACTCCCCGGGACAGGGTTGCTAGGCCAATCCCTACTCGAGGGCACCACCTATTGGCTTTACCACAACCCTTGCCCGTGACCCCTAACCTACTTAACTTCGGCTGTACGCGCAGGGTGGTTCACGGCCCTTGCGTGCACGAGGTCCCTACCTTCTAACCAGGTAGATTCACATATAACATCTTTCAACATATACAATGAAGCTACAAAAAGTCTATTTAATGCTTATCAATTTCCAACAATTTACCCCTGGTCCCGTACTGCTCTCGCAACCCATGCGACATAATAAATAAATAAAGTAAGACACTCATCCCGATGACCCGTGTGCTAGGGTTTCCATACTCCTCTCAGGAGGGTGGGTCCCGATAATTATTAGTTATTCAATTTATTATTTAATTTAAGGGAATCCTAATTACGGTGTTCATACAATCAAAAGCAATCATTATTATTATTCTATTAATATTTTAAGCATGCGTCGCCGGACTCGCGACTCCGCATGCAAGGCGGGGTCCACTTGACCACATGTGACGATGCCCAGCGGGGCCCGCATGCAGTGTCCTGGACTCCTACCCTTGGTCATTCTCATTTCCCACTATTAAAGACCACGCAAGGGTAGTAGATGTCACCTGGTTGTCGATCGCGCACGACTCCTACTAGTTGCTTCTGATCCGTCTCCGCTGGATTACCACGATCAAGGTCTGATAATAACCACAGCTCCGCATCACAACTTTATCGATTAAAACAAAAGAATCTACGATGAGGGTTCTATGCCAAGGATAATCGAGCACCCTCGATAGGGGACCAACATTGAGTCGACAGTACGTAAATCCGTACGACTGAAGAACTCGAACCTAAACAATACTAGGTCAAACAAGTAATTAGAAGCTAAACCTACTCATCGAATCGGGCTCGAAGAACCCTTTCCGATGGTTCCAGTTTCGCTGGAATCCGACTTCGGTCGGATGGTTTCGGGTCAAACCACGTAGAACCGATAAAATCGATCGCATGGCTGGGTTGCTAGGGTAGAAGAGGTTCTAGGGTTATATTCTGGGTTTAATAGGTAGGACTCAATGTTCTGAGCACGATGCCGCTAGTTTCGTCCGAATCCGAGTTCGGACGATGAAACGACGGTCAAACCACGGTACCACGATAAGATCGGGTCCAAGGATAAAACAGGGGATTAAATAGTACAATTACTATGCTAAACTATGACCAACAGGTAGTATTTTCCGAGCCGGTCGAAATGGCGCTGGTTTCGTCCAATTCCGAGTTCGGACGGAGAAATGGCAGTCGAACTAAAATCGACTGGTTCACGGGTCTGGTTCAAGTGAACCAGACCGGTTCACTAAGTGGGTCGGGTCAGGTCTGCAGGGTCGGGTCGGGTATGCAGTGGAAGGTCGGGTCGGGTTCAGGGCTAAACGGTTCGGGTCTGGGGTTTAGTTATAACCTGGAAAATTACTGCTTTGCCCCCCCCCCAACTTCTTCTTCTCCACGAGACCGAAACCAGCCGGGCCGGTTCCTGCGCGTCGGCGGCCGGCGGGAGGGGCGGCCTGGAGCGCCGGCGAGCGCTCGGCCGGCCTCTCCCGCACCACCCCCACAGAGGAGGCGCGGGGGGAGGCAGCCAGAGCGGCCGTCGGAGCCCGAGAGCTCGGTCGAAGGGGGGGCTCGCGCGGGGTCTACGGCCGGTGGTGGTGCGCCGGGGATCGTCGGGAGGGGCTCGGTGCGGCGGCGGTGTCCGCCCGTGCGGGCCGCGGCAAGGGAGAAAGAAGGGCCAAGGGTCGCGGGGTTGGGTCGCGGAGGGGATGAGAGGATGAGAGGGGGCTGACCTGGGGGTCTCGGCGTGCTCGCCGGGGCTCCGACGAGGGGTGGGTCGGCTGCTCCATCTCCCTCGATCTCTTCTCCTTCTCTCTCTCTGTCTCCCGTTCTCTCTCTTTTTCTCCCGTTCTCTCTCTCTCTCGCTCTCTCTCTCTCTCTCTCTCTATTTCTCTCACGTTCTCTCTCTCTCTACTTCGTCCTTCTCTCTCTCTTTCCCGTTCTCTCTCTTCTCATCTCGTTCTCTCTCTATTTCTCTCCCTCTCTCTCGGTTCATATATAAAGGGGGGAGGCTGTTGTGATAAGGGTTGGGGATAGGGTCGGTTAAAACTGAAATTCCTAAAAAGGGGGAGGGGATAAAGGTATGAAAGATTGAGATATATCATCCTGTCCGATTATTCCCATCCGAATTTTGGATTTTTAAATCCTGGGGAGGCCGATCGAGAGGGTCTAAACCCAACTAAAAGTTTAGGGGAAAGGTCCTAGGGCTGATCGGGCTCGGTCCCGAGCCCTGAACCGGGCTCGGTTGGAATCCGGGTGCGATTCGTCCATCAACCGGGCTGAAAAAAATAATAAGTCGTAACTATCAAATCGGAAGTCGGAATAGGGCCCGAGAGGATTCGTTGGAAAGGTCTCGTCAACGCAAACGCGTTAGCACTTGGTACATAATTTTCTGACTTTTGGATCTCCCGAAAAGAAGGAAAGACTCCAAAACTCAAAATAGCAATAACTATTCACCCGGGTGTCGGATCGACCCTAACTCAGGCTCATTGGAAGGCTCTCTCAGATCCTCATCTAAAGTATCTTGTTTTGTTACGATCCGATCACCCAATCTCTTGTGGAAAACAAAACGGCTACAACTATCGAGCAATTATCGTTTTTCTAGGGTTTACCTGTCGGGCTGCCGAAACTGGCTGCGCATACACATGATCGTTGCACGGAACACACCATCGTGACATGCTCGAAGTTATGGAGAATGTGAACGTAAAACATCTCATAGGTTTACGATCCATTTATTGGGAAAAAGCCCAAAGAAAAAGTCTGGCTGCAAAAAGACGAAACTAGCCATTGAGGATTTCTATTATTCTCAAATCTAACACCACAGGTGTTACAACCTACACACCTTAAAAAAAAAATTCGTCCCGAAAATTCAACTACAAAAATCATATATACGAGTCCACTCATCTCTACTACCAAAACAAGAACATTATAGCAATGAAAAGTTAACTATAACGAGTACGAAGATCCTCACTAACACTGCCAACAAGAGAGCCAAGTCACTATACCAAATCTTACTAAAAGAAAATCCTCTACTACTCACAATTCTACTCTCTTTACTAACCTAAACATTATACGAATCGAGTCTCGTAATTATTAGGATAGAAATGAACCTCCAAATTCTCACATCGTGAATACGAGTTTTGGTTTCCATTTCTCATTCTAAGCATTACGGATTAGACCAAAATCATGAGTTCTGATCATTAACCCTGCCTTGATAAGGGGCATCATATCCCCCTTATTAGTACTACCGAGGGGTGTCCCCCTCGGTAGGCTAACTACCAAAACTCATAGATTCAGAAACTTAAAATGCACTCAATTGTCAGTACCGATATAAAAGGTATATCAATGTATATGAGTGCCTATACACCCATATATAATTTATACTTTTGGTATCGACTCTACAATCATAGCAATGTATACTACACATATGCGCCCATACACATATGCTTAAGTACACATTCCAGAATGATTTGACAAAAGAGATGTCTCAACTAGTACGCCTAACGTGTATCTAATACTAAACTAAAATCCTATAAGATTCATATGAGACCAACACCTACACTAACCGAACTACCAATACTGCTCAAGGAACTAAAGAACAAATGCCCGAAAAATCTATTTCTTAAGTGGGTCCAAACTAGATAGCTACACTTCGATAATAGATAGTCATCTCATTGGCTCACTATAAGACGAGGGGACCGATTCTAAACCAGAACTATTATGAGTTGGCTGAAGAAACTACCTACTAGAAAACTAATGGCCAACTAATATCGACTGAGCAGATCGATACCAAGTACTAAATTCTATCCTAAACTAATCATCGAGATAGTTAGACGAAAACCTCGCAACCATACAAAAATAAGAATAAAGGACCCGAGACAAATAGAGACAACTTAGAAAAAAGGACAACTGAGGGAACTAGCACAATCTTAACATTCTGAGAACTAAAGGCAATCACTCAAAAGAAACTGAAGCAAACAAAAGTTACTAGAATCAAATAGTAATTAGAAACAAAGCGGGGTGAATCAGCAGAATAATGATCATTCTTAAGAGTCCAACTGATAAGGTATTCCCAAATTTTATAAACGTAGGCAATCCATTTGACATCGTCGCTAACATCTTTCTAGTACTCAAATATCTCAATTCGATCTTAACGTCACTGTCATCTAGTCAGTGCGCTCTCTCCTGCGAGTTCCAATAAGAACTGCGAAACCAACCGCCAAAGCCTCCGAAGAGTCAGTGCGTAGCCACAGTATGTCCTCTACTGGACAATCATCATCCACCGACAAAGTTCCCTAGGAACAGTACGTACTCTTTCGTAAGAGTCACTATCAAGGTATCCCGTAATATATAAACCAAAAGGATTCAAACTACCACCTGAGATTTCTATCTCCTGGTGTATTCCTTGAAACCACTATCCCCAAGAGTCATCATCATTACTCATAGGATCTATTAAAAAAAAACACACAAGCTCTACACCAAACTAATTATAAACCACGGTATACCAGAGAGATCTAACAAGTAAACTAATCTAATTATTACATCTATATCGAGATAATGGACAATCCTAAAAACACCAACTAGGTCTCTAGTACCAATGGTCAACAAGAATCAAGGGATCCTAAACACCGACTAGGTCTCTAATACTAAGGGTCAACAAAGATCAAGAAATCATAAAACACCGACTAGGTTTCTAGCGCTTAGGGTCAACGAAAAAAAATAACAAAACCAACAAAAAGAGTAACCTCACAACCATGCCAGATAAACCATCAAGGATATACATCCTTCCAGATATATTCAAATACATCCATTCCAAAACCAATCAACCAAATTACTAACTAGAGTTGAATATCTAGTCCTTGGTCAGCTTCTTACCACTAGAAAGTTCAAGAGAATCCATATTAGAAGACTCCCAACCTATACTCCGATATAGACTCAAACACTATGCTTCTGCCTAGGGATCAAGAAATACCACCCTTGGTTAAGATGTTCCAAGTGGCTCCTTCTTAAGAATTATCACCCGAGTTGCAACGACTAACTCTAAACCTAAATATTACAGCACATCAGAGTTCAAATACAATCATGCTCATACGATATATAGATTGATTCACGATTCTCGATCAATCAAAACTCAATCATAGACAGTTCTTAGTTACATATCAATTCCTCAAACAAAACCAGTTCTCCAAGTATGATTAATCATAGGTCCTTATCCTTAGAAATAATCGCTATACCACAACTAGCTACTACGAGAATTCTATCGACTCACTATCTATACAATCTCTAGAAAACATTCTAACACCACTAGAGTCTAAACTTTCCGAAGAAAGAATCGCAAGACACGAACCACATCCTAACAAAACCCCTAGGAACATATCCCTAAGCTCTGATACCAGCTGTCACGCCCCAGAAATCTGAAGACCGATCCCTGGGGTGTGAGGTGAGAAAAAGAAGAGGGTTTTGGGTCTGGTCAATTAATTGCACCAATTTGGGTTCTCACAGGACTTCTACGCTCTCTAATATGAAAAACAAGAAAGAGGGAGAAACAAGAGGGGGATCTTTTAAATTTGATTTTTTTGAAAAACATTTTTATTAAAAAGCAAAGAAAGAGAAATGTCAATAGAGAGAAGATATTATCTAATCAAGCTCGATCTTCAAAAGTCATATCCTCTCAATATGAGTGACCTATCGGTGCCACTACATACTGACAGGAGTCTATCTGAGGGAGCACGAGGCTCAAGCCTCCTACGGCTAGCCAAGTGGTCTCATCCACGCCCTAACACTCAGGTGCACCAGTATAGGGTTCCTATCTACATGGTTAATCAATTTAGTCATTTATATGCACTTATATTTTCATCATGATCTATCCTAAGCTTAGGGCCTTGAGGAGAGGCCTACCCAAAAAAATTCAGCTGGAACCATTGCAACTACAACCATAGAATACTGACTAACTAATAAGAACTCTTATTCCAATACAATTACAATGTCTGAAGAGAAAAGACTACAAGATTAACGTACTAAGCAGAAATATAACACTGCAACTCTAACTCCGCCTCTGGAATCCTACTGCTACTCCTGAGCCTCCGGACCTGCAACTGAGCCGACTCGTGGGAAAGAGTAGCCCCCAATAGGAAATTGGGAGATTAGCCAAATTAATGGCTAGTGACATCCTAATAGTCTTTAATAATATGAGACAACTAATCTTAATAAATTAAGATAAGATCTATCAGTTCTAGTATAATCAAAGTTTGCAGAATGATACCTAAACCTATCAGTAGTCTATATTCACATGCAATTCCTACTGTCACTAGGTTATCTAATATGAAGTCCATTCAATGTTCTACAGCATTAAAGAACAAATTTAAATAAGACGTTCATATAAAGTCACGAAGTCATCATGTAAACAGTCACTCAATTCTAAATTCATATATAGATAAAACACACACTATCAAAATGTGAACCCCGGATATTTTGTTCATCCTGCCCCCGGTCGGGCATTATTATAGGGCCTTTTATTTCGATGTAGAGGGCCAACTCTCTCGCCGTGCATCCACCAACACCATGCACAAATCACCCAGATGATCATAAGGGGTTTCCCGTCTTTCACGGTGGAGCTCTACCGCCTAACTTGCTTTACTATGGGAACTTCAACTCCCCGGGAGAGGGTTGCTAGGCCAATCCCTACTCGAGGGCACCACCTATTGGCTTTACCACAACCCTTGCCCGTGACCCCTAACCTACTTAACTTCGGCTGTACGCGCAGGGTGGTTCACGGCCCTTGCGTGCACGGGGTCCCTACCTTCTAACCAGGTAGATTCACATATAACATCTTTCAACATATACAATGAAGCTACAAAAAGGCTATTTAATGCTTATCAATTTCCAACAATTTATCCCTGGTCCCGTACTGCTCTCGCAACCCATGCGACATAATAAATAAATAAAGTAAGACACTCATCCCGATGACCCGTGTGCTAGGGTTGCCATACTCCTCTCAGGAGGGTGGGTCCCGATAATTATTAGTTATTTAATTTATTATTTAATTTAAGGGAATCCTAATTACGGTGTCCATACAATCAAAAGCAATCATTATTATTATTCTATTAATATTTTAAGCATGCGTCGCCGGACTCGCGACTCCGCATGCAAGGCGGGGTCCACTTGACCACATGCGACGATGCCCAGCGGGGCCCGCATGCAGTGTCCTGGACACCTACCTTTAGTCATTCTCATTTTCCACTATTAAAGACCACGCAAGGGTAGTAGATGTCACCTGGTTATCGATCGCACACGACTCCTGCTAGTTGCTTCTGATCCGTTTCCGCTGGATCACCACGATCAAGGTCTGATAATAACCACAGCTCCGCATCACAACTTTATCGATTAAAACAAAAGAATCTACGATGAGGGTTCTATACCAAGGATAATCGGGCACCCTCGATAGGGGACCAATATTGAGTCGACAGTACGCAAATCCGTGCGACTGAAGAACTCGAACCTAAACAATACTAGGTCAAACAAGTAATTAGAAGCTAAACCTACTCATCGAATCGGGCTCGAAGAACCCTTTCCGATAGTTCCAGTTTCGCTGGAATCCGACTTCGGTCGGATGGTTTCGGGTCAAACCACGTAGAACCGATAAAATCGATCGTATGGCTGGGTTGCTAGGGTAGAAGAGGTTCTAGGGTTATATTCTAGGTTTAATAGGTAGGACTCAATGTTCTGAGCACGATGCCGCTAGTTTCGTCCGAATCCGAGTTCGGACGATGAAACGACGGTCAAACCACGGTACCACGATAAGATCAGGTCCAAGGATAAAACAGAGGATTAAATAGTACAATTACTATACTAAACTATGACCAACAGGTAGTATTTTCTGAGCCGGTCGAAATGGCGCTGGTTTCATCCAATTCCGAGTTCGGACGGAGAAATGGCAGTCGAACCAAAATCGACTGGTTCACGGGTCTGGTTCAAGTGAACCAGACCGGTTCACTAAGTGGGTCGGGTCAGGTCTGCAGGGTCGGGTCGGGTATGCAGTGGAAGGTTGGGTCGGGTTCAGGGCTAAACGGTTCGGGTCTGGGGTTTAGTTATAACCTGAAAAATTACTGCTTTGCCCCCCCCCCCAACTTCTTCTTCTCCACGAGACCGAAACCAGCCGGGCCGGTTCCTGCGCGTCGGCGGCCGGCGGGAGGGGCGGCCTGGAGCGCCGGCAAGCGCTCGGCCGGCCTCTCCCGCACCACCCCCACAGAGGAGGCGTGGGGGGAGGCAGCCGGAGCGGCCGTCGAAGCCCGAGAGCTCGGTCGAAGGGGGGCTCGCGCGGGGTCTACGGCCGGTGGTGGTGCGCCGGGGATCGTCGGGAGGGGCTCGGTGCGGCGGCGGTGTCCGCCCATGCGGGCCGCGGCAAGGGAGAAGGAAGGGCCGGGGGTCGCGGGGTTGGGTCGCGGAGGGGATGAGAGGATGAGAGGGGGCTGACCTGGGGGTCTCGGCGTGCTCGCCGGGGCTCCGGCGAGGGGTGGGTCGACTGCTCCATCTCCCTTGATCTCTTCTCCTTCTCTCTCTGTCTCCCATTCTCTCTCTTCTTCTCCTGTTCTCTCTCTCTCTCTCTATTTCTCTCCCGTTCTCTCTCTCTATCTACTACGTCCTTCTCTCTCTCTCTCTCTCCCGTTCTCTCTCTTCTCCTCTCGTTCTCTCTCTATTTCTCTCCCTCTCTCTCGGTTCATATATAAAGGGGGGAGGCTGTTGTGATAAGGGTTGGGGATAGGGTCGGTTAAAACTGAAATTCCTAAAAAGGGGGAGGGGATAAAGGTATGAAAGATTGAGATATATCATCCCAAATCCTGTCCGATTATTCCCATCCGAATTTTGGATTTTTAAATCCTGGGGAGGCCGATCGAGAGGGTCTAAACCCAACTAAAAATTTGGGGGAAAGGTCCTAGGGCTGATCGGGCTCGGTCCCGAGCCCTGAACCGGGCTCGGTTGGAATCCGGGTGCGATTCATCCATCAACCGGGCTGAAAAGAATAATAAGTCGTAACTATCAAACCGGAAGTCGGAATAGGGCCCGAGAGGATTCGTTGGAAAGGTCTCGTCAACGCAAACGCGTTAGCGCTTGGTACATAATTTTCTGACTTTTGGATCTCCCGAAAAGAAGGAAAGACTCCAAAACTCAAAATAGCAATAACTATTCACCCGGGTGTCGGATCGACCCTAACTCAAGCTCATTGGAAGGCTCTCTCAGAGCCTCATCTAACGTATCTTGTTTCGTTACGATCCGATCACCCGATCTCTTGTGGAAAATAAAACGGCTATAACTATCGAGCAATTATCGCTTTTCTAGGGTTTACCTGCCGGGCTGCCGAAACTGGCTGCGCATACACATGATCGTTGCACGGAACGCACCATCGTGACATGCTCGAAGTTACGGAGAATGTGAACGTAAAACATCTCATAGGTTTACGATCCATTTATTGGGAAAAAGTCCAAAGAAAAAGTCTGGCTGCAAAAAGACGAAACTAGCCATTGAGGATTTCTATTATTCTCAAATCTAACACCACAGGTGTTACACGTGGCGTGCCACGTAGGTCTTCAGAGCTCTTGTCCGAGCCGGTTGAAGAGGCCGCTGATAGATTGGAGGGCCACGTCCTCCTTCAGAGTTTCCCTCGGAGCCCGTTGGAGATGATCTTACAACAGAAGGTTATAATCATGCTTTATTGTATTTGATCTTTATTGGGATCTGTGAGTTTGGACCTTCTGAAGTGGCTAATATGAAGTGTGTGTGTGTGTGTGATGCATAGATGCAGTATTTGGAGTCGGCAGGGTTTCGGGTTTAGCCTGGTTAACGAGAATCGAAGGCTCCGAATTGGTGTTATGGGTTTTAGGTACGTAGGGGTGGCAATCCTTGACCCGACCCGCCAACCTGACCCGACCCCGACCCAAACTTAGCGGGTTTGGGTTTGCTCTAAACGGGTTCGGGTCATAAACGGGTCGACCCGATTGACCCATTTATTTAATGGGTCGGGTTCGGGTTTGTTCTTACAACCCGATTGACCTGTCTTGACCCGTTTACCAAATGGGTTGTGTCAACCCGACCCGACCCGAGCCAACCCGAACCGACCTGACCCAACTTGAACCAAACCGATCCAACCCGGTTCAATCCCACCCGTCTTGACCCAACCCGACAAGTTTACATAGGTTCTGTTGACCCAACCCGATCCAACCCGGCCCAATCCCACCCGTCTTGACCCAACCCGACAGGTTTACATAGGTTCTGTTGACCCAACCCGAGCCAACCCGACCCGACACGACCCGACCTGTTTAGTAAACGGGTTAAACGGGTCGGGTCAACCCGTTATTGGCGGGTCGGGTTCAGGTTTAAGTTTTTGACCCGTTTATTAAACGGGTCGGGTTCGGGTTGGATGTTTTGCCCTTATACCTATGTCTCAACCCGACCTGAACCCGACCCATTGCCACCCCTAGTTTTAGGGGAGTTGCAACTAACAACATCGGGTTTCGTTTGTTGGCAAACTTGTAATATGAGAAGTTTCTTCATGTTCATGGACTTCAAAATCTGAATTGCTCGGTGATTTGATGTATCTGAGTTTTTGTCAAATAATTTAAAGTACTGCCTGCTTGCAACGGACGCGCATCTGGTGTAGTGGTATCATAGCACCCTCCCACGGTGCTGACCAGGGTTCGATTCCCTGGATGCGCATTTTATTCCTCAACCTTTTCATAAAAAGCCCCTCATTCGTTCTCTTATTCGCTTTTACCTTTTTTTTTTTTTTTGGATAAATTATAGTTTGACCCGCTGAAGTTTAGGGGCAGTTACAATTGTGCCCATTCAGCTGTTTTGTATCACTAACACCCCATGTAGTTTGAATTGTTGACGCAATCACCTCTCGTGAGGTCTCATGGGGGCTGAAATCGATGTTTTACAAACTTCAGGGAGTGTAGGTGTTACAAAAAAAACTTTATTAATACGCTTAAACATCATGAGAAGCTATAATTTATCTTTTTTTTAATGACAAGTTTGTCCTCCCCCATACCCCACCTGTTTGGTGAAAATGAGGTATGAGTAGATTCCAATTAACTTGTAACAGAGACTTAAGCGAGATTAAGTGGCTTTGATTCACTTAGATTTTTTCAATCACAAATGAACCCGACCAAACTTTACTAGAGCCGATCTAGGATCGCATCTTGCGGAGGTTGATTGGTTTCCGGCTTTATTCAATCGGGATCTTATAATTAGGTCATAAGGATTAAAAATAAACCTATAAGCATATATGAATAGTTACATAAAAATTTATAAACAACGAATCACAACACACTTGTGGCATCATGAAAAAGCTATCTATAAAATATTTCAAACATGCCATTTTATATTGTGAACAGTGTTTTGAAGGCCATATTCTAGCCTTCATATTTGAAGGTCCAAAGCCCCCACCTTTATTTTGAAGGTGGAATTTGAAGACCAATTGGAGCCCTATCCCACCTTCAAAATGAAGATTTGAAGGCTGGTTGGAGATGCTCTTAGAGTATGATAACAAAGATTGGAAGCAATTGCAAACTATATAAATAAATATAAACATGACCATTTCTTTTCCTAAAAGCATTTACTTGCAACAACTTCAACCCTAAGTATCACATACTTCAATCGATCTTGCAGCATCTTTATGATGCAAACATTACCAATTCTTATTTTGGCTGATTTCTTTGTGGGGAAATTTTATCCACCCCCCAAAATTGATGAGTTTAGCTCTTTTCCCATTGCCCCCAAGGTTTGCCACTCATTTTTGTAGGGTAAATTATAGTTTGACACGCTGAAGTTTGGGGCAATTATAATTGTGCTCCTTCAGTTTTTTTTGGAGCACTATAGCCCCATGTCGTTTGAATTTTGCCGCAATCACCCTCATGAGGCCTCATATATATATATATATATATATATATATATATATATATATATATATATATATATATATATATATATATATATATATATATATATATATATATATATATATATATATATGGGCGCGGGGATGCTGGACCTGAGGTGCAGCAAGAACGCTGCACCTCGGCCTTGTTTGACCCCCCTAGAGGTTTTGGAATTGGATGAAATTTGGTGAGGGTGTTGTCAAGGGTAAGATGATCATCCTCACAAATTTTCATCAAATTCCAAAACTTGTAGGGGGGTCAAATGGTCGAAGCAAAATCTGCAAAATCTGTAGGTGACTGCAGATTTTGCAAAATCTGCGATTTTGCTTCGACCATTTGAGGCCCCTACAAGTTTTGGAATTTGATGAAAATTTGTGAGGATGATCATCTTACCCTAGACAACACCCTCACCAAATTTCATCCAATTCCAAAACCTCTAGGGGGGTCAAACAAGGCCGAGGTGCAGCGTTCTTGCTGCACCTCAGGTCCAGCATCCCCGCGCCCTATATATATATATATATATATATATATATATATATTGTTGGGAATAATCTCGTGGTAGAGGCTCACAACGGAAACAATTTGGCGGTCGAAATACCATTCATGATGCACATTACACGATTTAAACTTTCATTGAAATTAATCTACATATGCGTGCATGTGTATGCACGTGAATCGAACACCCTAACGGCAATCTAGCGTAATGATTATCTAGCATGCATGCAAATCATAAAGCTTGCTAGATCTACATGTTAGATTATTCATACCTTCGTGCGGATCTTTTAACCGCGGAGAATTATTTTCTTTGTCGATGGAGACAGAAGATCATTCACGAAGAAGCCGACGATATGAACGGAGACTCTGTCTTCTTGTTCACCCAATCTCACACGATGCCCGGTACGTCGCTCTCGGATCTCTGAGTGCCTCCGAAGAATGACCCTTCTCCTTCTACGAAACTCTGCGCGAGGAAGACGAAGTTGCAAGCAGGGAAGTAGAGAGATAAGGGAAAGATCTAGGGAGAAGAGAGGAGTGGGGGTTCGGTTTTTTCACACAATATGGCCGGCCCTATAAAGCTCCATATATAGGGCCGCCCTACCCCCTTGGATAATGATCCAAGGGGATAAGAACATCCCCCAAAAATCTCCCCAAAATCACCCTTTTATCTCTCCTTGTATTTATCTGTTTTTCCACTTTTAGGGTTTGTTTTGACCAATTCAAAACCCCTCCTTTATCCCTATGGCTGGCCCTATTAATGGGGGATTCTCATCCCCACAATATAGGGGGCCCTAGCATGGTCCCTCACTGCTAGGGTCGGCCATAAGTGAGGTCTGCCAGAGTGTGTTTTTATCAAAATACCCCAACGCCTCAATTTGACCATTTTTAGTGTGCGAGACTTAGCGGCCACTCCTTAAGTGATCTTTACTAGTTACCTCACTATTAACTGAGGCCACCGGAGGGTGCCTCTAGTAAAGTCAACTAGTCAACTCGCAATATACTCTGGTGCATCGCACCTATACAGCGAAGTTCACTTATGGCTAGGGATAACCACTTGTGCTTCGGTACTAGTCTCGGGCTTACCACTTAGTACTCGCATGTAGTTACGCATCTATCATGCTCTAATAGTAAGCACACACAGAGTGTAGACTTCTTTCTTCCTCTTACTGCTTATTGTGTTCTGAGAAGATGGTTCAAGAACCGTACATAATATTGATAAGGTGGAATCATCAGGGACCGAGGTTCATGGCTTCCAACTCAAACTCGATCAACATACTATCCGAGTGTACCATCGATCCTCTGAGCTCGAGTTAACCTGCATGGCCAACCAGAGTGCGACACAGGTTACACTCCAATTCACCCGGACTTACTATGTTCTCCATCATACCCCTGCTCTCCGCTTAGTATTGGTAAACCCACTATCCCTCCACTTGATGTCATGATTCACTTCGAGCGGTGGAGACTACCGTCAGACTCGAATGATCATATGACTTGGTTCATTTCAGGTTGACCTATACATCGTACCTATGATTACCCCATCGAGTAATCGAATCCGGTCAAGAGTCAAACTGATGACCACCAGGCCTGGGTTTGGTACAGTGTAAGTCACACCAAGGAATACACCTCTTTTCAAGGGTGTGGATGACTTGCAGGAGTGACACGCTAATGCAACGCCAACCAGGTAACCCAGTACACCATGGTTTTGGATCACTGCATACGGATCCTCACACATTGGTGCGCCAAAGCACCACGCAACTGGTTAGTCTATCAGACATGGTTCCTCAGGATTTAGGACCATTTTACCCTAAGCAGAAACACGGCTTAGTGTACTAGTGTCTGCTCACTGATCTGTACACCGTGTTAGTTCCGTTCAGCCATAGACACTGTGCCTGGTGATGACCATGGTGAAGACTTTCCATAAACTGTCATCCCCAATATCTTATCATGATGAGGCAACCAACCTGATCATAGCTGCGAACTGATTTAGATTATATGGAACCAATCCACTCAGTCTTCAACTTAGTGGACTACCATACAACCATGGCTCTCTGTTCTTAAAAGAATACGTAACTATGTTACGCACCTATATACATCTTATATAATAACTATCAATCTTTATTTATTAGATCAAAACATAAAGTTTTACAAGCTTAGAACACATCAATCCTAACATATATACAGGGGCATGCTATAATGCGGCATGCGGTAAGTGCGGCACTGCACTACAACCGTCTGATGCACTGCTGCGTGCATGCAATGCACACAACGGGTACATCAGACGGCTGCGGTGTGGTGCCGCACTTACTGCATGCCGCATTATAGCATGCCCCTATATATATATATATATATATATATATATATATATATATATATATATATATATATATATATATATATATATATATATATATATATATATATATATATATATATATATATATATATATATATATATATATATATATGGGGACGGGGAGCCTGGACCTCAGGTGCAGCGTGAATGCTGCACCCGTCCCCTGCATGGATGCCACGTGTGTGCGCTGCCGGGCGAGCGCCATAATATATGCCTCCGAATCGGATTTGATCACAGAAATCCCGCTCCAAAACCGTGACCGTCTGATTGCTTTGATCCCGCGCGTCTGATCCGTGCAGCGCACCCCCACCTACCGTCAGAAATCCGCTCCAAACCGTGACCGTCTGATTGCTTTGATCCCGCGCGTCTGATCCGTGCAGCGCACCCACGCCCACCGTTTCAACCTTCCTTTCGATTCCCATCCGTTCGATCGAGGGAATCGAACGGACGAAATAGTTTTTCGCTGTTACTGTCGCGGCTACAGTAACAGCGAAATAAATTTTTGTCCGTTCGATTCCCATCGATCGAACGGATGGGAATCGAATTGACACACACTTGGGCCGAGTGATTTCCATCCGTTCGATCGATGGGAATCAAACGCACTAAAATGAAATTCGCTGTTACTGTAGCCGCTACAGTAACAGCGAAAAACGATTTAGTCCGTTCGATTCAATCGATCGAACGGATGGGAATCAAGCTAAAGATTGAAACGGTGGGCGTGGGTGTGCTGCACGGATCAGACGCGCGGGATCAAAGCAATCAGACGGTCACGGTTTGGAGCGGGATTTCTGACGGTGGGTGGGGGTGCGCTGCACGGATCAGACGCGCGGGATCAAAGCAATCAGACGGTCACGGTTTTGGAGCGGGATTTCTGTGATCAAATCCGATTCGGAAGGCATAAATTATGGCGCTCGCCCGGCAGCGCACACACGTGGCATCCATGCAGGGGATGGGTGCAGCATTGACGCTGCACCTGAGGTCCAGGCTCCCCGTCCCCTATATATATATATATATATATATATATATATATATATATATATATATATATATATATATATATATATATATATATGGGAAAGGGTAGCCTACTCCATGGAGTAGGCTACTTATCTACTCCATGGCCTAAATAGACGCCACATGACACTTTTAAATCGGGTATTTTGTTGATGTATGGTCAATCCAAAATGGATCGATTAGGATTATGAAAAAAAATCCAAAGAAAAAAATCTCAATCAGCTCGATCAAGTTGTAACAAATTTAACGGTAAAATATGCATCGTAAAAACTTTTTTTTTTTGCATGCTAAAAATGCTACTTGGCATGTGTTTTTCTCAATTTTTTTTCTTGACAATTATTGGGAGGGATGAACCTAAGTTGATAAAGTCTTATCTCCGGTTAAAAAGTGCCACATGGCATCCATTTAACCCATGGAGTAGATAAGTTACCTACTCCATGGAGTAGGCTACCTTGCCCATATATATATATATATATATATATATATATATATATATATATATATATATATATATATATATATATATATATATATAGAGAGAGAGAGAGAGAGAGAGAGAGAGAGAGAGAGAGAGGAGGGGGGTGTTATGTTTTTGCTAACTTCAGGGAGTGTAGGGTGTAGGTGTCACAAAAAAAACTTTAGAGGCATAATTGTAATTGGCCCTAAACTTTAGATGGTCAAGCTATAATTTATTTATTGTTTAATGACAAGGGGGAGATTCCAATTAACTATTAATAGTGACTTAGCGATATTTACTATTAACAGTGACTTAGTGACATTTACTGGCCTTGATTCAATTAGAATTTGCTAATCACAAACGAGCCGGCCAAACTTTACTAGTGCCGATCTAGGATCACATCTAGCGACGTTTGGTATGTTTCCGACTTTGCTCAATCGGGATCTTATAATTAGCCCATAAAATTTGAAAATAAGCCTATAAGTACACATGAACAACTATACATAAATTTATAAACAACGAAGTATGCACAACAAGCTTGTGGCATCATGAAAGGCTATGACTATGGTGCGAAGGGGGAAAGATGCAAACCGAGGGGTGGCACAATGGGGAAAGGAGATGGTTGTGCTGATATTTTCGTTCAGTCCATAAGGTTCATCACTATGTCCCATGTAGCATGAGTACGCTGTCGTTGTTAACAAGGTGGATAAAGAGGAAGCTTATCCACATGGAGAAGGAGGAAGAAGCACCATGCGGATAGTCGCCATGTTGCCAGAAGGAGAAGGAAATCGTATCATCATGGAGGAAGTTGTCATGCCATCACGAAAAAGAGATCCAAAGTAGATCATGTGGAGAAGATGGAGAAAAGAGGATAATTTGTGGAGGATAAAGGAGAAAGTAGAAAATAGGAGGCTACCATCAAGCTAATTCATCCTCCTCTCCAAGGGAAAACTTAGGTTTCTTTTATAGAGTTCTTTTGAAAAGAGGGCAGCAAAGGAGGTTCATGGGGATCACGGGGAAGCCATGGAAAGATCATGAGGAGAGAGAGGCCCTGATGGAGGAGAAGGTGGGACAAGTGGAGAAAATTTTGTGGGAGAGGGGATATTTTAAGAGAGAGAGAGAGAGAGAGAGAGAGATTGAGATTTTGGGGCATGTGTTAATGGATTTTTCGGGTGCGTTTGTGGGGCTTGAGCATGGTGTGATGCATGCCACTAGCAGTTGGATTTTCATTAATGATGCTTAGGTGGGACAAGTCCCCACTCCTAGGTACATTACATGTGATAAACACACGAAAATAAATATTTACATGGCATGGGGGATGTGGATACTTCAATTCCCCTTAGATTGAAAGGCCTCGTCTCTTGACCATATAGACTTTGATAGTTGCAAAAAGAAGTCTTCTCAATTTTGTCTTAGCTCGGTCTCACTCGTCCAGCTACTCTCACTATCGGGACGTCCACGCCAACGAACTAGGTATTGACAGTAAGAGCATCATCGAGTGTGGAAGTCTTCAATGTCGAGGATATAGACAATGTCATCCTTGATGGTGTTATCTGGAGGAATAGGTGGAAGCTTAGTTGGCTTGGGTTCATCGAAAGTTGTAGGAGGTAGGTATTTTCTTCAAGTCATCAGATGATGTGGATTGGTCCGTACTTCTTTTTCTTCAACTTATTGTACATGTCTACATAAAATATTTTCTTGCAAAAGTAAGCCATGACTAGGTCCCCTTCGGTAAACTCAACATTCCTAAGGTGTTTATATGCATCCAAATTATATTTAGTATTAGCAAGAACTAATTTAGCTTTGACTTCATGACGAAACTCTTAGATATGTGCTCAGTGAGTTCCTAGGCCTCAATACTAAAATGACCATGACATGGAATAGAATTGTGGTTCAAGTAATGAGAAATGGGGAACCCAAATTGATTCAAAAGGGGGCTTTCATGTGAACCTATTCACAGTACTATTTTAGGAAAATTTAGTTTGTGGTAGCATAAAATCCCAATGAGTAGGTCGGTCACTGACAACTCAATGTACTTCCCAAACTACGATTAACTACGGTTTGGCCAACGGTTTGGGGGTGATAGGTGTTGCGAACCAAGGCCTTCGCGTAGCGGAACACTGCGAGCGTAGAAGCACCACGGCGGAGACGACCACCGACAAGACCGAGATAATAGAAAGAAGAAGCAGAACACCCAAGAAAATTCCAGCAATGACCGATCGATGGATTCACTAGTATGGGAACAATCCGAGTACAATTACAATTGCCTCTACCCAATCCCTTATACACCAACAAAGAGATCCCAGCTTGAGAGAAGTGAACCCGTAGCCCTATACCCCTTGGAACAAGAATAAACCCTTTCCGAAACCGCCACCGGTCTCCAATGGTTTCCTCTCCCTCTCCCTTGGAGATGACTACCTTCTAATATCTCCCTTAGGTCTCTCTTGTGTCTTGAGATAATCAATGATACCCTAGGTTCATCCTATGGCCTCCCTTTTATAGGGTTACATTCGTATCCGACTTGGAGAAGGAGTCCCACGAGAAAACATAGCTCAAAACGAGTAACCCGCGTTCTGCCAGCCACAGTTGTGCGCATGACCTGGGAGGTCGTGCGCACAAACCGACCCGTCTTCTCGTCCAACAATTATGCTGATGCCAGTCGCGTGCACAACTTGGACCAGTTGTGTGCACGACCCATTCCTGGCCGACCCTTCTTTCCTTGGTGCTTTGTCTTTCGCCGTTTCTTCACGCACGAACCTTGTAGTTTTGTATGTGGCTTGTTTGGAGCCACATCTTCAATAATCTCTACCTTGGCTTCATAACAAGACATGAGCACCTCCACGAACCAAATCTGCACTGTGAATCCATTCCGATTGCCGTCGCCGCCTTTTTCCCTCACCGGGAGCCTAATCACCAAACTTGGTGATTGCCCAAGTCTTTTGACTTGACCGTCTTCCTTATCAATATCGCCTCTGAGCGTACTCCACCTGCACCCTTGTTCTGCACCGAACAATGTGCATGTACCGCTGCTCTTTCGGTTACCGTCATAATCGTGGAAACTCCTACCATCGCCCGTTGACGATGGCGTTGTAAACCATGGCCCTTGATTCGCATTGCGAAGCTTCCCACGCCCTTTGCTCTTGAACTGTTGCCGTTGGTCAATACTCGAACATCCTCCACACCTTGCTGTACCACAGGTGTTCCCGTGACTGAGTCCGCCGTTACCAAGACCGTCGTTATATTTTTCCCGCCGTCCGTCGACAGCCACCGCACCTTGCTAGCCCACAGGTGTGCCCACAGTCGTGCCTGCCGCAACCGCGCCCGTCAACGCCCGCATCACTCGTCGGCAATCCGTATTGATGCCCGTCGCCCCCCCCACCGGTCTCTTGTCGGCAACCCATATTAGTCCGTTTGTCGGTGACTGAACACGATGACGTCGGTGACTCCCATGTCATTGAGGTGCTCCCTCTCGATTCTGGCACCTGCACATACAGTGCCATCATGACATGTCACCGCGATCCGTCAAGTCGGGGAGTAGGTGCTTTGACCGCACCTGCCTCCCGGTCAACGCCTTCGGTGTCTGGAACCACCCCGAGGAAGGAGGAGCTCGACCGTATCTCCCCCTCGAAGACTCCTCCGACAACCCGACCCTCCCGGAAAGCACTGAACTGTGCCTTTCCCCGCCGTGCCCTTCGCCTAGGGCACCAGCCGTAATCACCAACAATCCTCCCGGGGAAAGAGATGCTATACCGCAACCTCTCCCCGAGCCTCCGGCTTCCTTCTTGAGTGCCGCTCCCAGGTCCTCAGTCGCACCACGTGCATCTCAGCACCCTTTCCTCAGTCTTCCTTGATATATGCCAACGAACAAAAGCCTCCCTAGATCTCCCAATAATAGCTCTAATACCAATTTGTTGAGATATGAGGCCCTCGTGTAGCAGAACACGATGAGCGTAGAAGCACCACGACGGAGACGACCACCGACAAGATCGAGATAATAGAGAGAACAAGCAAAACACACAAGAAAATTCTGACAACGATCGATCGATGGATTCACTAGTATGGGAAAAACCCGAGTGCAATTATAATTGTCTCTACCCAATCCCTCATACACCCACAAAGAGATCCCACCTCGAGAGTTAAGAACCCGCAGCCCTATATCCCTTGGAACAAGAAAAAATCCTTCCTGAAACCCCATCGATCTCCAATGGTTTCCTCTCCCTCTCCCTTGGTGATGACTACCTTCTAATCTCTCCCTTAGATCTCTATTGTGCCTTAGAGATAATCCATGATACCCTAGGTTTGTTCTAGGACCTCCCTTGTATAGGATTACATCCGTATTCGACTTGTAGAGGGAGTCCCACGAGAAAACGCAAGCAAAAACGCGTAACTTGTGTTCTACCAGCCACAGTCATGTGCACGACCTGGGAAGGTCATGCGCACGAACCAACCCGTCTTCTCGCCCGACAATTATGCCGATGCCAGTCGTGCGCACGACCTAGACCAGTCGTGCGCACGACCCTTCCTGGCCGACCCTTCTCCCCTTGGTGTTCTGTCTTCGTCGTTTTTTCACTCACGAACCTTGAAGTTTGTATGCGGCTTATTTGGAGCCACACATTCAACAATAGGCGTACTAAATTGAAGTTTGGTCCCTACTTTACTTTATAATGCCCTCCAAAAGTAGCTAAGGAACCTTGTGTCCCGATCAAGAGTGCACAATTGCGGTAATCCATGCAACCTAAGGATCTTAAAAAAATTTATATCGCTCTCGGGTTGTCTCTGTCCAATTATCAACATTGTGGCCTTGAGTTTTGCCAGGTGGATCCCTTGGGGCCACAAGACTATATTCGTGTCATCTTTTGTAAAGACATATGTACTAGTCCTCCCATCATGCCTAGTCTTTCTATCAAATTGCAAGGGTCTACCTAGCAATATATGACAAACCTCCAATGAAGCAATGTCACACCAGACATAATCCCAGTAGATGCTTTTTATCTTGAACTGGACTAAATAATGTTGGGGGATTTACATCTTATGCACCTTCCCCTTTAAACTAGGCTATCTTATAAGGGTGATGGAGTTTTCAGTTTTAAGGTCTAATCTAGATATTTACTAATTTTGGTGACACAAAGTTGTCGGTGCTTCTGCCATTAATTACAAGAGAGCACAATTTTTCACTCAACGTGCAAGTGATTTTGAAAATATTTTTTCTAAACCAATCGTGTCCAATGGTAGATCTTGGATCCTCTGTGTGACAAGGCTTTGTCCCCCGTTGTCACTATCAAGGATTAGTGGTTCCTCTTGTTCGGAGATCCTATACTTTTCACTATCTTACTCTCAACAGGGGCGGGCCCAGGAAATATAAATCAAAAGATTTGGAGGGTCGAGTGTAATTTTTTTTTTTTAAGTTTAAAGTCTTAAATGGGGGTCGTAGGTTTTTTTTTATTTTTTTTTTTGGGGGGGGGGGGGGGGGGAGGGGGGGCATGGTCCCCCCCTAGCTCTCAACTTTATTTTCGATTAAATTAATTTGGGGATGAAAAATTCTTTAAGGGTAATTCGAAGAGTTATGCCCAAGGCGGATCGCCACACTTGTAGCATTTGAAGATCGGTGCAGAACCTAGGGAGCCTTTACCCCTTTGGGAGGGCTCGACCCCTAAATTTTGCTTAAGTGTGGTTGGCTAACTCGAACTAGTTTTGCTAGCTACTTTTTTCCCAACTTAGAGAATGGATATATGTGGTGTTAGCCATATTTGGCCTATTTAGTTCTCATTTAACTTCTTCTTCAAATTTTAAGGCTTTCTTGCAGTTCTTATTTATTGAGGTTTGATCTTGGAGAACCACTTGGTCATGGATTTGCAAGCGTAGTGAATTTATATACCGTGACAAGGTTTGAATTTAATTGTATTTTAAATTATTGAGAGCTTGGAATTCGTAAAATTCCTTCATGCACTCATCTACCAATTCCAGCCCTTCTCTCAGGTTGTGAAACCTTTAAAAGAGGACCTGTTGGTAGTCAGTAGAGACAAACCAGACTTATATTTTTTCTTTCATTTTAGCTCAAGTAGCAACCTTGGTTTTGCACTTTTGGATCCATTTTCTTTGTAATTGTTTTAGGCAACAAGCTCCATCATATTAGAGCATGGCCTTTGAGTTTTAAGCTAACGAATTTGACTCTTTTTATCTTCCTACATGTCTTTCTATTCGAAGTATTGTGGAGCTTGTTGACCAAGTCAAGGAAGGCATCTTGTTGGAGATGACCCTCGGTCTCGAGGACGTCAATTTTAATACCTCTGTCACACACCTTTTTCATATCTAGGAAACCATATTTGAGTAGCAAACGGGCCTTCAACATCATCGTCTTTATCTTTGAAGGCCTCGTTTACATGCCCATGGAGATTCCTTCTCACATGACGAGGTTGTGTCAATTGCATTTGAGTAAGTAGCCTAGTCATATTTTTTATTTGTGCTCATAATTGTTCCAACACAGTGGAGTGAGAGTGGAGGGTCACTTGTTGGTTGCAAAACAATTCTTGCAGTCCCTCCTCAAATGAGTTGCGATTGGCCATGATGCTAAGTGAGGTAGTGTGCAAAACAATGCAACTTCTGAATCAAGGTCATTTAATAGCGCTTAAGTCTCTAATAGTAGTTAAATGGAACCAAACCGGACTTGGTTTTCACCAAAGTGGTATCTGAGCCAATGTTGGCTCATTGGGTAGGGCTCTATTTTTTGTCGATTACAAGCGAACCTAGCCAAACTTTGCTAGTGTCGATCTAAGATCGCATCTTGCAGAGTTTGATTGGTTTCGTATAGGGGATGTTGATACATCACCACTTCCCCTCCTTCACACCCCCACTTGTTTCTCCTTCATCCCCTTCTCACGTCTCCTCCATCTTCGGAGCCGTTGTCACCTCCCTCCCCCCCTCACTTGGAGAAGGAAGAGGGGAAGGGGAGGCAAGATTGGCTCTAGCAATGTGGAAGGAGGAGGATGGGAGGCGGTGGTGGTTATAGGCTTCCGACAATAGGGAAAAACGAGGGGAGGGAGATGGGGTGTAAAAGAGGGGAGGCCAGTGGGGTGTGGGGTGGGGCAAGTGGAGGTCATGTTTGCCATCCAAAAAAATAATAGGTAAAGGAAGGGGGGATCTAGGGTAAGTGGGGTATGTGAAGTAATTTTGAGTGTGTGAATGAGATTACCCTTTTTTGTGAGCATAGGGATGATAAAATATTCGGTGGAGCCGGGTGGAGCCGGGGTATAAGATGATGTGGTGATACATGTCTTATATCCAGCCGTTGAACCCACCACTGTTGAATGAATCACAATCAGCCCTGGATGTAAATATGTGGGATGCATAAAACTCAGGACTGAGTATCATTTGCTCATTGTGGTGCCTGCATCTACGACTAGGTGCTATTCGCTCATCAGTAGCAAAGTTCATCTGACAGCTATTCACCATGTAACCATGTATCCTGATTCTACCGAATATTTTTCTAAAGAAATTATCCAGTGGAACGGAGGTATATGTTGATATGGTGAACAAACCACTCACAACCAATTGACGCATGTGGGACTCACCCGTGAATCGCATCATCCCCTTCAATGCAAGAACTAGAGCTCGACTTTTTTGCCATTCAGTTTTGGAGGTGACTGGTTATGATTGCTAAATTAGAGGGAGTGACGGTGCGATTAACAAGTGGGTCCCACATGATTTGGCTAGGAGTGATTTTTTTTTTTTTGCAAGTAATTTGGCTAGGAGTGCCTTGATCATGTATATCCCCGGTTGGAATCTTCTACGATTCTATCAACCTACGGTTTGGAGCGGTATCTGGCAAATACGCGCCATGTGGAACAAGCACCATCGTAGCCGCCGGACTGACTGCAATTCACCTGTGGTTTATGCATTCAATATGTCCCATCATGATTCGCATTTAGCCACAACGGATGTGATGCTCTTAGTGCCACGTGGTGCGCATCTGATGGCTACAGTTTCCCAGGTTGGGGAGTCAGTCCAGATCGTCGCCGTGGCAAACCCTTGGCCGCTCAAACTCACTCCCCCACGCGGCGCGCATCGGATCACTAACTGGCGGAACGACTAATTGAGAGGAGTCGAGCCCCTACAATATCGTGAACAGCACGTGTTCTGTTCCTCCCTTTTTTTTTTTCCAGGTTTGTTCTCGTTGGACTCCTCCCCATTCCCCTCCGATCGGCGATCGAATCGGCCGCGGATCAGTCGTCAGAGAGGCGAGTTTCGTCGGAGTAGATCTCGGGGGCCGATCATCCATGGATTCCGGTCGGCCCCGCGGCGGAGATAGGCTATGAGGGCGCCCTTCTTTCCTTTCCTCGTTCGATTGCTGCTCCCCCTCTGGTATTCAAATCCAATCCTTTTGAGATGCTCTTGAATCCGTTTTTCTTGTTGAAATTGGATTTGGATTTGTTGATACGGGAATTACTCAACTTTAATTTTGCAAAAAAGAGAAAGAATTTTTGTCCGGGTCTCTGTAAGGACCTTTCAGGGGGGAAATCCAAAAAAAAGAACAAAAAGTACTTTTTTAACATATTTCACAGTTGTTAGTCCTTTGCCATCCTTGCTTGCACAAGTTGTCTACTGTGTTGCTTGTGTAAGTGGTGATAAGAGGTTTTTACTCTAAGTAGGATAACTAGTTTTGACAATCTTAACATCAAAGTATCTGATTGACGCCTTTCGTGCCGATTAACTGCTTTAGTATCTGATATTGAAAGAGGGTTCACATGAATCTTACCTATTATGATTATCAAGGTCTAAAGATAATTAGCTCAAGAGAAGTGAATCAGATTGAAGAGCGAGTGTGAAATTTGGGAGATAGTAATTGACCATTACCCTTGCTCAATCACTCCTTTTTGTTAGTTCATATATATATATATATATATATATATATATATATATATATATATATATATATATTTTGAGCTCATCACGAACTTTTTCATTCAACATTTCATATGAAATTCTTGATACTCGGACATTGGCTCGAGGCATTTCCTTATTACTACTCATAGCCTTCATATGTATATCACTCGCACACACTTAATTTGTTGTTTACGAATGCAATGGTGGTGCGGGGTTGTTTTCTCGGAGAGTCTTTGGGTGCCTTTGTCGCCACCTAGGTATCTTATTTTTTTTGCCCTTTTGGTTACCTGTATAATACCTTGCTTTAGGAAGGTGGCTCTTTATGCTGATGTGATAATTATGTTTTATTTATTGTTTAGTTGATGATTAACTTTTCCTCGAAACATCCCACTTAGGAATGACAAAAAAGGACACTGAATGATTGGGGTAATAGAACTTATTCAGCACTAGTGTATCTATAATAGATAGTGAGCTGGTTTTTCAACTCGTTACTTTGTTTTCAAACCTTCCCCATTGTTGCTTTCTATTTTTAATCTTTAATATGTATTTGTTGAGTGACATCTCCAAATATTTTATAAGGAAATGGTCCAACTGATAGTTCAAGATTCTAGCCAGTAGTTCCCACGCAATGTCTGTAACAAAAGACTTGATCTTTAACTCAACACATAACTCAAAATTGAACATTGTAAGCTTAATAATACATATTGGTTAAACTATACTAAATGAAGATAATTGTATTGTTTGCAAAATATAGATTTGTACACCGTTAGCTAGGGATGGCAACGGTGCGGTTTAAAACCGCAAACCGCGGAAAACCGCACCGCATGGTGCGGTTTTGGTTTGCCAAAATATAAAACCGTCGCGGTGCGGTGCGGTTTCGGTGTTGCGGTGCGGTTTCGGTTTTACCCAAAACCGCAAAAAACCGCACCGTTTAGACCATTATAATGTAAAACCGCGGTGCACCGCATGGTGCGGTTTTGGTTTTACATATGGTACACCGTTGCGGTGCGGTGCGGTTTCGGTGTTGCGGTGTGGTGTTGTGGTGCGGTTTCGGTTTTGCCCAAAACCGCACCGAAACCACACCGTTGCCATCCCTACCGTTAGCCACATGGTTGCAACTTGGGTGGGCTGAACCTGATCCAACCTGAACGTAATTCGACTTTGGGTTGGGTTTGGGCTCATTTTATTGAAGGACGGGTTGGGTTCGGGTTTGGTAAAACTCGACTTGAACTAAATTTGGGTTGGGCTCGTGCCAAAGAGTAGGGCAAGTGGCAACTCGACTTGAACTAAATTTGGGTTGGGCTCGGGTTAAAGAGTAGGGCAACTCGACCCGACCCGAATTCAAAGCTAAGTATAAGCATGCATGGATCCTATTTTCAACCCAATAAGCCATAAATCATCAGAAGGTGGAGGTAAGAACTTCTTGATAAGAATTAAGAATAACTAATTTTGTTTCGCCGAACCTATTCCAATTCCAACAGTTCGGACCCGGATCGTGGGGTTTGCCGGATGATATTTTACTTTCCAAAATTCGAAAAATTGGACACCATGTAAAATATGGATTATCCGAACCCGCACCCGACCTACTAACTTGCGTTAACCTGAGTTTAATTGGAGCTTGGAAAATTTTGCTTGGGTTGGGCCATGCGGGTCGAAGGGTCGGTTTGGGTTGCCGGTTTTAAAACTTGAGTTGACCAACCCGAGTTACCCAGTCATTCATCGGGGATTAGCATCATGTCTAAACGTTATACTAGATCACCAAGAGAAAGGGCAGTGTCACATCCTTTGTCTTAGTTCCCTTTCAACTCCTTAATCATATGTTAGGTTTTCGTTCAATAACATTTTAGAATTTTTTAGGGGAGTTGGTAGTTTAACCACACTTTGTTTTGGTTCTCTCCATACATTTCTTTCGAATCAAGAAAGAACAAAAAATAGTAATTAATAGAAATTTGTTACTTTGTTCTATATTTCGGATTTTGTTGGTAGTAATTTGAGAGTATGAGACATGTGACAATATCATAATACTAATATTGCATATGAAGAAGGGATGTATGTAATTATATATCACAACAGAAGAACTAAGAAGTACAAATTTCCAAAGCTATTTAAAGTGCTATTTTTAAGTAAAACAAAATTATGAGTTGAAGGACAATATTAGCTCATTACCTTCTCAAATAAATCTTACAAGGCAATAAACTATCAATGTTAAATTTTCGTCAAATCATCAGCATCTCTCCTTCTAAAACAGTTAGCATGCGTGGTAGAACTTCAGAAATATTTTATTTAATATTATGTTGAGTTGATGTGAACTACTCCAGTCATGTTCTGAGATTGGGAGTTGGTTTCATGAAACTTTGGGAAATATCAAATTGGAATAGTACTTTATTATTGCTAGCCATGTGCTGGTTTTGGATGATGGTAGATTAGATGACATCTACGGCTTGGAATAACTGCATGGTTCTTTTTTTTTTCTTTGGTCTCTTGGCTACGTAGTTACTACAAAAGAGATAAGGGTGCGAATACCAACCCCCCCCCCCGCTCCTCCCTCCCTCCCTCGGCCAAGTGTCAAAGCCTGCCTCTATGTCTCATTAGCGGAAAACTTGCCCAATACACGTGCCTTCCCAATGGCAGTACAATGGCGTCCTGGGATTCGATACTGGCCCTATTGGGACCTGTATCACATAGGTCATGTGTCTTGCCACCTGTGTTACCTGCATGGTTATGCAACTTTGTTATAACAAATGGAACAATAACTTTGGAGCATTGAGAAGAAAGATGATTCCGTATGGCTGAGCGATTCCTGTTTTTTCATCTCTGAATGCATCTTTTAGTAAAGCCTTCCTATGAAAGTCATGTACCTCCATTGGAAGAGGTTTATCGTGAAGCAAAATAAAAACTTCAACATCTTGAGGGTTTCATGTCTCGCCAATTAATTCTCATGTTATTGAAGAATCTCAATAGCTGTAACATCACGTGGAGTAATTACAATTTCACCACTAGGCTAATGCATAAAGCAAAAGAGGAAATTTTTTAGACAAGTGTACTTTTATAATAATAATAAAAAAAGAAAATCTGAAACATAAATACAATTATAAAGAAAAATTAGGTCCTCTTAGATAAGGTACACAACTTATGAAAATATGTAAATGATTATATACAAAAACAATACAAGGCACCAAAACAAAATGGTACATGAATTTTAGAATAATATGATACTAAAAACCAAATGTGATTTCAAACTCATTTTAAATCCTCAATATGGATTCTTGATGCTTACTCATTATATAAGAGATTGCACTGCACGTTCAAGCCTAACAAAGATAAAATTTTAGCAGATGTATTCGTGAAAATATTGAAATTATTATCTGAACATTGGTTTTACGATTGTGGGCCATATTTCTGTCCATTGGGTATTTCATTAATCTAGGCCACTATGTAGAATAAAATAATATACATCTAATTTGGGGTCACCGAGGAACGAAAAATTAAATTAAACCAAAGGGGTTTAAAATTAACACAAATATCCAACCAATTTGAATTTCTTGAGCTTTGTTTGTTGGGACGAACTCTCATTGGCTGAATCTACCACTGATACACTCCCACCTTCCCCCCATCTCAAAATTCAAGAAGTGAACAAAAGTAGCAAAAATACTGATGGCGAAGCTAGATATTTTGATTTTGATCATGTACATTACTTTCATTTGGCATCAACTTTTTCTACTCTAGGGGAACTTCTGACTGTTGCTCCCATGTTGCATGAGTTTAAACTGCATAACCAATATGGTCCAGCCTCCTTACCCATCAACTTACCTTTTAGGTTACTTGGTAGAACCCTCTCTTATCAAGTTCACTTGATTAGGATTTCGATAACAACCTCAGAGGATTGATGTTAATCGTCAGTCAAACAAATTTTTTTCTTCAATTATATTATGGACTGGAGATCATTGTTTAAAAACTTGAAAATCGGACTCGACTCGAAAGTCAACCGAGTCGAGTAAACTTGGTCCGACTCTATCAAGTTTTATCCAAACTCGTTCCGACTCGGTCAAATAACTCGACTTGAAATCTATCCGAGTCGAGTCGACTTGGTAGGACTCGGTCGAGTTTTTCTGAGCTGTAAAACAGTGCTGGAGATTTCTTAACTTGTGTTTCCTTCATAGTATACCCATCTTAATCGGGTAGCACTTAGATGACAATGATAGTAGTTTCGATCAATTTCATGTAGATGAGACGTACAATCTATTTCAGTGAAACAGATAATAACCGTTGAAACCCCATAATTAATGCCTTTACTTCAATCTTACCGACTCTAAAGACTTTTGGGCTTGAAAGTCTAAGCCTTGCCCAACCTTATGCGCAGGTTATTTTCGAAAAAACTTACGCAATGCCATCTGTAATACTGGTGGTTTTTTTAAAATCCATTGGTTTATTACAAATTTGGAAAATAATATAGGACTTAAACTGCAAATACAAATTAGGAAAAAATATACGTGGTTATATGCAAAACACCTTTTGATATATATGATTTAACCAAAAGCAATAGTTGACAACATGCTAATCAATAAGCCAATTAAGGAAAGAACTGCATGCACTAATTAATTGTATAAAATAAGGATAGACAATATTTATACCTTATTCATTTTAATACCTTCTTTTGTTTATAATTTAGGATAATAATATTTATACCTTCTTTTGTTTTTGTCTTTCCTAACATCATATTTTGTTCTTTGTTGTGATATATTAATCGGTGCCTTAGTTAGTATTACTTATATTTCATTGTTATGCTATTTGACACGTGAATGTAATTGAGAGATTTCAGATTATACCTTTCTTTTTATGAGCCCTACGTCTGTGTATGGCTAGGTAATGACGGGCTTGCCTGAGAGAGATGTAGCTTCAAACTTTCACTCAACCGATTCACTAGATGAAATTACATTAGCTGCTAGTTCAGAGCAAAAGGCTGGTCACATTAGGTCTTCAAAGTTTTCTTTCTTGTCCAGTTTATTTGCATCCACTTTCTCCGTCTTTGAGGCACATTCAGACTCATCTTGTGGGGAAAAGAAGGCAACTAAAACCAGAAACTATGGCTGGACGACAGCTGTGAAGAAAGTTGTGACCAGTGGCTCAATGAGGAGGTTCCAGGAGCGTATACTAGGGACAAGCAGGGCCGATGTTTCGACCTCGTCCAGTGATATTTGGCTTCTGGGATCATGCTATAAGGTTTCACCAGAGGAGTCACCAGATTCTGGCAATGGCCTTGTTGAGTTCTTGCAAGATTTCTCATCTAGAATTTGGATTACATACCGGAAAGGTTAGTATGTTTGAAGGGTTTTTTGTAATATTGGTTAAATTAGTCAAATCAAGCCTTATTCAATCATGCCAATTTCTCTCTTTCGTAATTGTTAAAAACCAAATAGCTATTATGTGGAGCTTTTCCACAGGTTTTGATGCCATTGATGATTCAAAGTTTACTAGTGATACCAACTGGGGTTGTATGATCAGAAGCAGTCAGATGCTTGTTGCCCAGGTACATATCTCCTTATATTCATCATTCATCATTTATTGTTCATCAGTGTGTTCAGCTAGACTTCGTTGTTGTGTAAGAGACATTAAATATCTTAATAACTTAACAATATCTTTTAGGCATTGCTTTTTCATCATCTGGGGAGATCTTGGAGGAAGCCCTTGCAGAAGGTGAGATGGATGATGTGATACGTGTGATATTGTAGAGTCCAATAGGCTGATCTCCAAAACTTAGAAGACAAAAGAGTTTGCATTCACATATAGATGGTGGCTGGGTTCTATATTTTGTTATGTGCCGTTGCTCATGATGATAGTTGTTGATTGTGCAGCCATACAATCCAGAATATATTGAGATCGTACATCTTTTTGGTGATTCGGAGGCACATGCCTTTTCCATACACAATCTGCTTCAGGCGGGAAGGGGTTATGGCTTGGCTGCTGGATCATGGTTGGGCCCATATGCCATGTGTCGCACATGGGAAACTCTAACCCGTACTAACAGAGAGCTACCGGACCTTGTCAAAGGAAAAGAAACCTTGCCCATGGTTTTATATATAGTTTCAGGTGATGAAGATGGGGAACGAGGTGGAGCACCAGTTGTCTGTATCGATGCTGCTGCTAGACTCTGTTATGATTTTAGCAAGGATCATCTCACATGGGTGCCTATTCTTCTATTAGTTCCTTTGGTTCTTGGACTAGACAAAGTCAACCCTAGGTAAATTTAGAATATATATAATTTTTAATATTCTTTCGAGTCAGCTGTATGTTTGTATGAGTTATATTATTGATCTTTACATGTCATACTCAATATCTTATAATCTCTAATATTTAGAAGTTTTATTTAAATATATTTGGTGTTTTGTTTTTTTGGTAGTAGGAGTATCATATAGCCATTTTTTCTTTTTAGTTGGGCCATGTTTAGTTTGAGGATTGGATTGGATCAGAACGATGATGGGAATGTGAGTGGAAAGCAAAGGATGAGAATGCTCAGTCCCATTCACTTATTTGGTTGCGACATGGAATGATTACAATGAAAGTAATGGTTATTCCGTTCCAGTATTTTGTGCGGCCAATTAAATGCTAAAATGGAATTGATTTAAAACAGAAATTTCTAAAATACCCTTAACTTAGTTGGATTGTACCAGCGTTCTTAATTTGTTGTATGTTGTGGAGAGAATATATGTTCAAGAAAGAGAATGTGTTCTAGAGAGAGAATATATGTAACATTCCGCCCCACACAGACATGTTATTGTCCACTTTTCTCGTGCTTGCACGTGGAATTCCCAGGAGGTCACCCATCCTAGTATTTCCTCCGCCCAAGCGTGCTTAACTACGGAGTTCTTATGGGATCCGCAGCGGCTCATGGTTTTAAAATGTGTCATATTTGTTTGACATGAGAAATTATATTTATAGCCTAGAATCTCTCTCCAGGCGATGTGTGATTGATTTGTGGCCTTGGACACCTCACCACACCACCTCACCTCATCCATCTTGGCTTTCCCTGCCTCATGAGTCTTGGTTCTTGGCTATTGGTTATTGGATCTTTGTCGTCAAAATATACGTTGTGGAGGGAAAAAGTTGGAAAGAGTGTTGTAGGGAGCGAGCCTATGTTTTAGAGAAGATATATTGTTGAGACAATGTTGATGATAGAAAATGGTGTAGAGAGAGATGTCGTAGTGAGAAAGTATATTTATAGATAATATTGTCAAGTGAGAATATATGTTTTAGGGAGAAAATGTTGTGGACTTCATAGATGTTCAAAAGAGAATGTTGTAGAGAGAGAATGCATGTTAGAGAGAGAATGTTGTAGAGAGGAAAGTAACGGAATGACGATCTCTAACCCATCAGGATAAATAGATAGTTAATATGGACTGGAGCCTAGTGGGCATCGTCTTATTCCTAGAAAGAATGAAATGGCATTCCTCAACCTGTCAGGGGGATGCTACTAACACCCTAAGAGTGGAATGAAAATTCTAACTCCACTGTCCATTACCATGATCGAATAAAACATGTTTTTTAAGCATGGAAATGGAATGGTGATTCCGTTCCCATATGCCTATTCCTTGACTTAGAACTAAAACCCATGGATTGTTCATGGCCTCTTAAAAAAGGAAAAAATTGTTCATGACAACTGTATGGAGAATATGGTTGGCAAACAAGATGAAAGAGAGTAGGGGAATAATTCATATCATGCGTTCTCTCTAATAATGAATAATCATGTTAATACTAATCCCATAATTACATACAACGAGTATCAACTACCAAGTGCTTTCATATATGGTTATTCTCCATTTCCAGGAAGTCATCTGATTTTCTTTCCTGCCAGTTGTATTCTCGTTCTTGGGATGATCAACTGACATATACATAGTTTTCTTTTTGTGGTTTAATGTCAAATGCAATTTGTATTTTTTCTTGGTTTTAACAAAATATTTGTAGCATCGTTTCATAATCAGACAATATGAAATAAGAAGCCGGCGAACGCACTGACATAGCCATTTGTGATGGAGATCAAGCTCCGCATCCAATGGACCCGGTTCATGTAACTTATGAGAGCAAAAGATAATGAAGTTGCAGAAATTCAATTAACATCTCCCACGCAATGGATAAGTGGGATTAAAAGGCAACACATGGAGCCATCTGTGGTACCCTGGGTTTGAACTTGTTGCTACATGGGCTTTAAAAACCAATCATTGCAGGCAGCCACGGATGGAAGGTTTTTAATTGGTGTGACGCAGCCCACAATTAGGAGTGGCGGGAAAAAGAGGGTGTATCACAGGAAATATAGGAAAAAAAAAGGCCCTTTATATTTGTCTTATTCAGTGACTGACCTAGGTGAGACATCATAAACTGAGTTCATATTGTCAAACAGTACCTGTTATTTCTAAAAATGGCAATATCCCATGAATAAAGTAATAATGAGCTCATAACATGCAATATAGCTCAAACTGTTTGTTAGCTAGGTAATCCATATTGTCTGTCTTATCATTCTAATCTTTTGGTAGATTATTAACTTCATTCACTTCCATTAATGGCAGATCTTGTTTTAGTTTTTGTGTGTTGGTTGTTAATAGTATTAAGTGCCAGATTCCGTGGCTATGAAAGGGTCCATATCTTGATCCACTTGGATCAAATTTTCAGCAAGCTGTAGTTTTTTTTCGTTTTTCAGTACTTGTTATTGTTTTCAATATAAATATTAATCTTGGTCGGTAGGAAATTGAAGTTCATTCTACGAATCATGCCATACCGTAATCGTTGTATCGTGGATTCTTGAATATGAACTTTGATTAGACACTCTTCCTTTGAGTGTTGTACATGACAAACCTAATAAATAAGCAATTGTCTTTGATTTTTATCTTTTTAAGCTAGCTTGCCTATATGACATGTTAGATGCACTTAGGTAAAGAAACAGAATGTGACATATGGGATCGCTTAGACAGTTTCCAGTATTCATATTTCAGTATCACATTTCAGGTATATTCCATTGTTATCGGAGATATTCACCTTTCCACAAAGCCTGGGTATTTTGGGTGGGAAACCGGGGACCTCAACTTATATTGTTGGAGTGCAAGATGACAAGGCATTGTATCTTGATCCTCATGAAGTTCAGCCTGTATGTAGTACTATTACTATCCTTAACTGGAATTTATCATATTTCTATATGCTTCATTGAATGCTTTGCAATTATCAACCGGTTATACTTGCAGTGTCTTTCACTCTTTCACCATATTGTTTGTTGTAAACTAGAGACACTCGGTATTCTTCATATCTTGAGACTGATTTGGCCTTGCTCTAATGTTTCATTTACCTGAACTAATTCAACATATGTTTCATTATAAAATATGTTGTTGCTTAATCTAATGTTGTATTTTTTGCCTATTTGATTTTTTTATTTACATACTGCTAGTAGTGGTTGTGCCTGTCGGCTGTCTGCTGTCGGCACCACTAGTATGTAAATACTTTCCTAAAATTTTGATCGAGAAGATGAGATGGCTCAACTGACCAAGGAATTCTGACACGATGAGCTCGTATCAGCTATGAGCAATTCTAGGACTCCGATTGATTGGGGTGGCTCCTGTACAGTGTTCAAGGGGATCCTTGACAGCTCACTTGTCGTGTGAAGCAGATCGAGATAGAGTGACGTGAGGACATCGAATTATGGTCGAAGATCACCACTATCACGAACGTGCAGTACGCCAACATTGTGCGCATCCTCGGATACTGCCTTGTCGATGTGGTGTATTACTACATTGTTTTAAAAAGTGTTAGACGAACCTAAGGTGTTAGGGGAGTTCCAAGGCGAAAGGCCAGAGATTGATGCGCCCAAAGTTTTATAAAATATTTTACTTAGAAATTGGATAACTATTATGTTTACAATGTCATCCTTCTTCCATGAGTTCACAATAGGCCAATGGTGCCGCTATCATCATTCTTTCAGGTGGTAACAATGGGTCAAGGGAGCCACTACACACTAGATTACTAGTTAAAAAAGGAAAAAAAAATGAAAATGAAAATGAAAAAAATGGAGATGAATGAGAAAGGAAATTTACGAATTATTGTTTTCGACGATAATATCGATGACCTTTCTCTTATGGACATCAAAGAAGCGGGTTTCAACTTAGGCGTTGTGGTCTAAGGCCCAAAATGCCTAGGTGGGTGCTCGAACCGCTTTTTAGAACATTGACTACATCATCTACGAGTTCATCGAGAACGGGTTACTCGATGCTTGGACTTTCCTCGAGAACAACGGATGTGAGAATTGCCTAACATGGGCACAATGATATTGGGTAGCGCTCAACGTCGCCAAGGCACTCGCTTATGTCCACTACGACTACCGATCACGAATCTTTCACCTCGTTCTCAATCCCGCGAACATCCTCCTCGACGACAACTTCAGGGCCTACGGCCCATGTCAGATTTCGATGTATCAATATTAATGGGAAAGGGTGAAAGCATGGTTTTGCTTGTGATGTAGGGACTTGAGGCTACTTGGTCCCTAAGCGGGTCGCATGAGGCCGGATCTGGTGAAATATTATGTCTATAGCTATGGATTGTTGCTTTTGCAGCTCATGAGTAAACAAAAAAACATGCATGTTATCGACCATGGCAACAATTTTGAGATTATTTACTAAAATTGTGAGCGAGGAGATGAGAAAAGATAAGCTAATAGAGGTGCTGGGTGAGAGGTTATTGAATGGTAGGGGAGTAGATTAGGAGCTAAAGGTTGGTTCATTTGGCCCTTTGGTGCATACAACATGAGGTTGAGTGTACGCCGAGTAGCCTCTAGTCCCTACATCATCGAGATCTGGCATCTTGGACCTGCTTTAAGGCCAAGTAACCTCTAGTTCCTACATCACTGGCAACAACCATGCTCTCGTCCTTCCCCATAAATCTCGATATACCGAAACCTGAGACATGATCCCTAAAGTTGTCGAGGAAGATTTTCAGTGGCTTGAGATCGAGGTGAAGGGTCCGCGATCGACAGTCCTGGTGGGCATAAGTGAACGCCTTGGCAACATCAATCACTGCCTCCGGCCTCTTGGACCTGATCAAGGGCCAAGTAGCTTCTCGTATTTCCCCATCACCAGCAACAACCGTGCTTAAGGACCCGTTCTCGATGAACTTGTAGACGATGTAGCGATACGCCCCAGTGACAAGGCAATATTCGAGGAGGCGCACAATATTGGCATGCTGCATGTTTGCGATGATCTCTAATCAGAATTTGTTGTCCCTACACATATCTATCTTGATCTGTTTCACCACGACAGATGGGCCGTCAAGGATCCCTTTGAACATTGTATCGGAGCTGCCTCGACCGATCGGAGTCTTGAAATTGCTCAGAGCTGCCACAAGCTCATCTTGTCGGAATTCCTTGGTCAGTCGGGCCATCTCATCTTCTCGCTAACAATTTTAGTGAAGTAAGACCGTACAATCTTAGAATGATCCCTTCACAATAATGCTTATGTCCACCACAACTGTTGACTGTAGATCCTTCACCTCGATATCACTCCAGTTAACATCATCCTCGACGATAAGTTCAAGACCTACTTCTCAGATTTTTATGTATCGAGATTGATGGAGAAAGACGAGAGGTTTTCACCGGTGATGGAGGGACTAGAGGCTAGTTGGCCCCTGAACGCTTTGTAGGAGACAAGATCTCAGTTAAGAGACTAGGATGTTCATGGTGGAACGCTTAGTTACCATCGGCGTGGAGGTTGATGATGGTCGTAGTAGAGCTCTGGGTGGTTCTATAGTGAGAGATTGAACTCACTCCCATGTCCATAAACTCATGTACCTTATCAACTCAAGGGGCAAGTAGCATCAATTCGTTTTCCTTTTTTCTTTCTAATTTGAATTCTGATTATGCAATCATAATAATGCTTCTGTTTGCATTTTTTTATCGAATATTTTTGGGTTATCAATATTTTTTTTTTGCCAAAGCTGCATGTAGGACTGGGGACTCAAACTTTTATGGTGTTGACATGAGTTATGTATGATATGTTGAAGATTTGTGTCCTGCCTTTGACTCTTTTCTTGTTACCAACCTATTGCCCTGTCATCCAGACTACTTCTAGAGAAAATAGATGACCTGTCGAAGATCGATGTCCTACCGGAGATAGGCACCCAGTTGGTGGTTCCATTATCCACCTCCATTGCTCCTACTTCAAGAAGCGTGACCACACACGGGATACTTGCTACAAGCTCATTGGGAGGCCTGGTCAACTACAACAACCTACCATAGCCACCACTTCGTCAGTCGCTGCTTCTTTTGCTCCCACTCTCGAGTTCTTACAACTAGTTGCTCAGCTTCAGCAGCATACACTCCAGACTTTGTCGAGCGACACTTCAGCCATGTTTGCCTCCACAGGTACTGCCTCTGTTGTGTGGATCCTGGACTCCGGAGCCACTTATCAATTGACTTCACACTTCCGCTCTTACTGATCGAGGAAGTGCTCTCCTTGAGTTCCAGATCCGCAATGCCAATTGATCCCCCTTCTTATCTCTTGTCGGCGGTCCATCACCACCTCTTCTGGCCGTAGTGGTCGTTTAGATTTGTCCGACATACTCCTTGCATCTAATTTCTTGATGAATCGTATTTTTGTTTGTCGACTCGATCACCTTCTCATCCTCTTCTTGTTTGGTACATGATCATCGTATTCATCGGAGGATTGGGACTAGGCGTAGAGTTCGTGGAATGTATCACTTGGAGCACCTGTATGCTCCCTCCACCGCACCTGCTATTGTATGCACGACGTTTGACCTATTGTATCGCCATCTTAGACACCCCTCAGCTGAGCAGCTCATGAGCATGTTTCAGTCAGGATAATTTGGTGATATCCCCTTTACCCCTCCTTCCTGTGCGAGTTGTAGATTGATAAAGCATTCGGCTTTGCCATTTCCTTCTAGTGAGTCTATATCATCTTGTATCTTTGATTTAGTCCACTCTGACATTTGGGGTCCTGCTTTTGCTATGTTTGTTTCTGGGTCTCAGTATTATGTGAACTTTATCGATGGCTTCTCACATTTTACTTGGGTTTGCCTTTTACATTGTCTATGAGATGTTTGTCAAGTTTATCGTGACTTCACTATTATGGTTCACACTCAGCTTGAGAAGAGGATTAAGATTTTTCGCTCTGATGGTGCTCGTGAGTATCTATCTTCTAGCTTTCGTGACGTGCTTTTCTCTAAGGGGATTGTACCCTAGCAGTCGTGCCCTTACACACTTGCTCAAAATGGGGGAGCCGAGCGAAAGCATCAACACATTCTTGAGACAACTCGGTCTCTTTTGTTTTCTACCTCAGTGCCTCGGCAGTTTTGGGTTGAGGCTGACCTAACCTCTATCTAATTAATAAGTCCCCTCCCCACTTCTCTCTGGCTAGTTTTCATTTAAGAGACTTTACTCAACTCCTTCCAATTATCAAGTTTTGTGGACTTTTGGTTGTACTAATTTTTTCCTACTTCCACCTGGGGTGCATACGAAGCTTTCTCCTCGGGCTGCAAGGTGTCTCTTCTAAGTCTACTTAGGGTACAGTTTTGAGCCTAAGGGTTGACGTTATAATCCCTTTGTTCTGCGTGTCCGTATTTCTCGTCACGTTACCATTTTCGAGGACACCCATTTTTTCTTTGGGACCGCTCCCTCTCCAGACTTGTCATTTCTTCAGACTCGTCGCTCTTCTTCGGATGTTCTTTCCTCTCCAGTGACTCCAGTTGTTCCAAGAGTCTCTGCTCCCGTGCTTGAGCCCCCGCTACCACCTGTCATTTACACCAACATTTGTCGCCAGTCAGCACCAACTTCACCTGCACTGCCTGCCTGCTTCCCCTGCTGCCACTTCATCTGTTGTGTTCAGGTTCACTACCTCTACTACCAATCTCACCCAACAGTATTGATGGGTCATCTGCTCCTGCTTCTCAATACTACGTCGGGCGAGAGAGGCACCCACCCGATTGCTATCGTTTTTTTTAGGTGGCTTTCTATTCTTTGTTGTTTCAGTCTTTTCTTGTAGCTACTCACTATCTTCAGTAATCGTAAATCTATCGTGAAGCAATTCAGGCACCTCATCGATAACAGGTTATGGTTGAGGAGTTGCAGGCCCTTCAGCGGACTTATACTTGGGAGCTTGTTCCTCTTCCTCTAGTGAAGGGCCCCATTATCTGTTGTTGGGTTGGGTCTATCGGATTAAGAATCAGTCAGACAGGTCTGTTGAGAGGTACAAGACCCGTCTAGTAGCATGTGGATTCACATAGGTGCACGACATTGACTACGAAAAGACCTTCCCCTTGTTGTGAAGGGCCCTATTATCTGTTGTTGGGTCTATCGGATTAAGAATCATTTAGACGGGTCTGTTGAGAGGTACAAGACCCGGCTAGTAGCATGTGGATTCACACAGGAGCACGACGTTGACTACGAAGAGACCTTCCCCCTGTTGTGAAAGATGACGAATATACAAACTTTACTAGTATTTGCTTCAGTACGTCATTGGTCACTCTTCTAGATAGATGTGAAGGTGAAGACCTCTCTGACGAGGTTTATATGTAGTCACCTCTTGGTCTTCCGACTCCTTCTCAGCATGTATGTCGTATTCACAAGGCTATCTATGGGCTCAAGCAAGGTCCACGGGTTTGGTTTGAGCGCTTCCGGTCTTGTAGGTGGTTTTACAGAGAGTCTAAACAATTATGCTATGTTCACTCGTGTATCTGCTCATTGTCATGCGATCTTGCTTCTCTTCGTTGACAATATGATCATTATCAGTGATGATAATGTTACTATTAATTCTCTGAAGCGAAACCTGCAACAACAATTCGAGATGAAAGACCTTGGCAACCTTCGCTACTTCCTTGGTCTTGAGGTTGCTTCCTCTCCCCGTGGATACCCAATCTCCTAAGAAGTACCGATACGGATGAGGATACAGATTCGGGGATATGGATACGGCGATACATGGATTTTTGAAAAACTAGGATACACGATACGGTAGGGATACGTTTGTGTATGTGTGTGTGCATATTGTATGCGCAGAAAAAAGATCCGGGTCGTCTTTATTGCACAAAACAAGATTACAGATGCCGGGACCCGGGGACTCAGGGGTGGTGAGACGGGTGCGGCGAATATTTGATCAGGAGATTGTGGGAGAGATCCTCTGGAAGGTCCCTTTGATCCGCGTCTCCACGTGGTATTCGTGCGAGAGCTCTGAAGGGGTTGCCCATGACAAAGATCTTTACAGGGGGAGGGTTTCTTGAGAGGCTAAGGAGTGTCTGCCATTGCTTTTGTTCCTTCCGTGCTTCGCGCTTTCTCGGCTAGGGGCTTTCGGCTTCGTTCCTTGGTCTTCATGTTTTCCTCGATCCTTGCTAGACCTCAGCGTCCTTGATCGTCGGTTCGCGGTGTCGATCGTACTTTTGGCGTCGGCTTTGGCTTTGGCTTTGGCGTGGCTCTGGCTTTTGCTTTGCTTTGGCGCTTGCGCTTGAACGTAGACGGGGGGAGACTTGTGATGCTTTCGTTTTTCCGGACTTCGCGTCGTATCGGCTAGAACGTGTGGTGCTTTGCTCGTGACCGGTGTAGTTACTTGGCTTTGGCACTTGCGTTGCTTTGGCACGAGCTTTACTGGTGCTTTTGCTTTGGCTTCTTGCGTTTGCTTTGGCTTACGCGTTGACTCGATCTTCTTCTCGAACGGCGATGGCTACTTCTTCAAGGCTTCTTCCGGCTTCCTTAACGGTTATGGCGTCGGCTTGACTTCTCTTCTTCTCTGGGCTTCTTTGGCTTAATAGGAGTTGAAGGCTTTGCTTTGAAGACGACGGGTGTAGCGCCAGTTTTGCTTCTCTTCTTCTCCGGGCTTTTTTGGCGTGATCGGAGTCGAAGGGTTCCTTTGAAGACGGCGAGGGTGGCACCGATCTCTGTGCGATGGTTGTAGCGTCGGCTTTGGTTTGAAGACGACGGGTGTAGCGACGACTTTGCTTCTCTTCTTCTCCGGGCTTTTTTGTCGTAATCGGAGTCGAAGGGTTCCTTTGAAGACGGCGAGGGTGGCACCGATCTCCGTGCGACGGTTGTAGCGTCGGCTTTGCTTTGAAGACGACGGGTGTAGCGACGCTTCGGGTGTTCCTCTCCAAGCTTTCTTCTTCGTGGATGGAGGTGACGTTTGTCGAAGGCGACTGGGTGATGACGCTTCGTTCTTCGTCTCCGGGCTTTGGAGCTTGATCGGAGTTGAAGTTTTGTTGGAGCCGATGGGGTAATGCCGCTCCGATCTTCTTCTCCGGCCTTTGCTTCTGGCGTCTTCGGAGTCGAAGGGTTCTTCTTCTCCGAGCTTTTTTCTTTGTGCACAGTCGAAGATTTGATCTTCTTGTGAAGGGTCTTTACTTTGATGAGGGCTTTCAATGGACTAAGCCGGTCCCGGAGGGATAGGCTTGCCCGTGCCTCGTGAAGCCTTGGGTCGATGAAGGGCGTGTTTCCTCTTCTGCAGAGCTCCTTCGCCTTATCTTCCTCTTCGACCGGAGACGGTTATGGCGTCGGTTTCTTCTCCGGGCTTTTGGGCTTGATTGGAGTCGAAGGCTTGTTGGAGACGACGGGGTAGTGCCGCTCCGATCTTCTTCTCCGGCCTTTGCTTCTGGCGTCTTCGGAGTCGAAGGGTTGTTGGAGACGACGGGGTGATGCCGCTCCGATCTTCTTCTCCGGTCTTTGCTTCTGGCGTCTTCGGAGTCGAAGGGTTCTTCTTCTCCGAGCTTTCTTCTTCGAGCACGGAGTCGAAGGCTTGATCTTCTTGTGCAAGGGTCTTCACTTTGATGAGGGCTTTCAATGGACTAAGCCGGTCCCGAAGGGATAGGCTTGCCCGTGCCTCGTGAAGCCTTGGGTCAATGAAGGGCACGTCTCTTCCTCTGCAGAGCTTCTTCGCTTTGTCTTCAGCTTCCGACCTTTGAGCCTTCCCCCCTCCCCCTCTATTTATAGGTGAAGGGGGGAGGGGAGAGATATGGGAAGTTTATTTGAATCCCTTTAATATCTCTCCCATAACTATCCAAGATTTATTCATCCATTGATGAGGGGAATAAGTCTTTATTCGCTTTCCTTTTCTGGCGGAGTAGTTATGGCTCAATCCTTTTTGAATTTATTTTGAATCTTGCACATAAAGTCGATGGCGACCCGGCTTCGTTTCTTGTCCGTCGGATCGAGGGATCGGCGCAGATCCACACTTACGTAGATGTCATACGCAACCTCCCCCCGCGCATGGCGGTGCTTGTTTCCTTTTTCTTCTTTTCTTTTCTTTCCTTTCTTTTCTTTGCATGGCCGGCCACCCCCCTTAAGGGGTTCGGATTTCCATAAGGGGGGCTGGGTGGGCCCCACTTGGGGGTGGGCCCACCCGGACCCTTGCTTGGCGCGGGTCGGGTCCGGTTTGCATGTCGGGTTTGCTTCCGAGTCGGTGCATGCGAGTCGAGTTCGGGTCAGGGTCCGAGTGCGTGTCGGGTTTGCCTCCGGATAGGTGTATGCGAGTCGGGTCCGGGCCCGAGTGCGTGTCGGGTTTGCCTCCGCATTGGTGCATACGAGTCGGGTCCGGGTTAGACACAATTTGTGTGTCTACATATATATATATATATATATATATGAAATTAAATATAATATTTTTTTGTGCTCGAATATGACTAATGGATAGTTTGAAAATTAAATATGACAATGTTCATTATTTATTACATGATTTACATCCAATACAACCAAAAAATACAAAGCTATTGTCAAATTCATTCATTACAAAAAAGTAACGCTAACAACATTACGTAAGTGTCACATTCATCGTCTGTTATAAAATGCTAGCAAAAAACATTAACATTCATCATCCATTATAAAATACAAAGATAGGGTCACATGCATCATCCAAAAAACAAAACATATCCTTAAGCAAATGGTTATGTATAAAATTTAGACCCCTATCCAAAGTTTTGGTCGAGTTCGGGTCGGGTTTTTGGATTTTGGACTACATAGTCATCCATACGTATCCCTAGCGTATCGAATCTTTTTTAAAAAAAATCTCGATACTTCCTAACCATATCGGATACGTATCAGGCCGTATCGGAGTATCGGGAAGTATTCGATACGAGTACGATCGGTGTATCCCAGCCGATCTCTCAGTAGAAGTTTGTTTCTGATGAAATGAGTAGTGCCGACCTCACCGACTCTCGGAGCGTGCATGGACACACTGTTGGAGCTTAATGTGAACTTGTGAAGTTCCATACCACTAATGGCGAGCCACTCTCGGATCCCACTCACTACAGACAACTAGTTGGTGCTCTTGCCTACTTGTCCAGACATTTCATATGTCGTTCGAGTTATTAATTTGTCGGTACTCATTGGTTGGTTCACTATGCCACACTACTGATGTTTCTTTCACTATCTTCGGGGAACTATGACTCGCTCTTTACTACTTTCGTCCTCTTTGTCTTTGGAGCTATGCGCCTATTCATATTCGAACTGGGCAAGTGATCCTACTGATCGACATTCCACCAATTGGCTTCCGCATCTTCTTAGGTGACTCGCTCGTCTCTTTGAGCACAAATTTATCCCTAACTATCGTGATGTCAACGCTCCCATGGACTATCAATAAAACATGGCATGACACATGAAGATAAAATAAAATAATGAAATTATACATATAAATAAGATTAAACATCTACATTTTAGAGATATGAAAGTGCATAGATGCATACATAAATACGGACATATATGTGCGGGCCTGCTCACCCACATGTGTGCTCTTGTGGGTGTGCTTGCATTTCCGAACTGTGATCCTCTATGCACCCTCTCATATTTTCAACGATTATTCCTACAATTACTTTAACTCTGCTCCCTCAATTATTTCATGTGATTTATTGAGATGTGCCATCAATCGATTCTAATTTTTCAACTAACCCTCCCTACTCGTGCATAATTTCATAATAACCTGTTGTCACATTGGAAAGAGGATTTGCTTTAGTTAATGTTTCTTTTTCTTTAGATATCTTTCCTCGGACCCTTTTAATCAATGATTTTAATATTTTCAAATTTGAAATTTCTGGCTTATTTCAAAGAGTGAGTTGAACGATAAATCTATTTATTGACTATGTGGTCTTTCACAACTATACAGGTGGTTGGTATCAAAAGGGATGATTTGGAGGCAGACACATCTTCATACCATTGCAGGTATGTTCCGTCCTCTTATCTGTAATTTGGTTTAATCTTCGGTGTATTCTCATTGTATTCTCCTTTTGTCAATGGTCATTGTCTTCAGCACTGTCCGGCACCTGCCACTTGACCTGATAGACCCATCTCTGGCCATCGGATTCTATTGCCGAGACAAAGGTTTGCTGTTCTTCAACTGGATCATCTGGACCGATCATTTAAGTATACTGACTCGTGTTTCTTTGATGATCTATAGATGACTTCGAAGATTTCTGCTCTCGAGCTTCCAAGCTTGGAGAGCGGTCAAAGGGAGCGCCGCTCTTCACTGTTGCTCAGTCTCTTCAGCACACGAAACCGATTAACCGCCAGGATGCTACGACCGATGGTTCAGGTGGTGCACCCTACAATGGGGTGGATGATGCCTTTGTTGTGGATAACCTCAGTGACTCTGAAGCTCAAGCCAATGAAGATGATTGGCAAATCCTGTGATGAGCGATTCGAGACTCGGTTGTCGGTGTATCATACATCTTAGGGGTTCAAGGAGCCGATTCGTGCTGGATTGCTTTTTCTTCTCTTCATTTATTCTTTGTAGTCTTAGAGAGATGCTCATCTCTTGTACATGTAAAGAAGGGAGTTGATTATATTGCAGACTGAGCTGTGATTTGTCATTCTAGGAGTGGCAGGGTTCCAAATTGGGTAGGGTTTCAAGTGTAAACTTGATTGGAGGTGGCTAAATTATTGGCAAAAACTTTTTTTTTTATTTCAGAATAAGTCATGATCAATGGTGTTGGAAATTGATTTACTATCATGTAGCAACCTTGTTGCTTTACTTTTCTGTGGAATTGAAACTTTCCTTTTCTATAGGTTGAGCTTCTGAAACTGTCAAGAGCTTGGTTAGGAAATTTCTTTGGTATATTTACATTTCATTAACTAAAAACTAGGATTTCTGCAAAAAAAAGAAACTAAACTAGGAAAATTCTAGGGGGGACTTAGTGATAGGTACCTGTTCAAAAGATAAACTAACCTATAGGACAGCCAAATTGTCAGGATAAAAATACCCCTTTGCACTTTAAATTTAGGTTTAATGCCACTCGTTCTAACACTAAGCCCAATCATAAATCCTAAGATCTATAGGCCAATGCCTGAACGGCTAGACCTAGAAATCCTAAACTGAATCCCTCTGCCTCTCGTGGCTTCTCATCCCTGTTGCTTGCCTGCAACTTGAGGCTAGAGCTGCAATTTGGGGGGGTTGGGTCGGGTTTGGAGATCAACCCAAGCCCAACTCAAGTATTAAAACCCTCAATCCTAACCCAACCCAACCCAACCCAACCACCAACCTGAGATGCCCGGCCCAATCAAAAAATTTCATACTCGGGTTGGGCTCGGGTTAGCCCAAGTTGGTAGGATGGGTCAGGTTGTGCAGGTTAGGGTATACTTATTTCCAAACATTGTAAGATTTTGACAGTTGAATAATAAAATTGAAAAACACTTATACTTGCTAACACTAGCATACAACTTTTGTTACATTTCTATCCATGCAATTTACTAGATGATCAGATAATGTCTTGATACGCAAAAAGCAAATAAATAATATGGCACTGGGTGAAGTAGATGGTTGTGATTCTGACCCATCAACATATGAGTAACCGGGATGACCGTGATTGTTGCCTATATATCACAGACTAGCCGATATACATGAGTACTGGGGTTCGGGTTGGGTCGGGTTACCCAACCTCTCAACCTGAGCCCGACCCAAATTCAACTCGGGCTGTATTTTTTCCACCCTAACCCAACCCAATCTTAAAATACATCAACCCAAACCCGCCAAAGCTTGGATTGGGTCAGGTCCAACCAACCCAAGTTGTAGCCCTACTCGAGGTCGCTTCTCGCGCCAGCCTCCACCACCACTGCTTGGAATAAATGGGAGAAAGAGGAGGTCGATGTGAGGGTATTTTGGGATTTTGGCATCCCTTTTCACCTAACCAATCTTTTGACCATGGACCTTAGGTGAAACATATCTTTTGCCCGTCCTTTTCACCCCACTTATTTGTTGTCAGGGACCTTAGCCATGTTAACCCAAAATTTGGTAGTTAGTGGTAGGTTCCTGATATAGAATATGCTTAATGTAAAGGATGCCGAAATATCCTTACGTAAACCAAGTCTCTCCCAAAACATTTGCACTTACAGCATGTACCTCCTTTGACTTTTATCCCCTTTAAATAACAAAAATATCCCTAACTAAAAGCACATGTTACTCTTCACTGCAGCAAAGGGCAGGTACAATATATTGCATATTTTTTCTCTTTGCTACAATGATTTCACTATAATAATGTTTTTAAAAGTCATATTTTAAAAAATAAAAAAATTCATATTTTTGCTACAGTAAAATCACTGTTGCAATTGTTTCTCTTTAATGACGAATTGTTGCTCTTTTGCGACAGTGAAATCACTATAGCAAAAAAAAAGTTTTTTTAAAAAATTCTTGTTTAATAGCTTAGAAATGGAGGGGGAGAGAGAGAGAGAGAGAGAGAGAGAGAGAGAGAGAGAGAGAGAGAGAGAGAGAGAGATTTAGGGGGTCGTTCTTTTGGCAAGTAAAATAGCTTAGACATTGATTTGCCAAGGTAATCTTACTTTGTGCTATGTTTTTTTGTCCAATGTCACGGGTAAATGAATTTTCAAGATTCCTTTTTTTTTTTTTCTAGTTTGGTGGCATATGGAGTCCCACTAAAATTGGTTAGACACTGATTGCCCATCAGGGGTGAGATATTATTTGCCATAAGGGTCCGTTCTTTTCGCGAGAAAATGATCACCTAGGAAAATTAATTTCATAGGCAACAGATTACGCATGCAATTGATTTTCCAAGAAAAAAAATTTTGTTTTTCTTTTGAACCGGAGAAATCCAACACTTTTTCTTGAGACATCAACTTCCAGTGTTATTTTCAACCCTAGTAAAGTAAAAATCTAAATTTTTTTGTTGTCCTCTCGCGAAATATATAGAACAATCAAGTCAAGACTGAAATCATTAGGCAGTACTCACTTGTGCACCTCATCATCGAAATTATTTGAAATATTGGATTTTGACCAATCTAAGAGTACTTTTTCAGTAGCGCCTGAAACATTGAGCCTCGTTGCATCTACACCATTGGCATTTCCAAATGTAAACCTAAGGTTTGTAGGAATAAATTTTGCTGCATTGGAATTGGTTGCATATGTGTGTTGTTACTGCATGTGTGAAGTTACAACAAGTATGTCAAATAGAATTATCACAAGTATGGATCATTAATTCTACAGCTACTCCACACATTAGACATTGTCCTTCTGCTGCACATTACCAATTCCATGTATAATGGACTAATGTGCAAGGATTACTGATTGGATCATCTATTGTTACCTCACCAAGATGATTTTATACTACAACTTAACTTCTATTAACGGATTTATTCAAATGAGTCATGTAGTCCTCATAAAAACATACTTAAAATTTTAAAAAAGAAAGTTAAACTACTTAAAATTCAAACACCTTGAAGCTGCATAAGGAGCTAAGTACTACTTATTGTTTCTAGCAACACAATGAACATATCAACCTTCGCGGAGTCGCATGACACGTACTCAATGACCTCAATGATCAACATCTGATCAAAATCATCAATCTTCATAACTTCACTCATGACCAACTTCACATCTACTTTATCAAATGTAGCCATGATAGCTTCGGCGAATAACTTCATTGTTGAAACAATCTCCGTCATTGACTCATCCCTTGATTCATGACGTTTCTTCTTCTTCTGTTCTGCTGTGCGGCTAGTTGATGGTCATGTTTGCTGAGTTGGTGAGTCAATCAGAGTATCATCCATGACGCTAGAGAAATTAAACATCTAGTTAAAATCATCAGCCGCTTCAACCTCAATCCTAGACATTGTAGCTGCATCGATAGCGTGGTCATTCCCTATGATAAGAGCGAGATTCTCATACTCAGGGATCGTTCGATAACAATATGGTGCAGCCACATGATGACTCTATAAAAGAAAAAAAAAACAATCATTAGTTATTAATTTTAGCATATTCGTTTGTCTTAAAGATAACTTATTCAAGTGATTACCTTTAAGTATTCAGCCCAATTAATGTCTGCCACATATCAACCATTCTCTTAAAATTGCTCCAACCAAAGCCAATAATATTAAAGAACTCAACTACAAACAATTATATTTTCTTCCATGTTTGCATACGACTCCTGATGTTCTCTTTCGTCAGTTTAACAAATAACTTCGACTTCACTGCCTCAACCACCGCTTGAAAAGCTTGCAACTTCCATCCGTTATCAGCTTTGTTGCCCTTGTGGTACTCCTCCATAAAAGCGTCAATCGTAATCTTATCCATTTCCTGTATCCATATCACATATTTTACAGCTTTAGTTGCTACAACATTTATTTGACACATCCTACATACATCATGGTTATTTTAAAAGCACAAAATACTAAGATGGAAAACAAGCTAGATAACAAGACTGACAAGATAGATAACAAGATCATGGATACTAAACCATATTATCCTAAACGATAAATTATTCATTTCTTATTACATCATAAGAAAACATAATACAATTTGCATGATGCTAATGTAACACTTATTATTCATACTTTATCATAGAAGAAATAACCGTATGCCAATACATAGATTAGCCTTGCATCATAGGAAATCATTTAGGGATGGTAATTATTCCACATCGATGTAGCCATTTCATTTCTTTTTGTGTTCCATACATCACTTGTTTTCAGGCTTGCAATATCTTTCTCATGTATATTCTCATTTGGCTCCTCATTTTCAATATCTATGACTGGCTCATTTTGCAAGAGATATGTTGGGTCAACCGATAAAATAAAATTGATAAGTATGCACCAAGCTAATACAACCTTTACTTATACTTTAATATCAAAAAAGGGTTCTGTCCTCAATATGGCCCAATGCTTCTTGATCAATCCAAATGCTCGCTCGATGACATTACGGCGTGAGGAGTAACGATAGTTAAATAACTTTTGCGAATTCACTGGAGCATGTCCTCTACTCTCAGACCTATAGTATCTCACTCCACGATAAGGAGCAAGAAATCCTAGGTAATGCCCATAGATAGCATCGATCAAGTAGTACTTACCTATAGACACTTGGTAGTTTAGTAGTTACCTGCAGGAATTGTCAACCTGGTATGCCAATCTTGAACGACATATTTCAACACTTTTGCATTCCTTGCAGATCCTTCCTATCCAGCTAATACGTATGTAAATTTCGTATCGAAACCTACTGTTGCTATAATATTCTATGAAATTAATCCTTTCCTAATGCAATATCTAGGTTGGTTTATCAGCGATACCATAGCTAGGATATATGTATCATCTGTAGCTCTAACACAGTCCTAAAATATAATATACACACGTTAAAACTTAGAATGTGATGCATTAAGTAATATATTTATGATATATTGGGTTATTACCTTAAAGTAATGGTGTCAAGCTCTTGGAGTTCTGCTTAGCACTTGTGAAGTATTTGGAAGTGGTTGTCTGACAACGTCTTTATATAATTTAATCACAACCCGTAACACCAGCATAAACTAATGATGGGCTGTAGATTTGGATCAAAAAAAATTAAATCTAACTTTCTTTATCCGTTTATTGTGCCCAATTATGTATAGGAACGATATGCATTGAATTATTCAAACATTTCTCTTTTAAAACCTCAACTAGCATGAAGAAGCCAATTTGATTCAAACGCAATTGTTCGTGCATGTCAACATTGTCTTCATACAACAATCGATGAATAAAACTACATCTTATATTATATTTTACTTATAGAGGTTGCCTAATTTTATAACCAGGATGTATCAACCTTCTTGAAATCCTTTCCGCATCTATGACTAATAAAATTGTAGCGTATATCAATAGTTTTCTATACTTTTTTCTCTTTTCGATGATATCCATAGCCATTCACTATCTAATATGAAAATAAAAATTAAGATTCAAATGTTATATTTAAAAATATTTGACCATATTGAAGATGGAGCTATTTTTATGATAAAAAATACATATGAAAAGACATTATAAGGATAATTTCTGCCACAATTGTTTTGATAATATCGAATCTTAAATGAAATTGAGATATAATCTCACATATGATTAGTAGTCAAGCAATGATAATTATCTCAATATCTTGCTAAATCGATCGAGCATTGAAAAAAAGCTCATAATGGGAAAAAAAAAAAACTGTTCTAACCATACCCAAGATGTTTGCTTCTAAGAGAAATCTATATTTCGGACCACACGCCTATCTAAAAAAGAAAAAGGCCAACTCTATTCAGCCATGTTGATGAAGGAAATTAGACAAATTAGCTAAATTTTTTAAAAAAATCCATGAAAATAATCATCAATTATTCCTTATCGATCGATACAACTCATAGTTCATATCACTCCTGGCTACATGAACATCAAAATTTTATACATATAAGAGTAGAGGATCAAAAGCTAAAAACAAACATGAATCAAACCCAAATCCACATGTTTTACCCTGAGCTCTTGAATATCCACTGCACATTTTTACTGAATTATAAAATGGATATCAATAAATTTATCTTCTGATGTATATAAACAATTAAAACTCTAAGAATATCCAACATAATGGTATGTTGAGGTACATGACCTAAGTAACTGAGATTTAAAATATCCATCACACACTTCAAAGGAATCGATGTGAGGTTCAGTTTATATACCTTAGGGTTTTGATAAATCCTTGATCGGGAGTACACAATTGGAATGGAGGCGTTCAAAAGTTTTTGAGTTGGAGTGGATGATTTTGAGTCGGAGAGGATGATTTCCGGAGCTGGAACATAAGAACTTCGAGAGTGGACGCAGTCGGCGATGGTGCAAACGATGCCCAGAGTCGGAATAGATGATCACGGACACCGTTGACGATGGAACGACGATCTTCGAGCGCAGATGCTGTCGACAATGGAGCAACAATCTTCGAGTACGAACGCAGTCGACGCTGAAGCTAAGAGATCGAATGATTTCAAAAGAAAGAGATGTGTTCTCTATTATTTGTTATGCTTGTTTGACTGAAACTGGGGTTCTTCTTTCACACATGATGACGTGGTACAATCACAACATACCTTGGTCTACAGTCAGGGTTGATTGTGATTCATCGGTAAGGGCCGGGTGAAATGGACGACTGTGACCACATCCTCATTATGATAGAGAATCTAAAGTTTTTTTTTCTATGGTCATGTAGATATTGGAACAGATCTCCAGTAAATAATGTCTCGCCCATTGTGAGTAATCAATTTCCGACCAATTTTGGTGGGACTTTATTGTGCCATCAAACTAGGAAAAAAAAAGAATCTTGGAAAATCATTTACTTAGACATTGGACAAAAGAATGTGGCACAAAGTTAGATTATCCGGGAAAATCAAATTCCAACCTAATTTACTCGTCAAAAGAACAGACCCTAAGAAAAAAAAAGAAATACTTATCCGAAGAAAATAGATTTCTAATCCATTTAAGTCCAAGGTAGAAAAGAACAAACGAAAATGAATGTTACAGAAAAATTAGATGGATTTATCCAACAGAAAAGAACATGGAACATTTAATTTCATGATAAATCGTTGTCATTGCCTATGAATGTCTCAAGCAAATGATTTTTTCATTCCATTTATGTCTCACCAAAAGAACAGACCCCCAAAGGAAGGAAAGCTCACCACTGAGACGAGACAATATCTCGCCACTACAGTGCCGGAGTAAACTTGCCGTTGCACTTATTTGAACCCTTGACCAAGGCCATGGGTTATGTCTTACCAACTAAATTAAAGTTGGAGACGCCGTCAAACTTATTCAAACACGTGCACTAGAAAACCCAGCAACCGAGGACGATTTTGTTCCAACCTCCTTAACAAGGTTGGAACAACACCTTCCTCCTCATTGGCCCACCTCAAGGGCATGTATGTCATTTCGTTTTATTCATCGTTGTGAAGTGACCAAATGCGTTTGAAATGGGCTAATGAATGCTTGACTTTCCCCTAGATTCCCAAAATACCCTCGGCCGCATCCCTCGACAACCCCTCCCCCCCTTCGCTCGCCCCCTCCTAGCCGGCTCGAACAAATCCCGAGCCTGAATCCCCTGTCCTCTTCGATCAGAGCAGGGACCGATCGGCCGCCGGAGATGGAGAACCCAGGCTTCGTGTATTGGCTGGGGACGAGCGTGGCGTCGGCCTTCTTCGCCTCGCTGGAGCGCTGCTCCTGCATCAACGTCAGCACCGCCGACAGCGAAGACGACGCGGAGGAGGCCAAGGACCGTCCCCTCATGCTCACCAAGCCGATCGCCGCCGACGAGCACGGGCCCTCCCCCCGCTGCGCCAATCCCGAACAGCTCCCCCCCGTCTGACCTCACCCTCCCCGTTGCGCCGTCGCATCGCTGGTGGTAATTCCTGCCCCGATCAGGATCCCTTTTGTCGCCGTGATATGTGACTTTTCCGTCGTGTTTGGAGACATTGGTTTGATTTTACTGGGACGGATCTTTATCATGAATCTTCTGCTTGCTGTGTCAATTCTCGTTTTTCTTCTTTGGATTCGTTGCATTGCTTTTGTAGGCGATTACATAGTTCCTGGTCATTTAATATATGTTTACCGTTCACATTTTAACAAACTCGCCATTCGGGAATAATTTGTTATGTCTAAACATAACAATGATCATCAAGCCTTCTCCTTATGATTGTGGGGTTTGTTTTATGAATCGTTCTTCATCGATCATCACTACGGCTACCGACTTTGTCACTACTAAATTTTCCTTTGATTCTTTGTTAACCCGTTATATTTGTCAAAATGCATAATTAGTGTCGCAATCTGATTATGGGAATCGGAGAAGCATAGGGAGCGGAAGATGAAGTTGTGTTGCTCTAACAATCTTCCTCTTTGGCGTAATTTTGAGCCAAAGCCATACATCACTTAGATCCCAAGCAGTGTTTTCAGAGGCGGGGGCGTAAGGCGGGGTGTTTTGCCTGTTGTGGGACGGGGCGAAGCCCCACAAATTTTTATTTTTTTAATTTACATATATATATATATATATATATATTATATAAAGGAGTGAAAATAGATTAAAAACAAACAAAATAAAAAATAACTATGAACAAAGTTAGCAAACAAAGCATTTAAGCCTACAAATATGGTTGATAAATCACAAATATATAGAAAATGATAATAAAAATGAACTTGAGATTGTCTTTCAATATCATTTAAGATCTAATTATAAGTTTCTATCCAAATTTCAAACTATCAATGCTTATATTCTAACATTCCATACATGATATATAACCAATTTAAAACAACTTTAGTTTCCAAAATATCATAATCGTCATCCAAGAGAGTAAGACGCATATAAAAGATCACACGGTAGCAATAAAATAAAAAAATTTCAACTATGTAGATAAACTCTAGTGGGGCGTAAGCTCAGGCCATTGGGGGGTAAAAGGCGTGCTCGGACGTATGCCCCAATGGTTAAGGCGTAAGCCCCATAGGAAAAAAGGCCCAGCTAGAGTTGCCCGGGCGTTTTAGGACCACCCCGCCCCGGGGCGTGCCCCGGGCGTAACCTGGGGCGAGTTTTTTAAAACACTAATCCCAAGAAATAAAGCTAGAAGCATAATCACCCTTTTCCAAAACGGATACATCTCTTTTTCTTTCTGATGGAGCATTACAAAAGTGGTAAAGGATAAAACCTAGTCAGTAAGCTGACTGATGCATGTGTATGGTCATATACTGTATCGTGCATACTGTTCAAGAATTGTCAAATATAAAGTATCTCCCTGCACACAAATATTAGTCAATAATCGTACAGGAAGTAACAACATGTATTTAAAGGTGTGTGCATGAACACAAACTAATATAACCTAATACCAAAAGCGTTTGTCTCCAACAAGACGGCAAGTTTACATTTCTTACAACTCCCCAACGCCCCTAATGATAATATAGGCCACTAAGTAGCCAAATATTAAACCTAGACCATACCCTTATGAAACAACCTATGAACCCAATATCTCTAAGTCGTACACTTGCCCCTTCAAAGGAATGTATCCCTAGTCATTAGAAAGTAGATTTAAAGTATCACTCATAACTTCCTAGATGTGCACCACTTAGCGACTTAAGTTATGTAGAAGATCGACTTAAGTTATGTAGAAGATGATAACGCCATTTAAGTAATGAATAAGGTCAGTTTAAGTTATGTATTAGATGATTACCATGTAAGCCTAGTAAGGGTGTCGGCTCTAACATGGGTGTGCATACGCGGATGAGGAGGACCAGGTGGGGAATCCTCATTCCACTAGCCAGATGAGTCTCCATTTTATTTGTGGCCTATATAAAGGTCTAGGGGGTCTTATGTATAGATTTTATGCATATTTTGAGGGGGAAAAGTATTCACTGCAGAATTCTATGTTCTTCGTGAGTTTTGGCAAAACCTTGGAGCGATTTCAAGCCCCAGAGTGCCCTGAAAGTTGTGAGACCTGAGCCTTTGTTTTCCTCCTCTTTATCACCCACTACTCCCTTTTCACCTATTTTCAGTATATGATCCAGATCTGAAATAGATCCTATTTAGATATCCAGTATGGCCATTTAAGCCTACATCGTAACCTTTCGAGTTCATCGAATTCTGCACTTAACCAAGACTTGAATCTAAACCACCATTGAAACCCATAAAAACAGGACCTGTAGCTATTAAAACCTATCCCAAAGATCACCTATTAAAGCCCCTACCTTTCTTCATCTAAATCCTTGATTTCCATCTCCGAACCCATCAAAGAGTCCTAATTTTGGATCCGGACAGCAAGTTGTCCAAATCTGAAAATTAATCATTTCCTCATCTTTTCTTCATCCTAAACTTGACATAAACCATTGCCGCATAAGCCTAATTTAACTCGAAACCAAAAGCGTGATGGGTTTGTCATATCTTCTTCGTATCCACGATGAATGATCTTTCCGTCGTTAATGCATACATTTTCCTTCCGGTTTCAAGTTGAGAGCAACACTTAATCGTGGATTGGTGTTCGAGGTTCTCCTATGCAAAGCATAATGCACGATGGAGTACAAGGCGTGCTTAGAAATCCAAGTTGGCTATTGATCAAGCATCCTAAGATTTCAACGGAAAGATTTTATTAGCTAGCCTTCGTTCTTTGAGTTGTATGTGTTTGCGGCAATGGACTTAACCATAACCATATCTGTTTAGCTCAAGTAGAAGTTCACAATGCACTTGATCATCAAAATGATGGGTAGAAGCGCCTCCTAATAAGGAATTGCAAGTTGGAGTGAACAATGAGACTGGACAAGCTAAACAAAATCCACCTAGGCCTCGTAAGATCGTGTAAGAGTTTACGCACCCCAACGGCCATATCGAAGCCCTAAGAGCATCTCCAACAACCTCCAAAAACCACTTCCATATGGGCCCCACCTTGATTGTGATGAGCCATTCCCTTCAAAACGATCTCTAATAGCCTCCCATCGAGCTCGTGCAGTTTGACTAGCGGTACCAAGCTAGCCAAAGCTGTTGAGTAGTGGAAGAGCTCGGAAATGGGCCCCACCCTCTGATAGTGACCGTTTGCTTTGTTTTTTTATATACAACAACCATCATAAAAAATCATAACTGTTGGGTTATTTGAAAAGTACTTGAGCCGTTCAAAGAGGGCGGTATGAAGCCCGTCTTTGGAGGCTGTTGGAGATCACAACTGGTGCAAACTCCTACCCATCCTACGTGGCATTGGGAGCTTGTCAAAATTGTCCTTTGAGGAGCACCCATATAGGAGGATGTTGGAGATGCTCTGAGAGCCCAAAGGAAAAATATCAGATCTTAATCACCTACACATGCTCACGCATGTCATGCACCGTACTAGGATGATAGAGATGGCTATTATTATAAAAATGAATACTTTGAGCGAGGTCATGGTTTCAAAACTTGATCGATACCGAGACGTACCAATTCCGGGCTCAACCGAATCGATACCCCCTCCGAAACCAGTACCGAACCCGTACCGGCTGATACCTATCGGTATCGGTCTGTACTGATCGATTTATGTAGATATCGGTCGATACCGACAAGCGACATGTAGGTATCGACCAGTACGGGTCCATGCTTTGTTGATTGTTATGCCAACTACATGAATCAGACTTCTTATGTCCTGTTATAATTATCAAGAAAGTTCCTAATTCTTATTTTTTCTTTAATAAGTGAGTATGTAGAATTGCAGATGCATAGTTGTTCAGTTTAGTAATGTATTCTTGTGTATTTTTTTATGATGAAGGTGAAGTTAGCTATCAAAGAGTAGAGGTAAACAAGTCTGATAACTAAGGCTAGTTCGGAAGTGGAAAGTTTTGCTCTCAGTTACAACGTACAAATAAAACACTAGATTACAAAAACAAAGCAAAAGGCAATCCCATGACCTTTTTCCCGGTTGATAATCACAAGTGATTAAAACCACACCCACCCACTCTACGAACTGTTTGCTATAAGATTAAGAGTCGGTTCTTACCTTAGTTTATACATATTTTCTAATATTTTAGATTCAATTTTTTTTTGAGTTTTTTTGTAATTTTTCAAAAAAAAAAAAAACGCTACCGGTTTCGGACAATACTGGCCTATACCAAGTCGTATCATTGGACATATCGGTCTGGAGCCAACCAATCCCGGTACCGATACTAGTATTTTAAACCTTGGACAAGTTAAAGGAGGGCAGTGAAATCCAAACGAGTACATGATGAAAACGGTCAAAATTGACACCCCTAGTTTTGATGGTCAAATGAATCCCAAGTCTTTTACTGACTGGTACCTGACATGAATGATTATTTCAATTGGTCTGCATTGGACGACCAAAGGGTGAGATTTGCTAAAATGAAATTGACTAGACAAGCTAAGTTATACCATATCAACATGGAACTCCAAATAACGAGGCTTGGTCATGTACCCATTGAACTTTTGGACTTGATGAAAGAAAGGATGAAAGGGAAATATCTTACCTTGTCTTCTAGGGACCGACTCATGGACCAGCTATTAACTCTTCTGAAGACATGAACAAGTTGGATGTTCTAATGGTGTGGTGAAATTTAGGAGTGCTTACCAAAGCCTAGCAAGATTTCGCAATAGAGTTGCGACCGTATACTGAAAGGGAAATGCTTCAACACTTGGTTGACTCAGTTTATCAGAATATCATTGAAGTCGAAAAACATTAATTTGCATAATTGCATCTCACTGTAAGCTCACTACATGCATATCAACCACTGCAATCTTCTCAAGTTTTGCAGTTTCACCCCTGAGGACGTCGAAATATTACATGTTTGTCGTGTACTTCAAACATTGAATTTTCATGTATGAAAATGTACTTACAAAAATAAAATCTCTAATCTATCCTCGAGTTTTGAGTTTCAACCGAAATCGATCTGTTTCAGCGGTTTCGAACCAGTTTTGGGAGGAACTAGCCCAGAAAGCCTCAATGTTTCAGGTTTCGGTTGGGATTTGCCTGTTTCAGGCTGGTTTCAGCTCAGATTAAGTTGTCGGTTATATGTCATTATAAAAAGATTCCAATGTATAACCTTTCAAAAAGAAAAAAAAGATTCCAATGTATTTGAAATTAGCTTAATCCGAGTTCGCATGTGGTATATATGATTAAATAGGACGCAGTTTCCCCTGTAGTAGAAGGGGATTCACATGCACAACTTTTGATGTAGTTGATTAATAGGATGTCTTAAGGACATTACAAAATCTTGTTTGAACCTTGCTAGCTAAGTGAATATCCACTTAATTTTAGTCAGAATTGATGGATTTGATTACTTGAGCTGCATGGTTAGAATGTATAATAGGGTTCGAGTTATTCCATTTGGCACATGGTGTAGCTCTGCAAAGGGGGTGGGGGGGGCACTCAAAAATCGTAGTAGAGATGTTTTTTTGTATTCAAGAAACAAAACTGGGTTCTTGAGCCACAGAGGTGCAATATTTTGTTTCGAAAGGTTTGGGCAATTAAGAGAGCACATGAACACGAACGTCATGCTTGATGCTTTGAGCCACAAATGTGGAAGTTTTGTTTCCATGGATATTATTTTTGCGTTGTCGTTTCATTGGTTTGTCCCTTTCCTCTGATCTTGTGCTTTATTCCATACCTGATGTTTTGTCATGTGATGGTTGAGTACTTGTTGTGGAAGAGGACAGTCTGAAATTGACTGTTGGACATGGGAGTTGGTTGATTTGCTAGTGAGCAGACAATTGTTTGATGTTGATTAGTGTATACCGTGAAATATATACTAATGGGGAAGTTTACAGGCTGAAAGCTCGATTTGTTATTAGAAGCTATACCCAGACATTTGGAGTTCACTATCTCAAGACCTTACCAGATTCCCTGAGCTAGTAAACGGTCCAGATTGAAAAAATAGTTTTAGCTGTTTCTCTTGTGAAAGTATGTGATTGATCTTTTAGCGGAGACATGAATGCTTGATGTAAGGTTAGATGATACCCATATGGATCCATATACTAAGTTGCTGAAAGGGAGTTACTTTTGATCTATTAAGCACGGATACTTCAAGACCCCCTCCGTATCCGTATCAGATATAGATACTCATCGGATACTTCGGGCATACGTATCCCAAATTTAAAAATATAAAATTTATAGAGGGATACTGGGGATACAACATGGATACAAGGCAAATTAAAGACATCTTTTATGTTATTTTGGACAAGTTGGTTTGTTGTAATAATGATGGACATAGTGGATGGTTAATTTGTAATGTGGATGTTATTTTAGGAGTTTTCTAGGAATTGTAAGTATCATGGATGGTTAATCTGCAACCTTGATGCCTTTTTGTGGATTGCAGATGTGTTTTCTACATATGTTTTGAACTTTTTGTTGTTTATTATTGATATTTATACAAAAAATAATAATTTATTACCTTATTTCATGAAATATCTTACTTGGTTCTATATATGTTTTGAACTATTTGTTCTTTGATACTTTAGACAAAATTTAACAAAATTTTAACTTATTTAGCAACGTATCCCCAAACTATCGTATGCTACTTTTTCAATAATTGTCGTATCGACGTATCTGTATCCTAACAGGAATAGTGACTGAATTTGAGATCATCAATAATTTGGGATGGATTTTTTCGTGATATAAGTGGGACAGATTTCAGATTTAGGTTCTTATTATTTGGATGGAATAGATCCACACACACACACACACACACACACACACACACACACACACACAGAGAGAGAGAGAGAGAGAGAGAGAGAGAGAGAGAGAGAGAGAGAGAGAGAGAGAGAGAGAGAGAGAGAGAGAGAGAGAGAGAGAGAGAGAGAGAGACTGCATTGGTGTTACTGAAATCATCTTTGAGGAGTGTAGATGAATTATTTCTAGATGATTCCATTTAGACAGCACAGAATTAGATCTATAAAATTTAGCATTGAACTTGTTAAGAGAGAGAGAGAGAGTAGGGTTTCGGAGAGAATACTTATTGTATTGGTTGTGCATTATATAACACTACCTCTCCTTATATAGGGTGGGAATATATACCATTACAATGCAGCAGACCATGCCATACTAAACTCCAACTACATCCAACAGTACTGTTTAAAGAATGCAGTGGGGTTTAAGGAGAAATGCTATTCAACCCGAAGGTTTTTCGATTCCGCCAATCCGATTGAATTGGCAACATACAACTGGTGGCTGAAATCTACTAGCGACATTTAAATCTTTTACACCAATAGTTGCACGCTACCACATCAATCGGGCTGAGCGGAATCTAAAAAACCGTTTCCTTGCTAGGAATGATCAAGACAGATGGGAGTTGGCTTGTTCCATGGGCTAACTTTCAGTACTTCTCTATATTGTAATCGGGGTCCCTTTAAATCGTCAATAGCTCAACATGAAGTTTGGGATCTTGCTGGTTGGGTAGCCGGGGAGAGAAACCACGGCACATCTCTCTCTCTCTCTCTCTCTCTCTCTCTCTCTCTCTCATATCACCACTGTCGGCAATCTCCGCTGTCGACCACCCTGGTTTCGAACTTTGTCGCCACCCACCGCTGACGACCTCCACCGTCCACCACCCTACGCTCGGTGACCTCCGTAGCTACCACCAAAAACTTTGCCTGCTCTCTCTCTCTCTCTCTCTCTCTCTCTCTCTTATAGGGAAAGATGTGCTGTGAGCCTGTGAGGCAAGTTATCAACTCCCTCCACATGCCCCACCCCTATTGAACAGTAACCAAATGTAGCATCCGGCTCGGGGCAGCAAAAATCCACTCGTAGCAGTGGGAATGTTTTAGTTGTTTCCATGATGCAATAAAAAATTGTTACCACTGAAAAAAAAAAGGGGTAGAAAGAGAATGGTAATTGGTAACAATATGACGATTATCAGAGTTATCCTTAGGGTGGCAATGGGTCGGGTCGCGTTCGTGTCGTGTCTAAAACCCCTAGATCCGAACATGATCTGTTCAACTAATCGTGTCTAGATCCTAAATCCGTACCTGACCTGCTTATAAACAGGTAGACTCGATAAGACCCGTTTATCACACTGGTCTATTCAGTTGACCCAACCCAATCCGATCTGACCCGATAAGACTCGCTGGTACTACAAACTACAGTATTACTCTATATACCGCCGTATCGGATTGCGGATAGATCTGACTTAACCCCATCCGTCGAATTTTAAATAGGTCTTCTCAGATCTACCTTGTCTAGACGCTAAACCCGGATCTGACCCATTTATTAAATATGTTAGTCATGTCGACCCGATTACGACTCGAACACGTTTAACCCAAATTCAGACCCGCTAATTTCGTGTTGGGCCGTGTCGGGTCTACCGTGTCGGATCCAAAATTGTCAGCCCTAGTTATCCTATCCAATCCCGGTTAACCGCATGCAGTTGACTGGAGTACGATTCACATTAGGGTCGCCCATCATCATGTGGCTGTGATGCGTGTGGGGCCCACGACCGGGCTGACCGATTGGAGAAGATCTCAGCTCATCCGATCCTGTTTGGACGGGATTGAGATGACTTTAAACGGGTTTGGGCATGTTCAGATTTTTGGAAAAAAATATCCATCGGATTTGGAATGGATACGGTTCATTGTTCCTCGCCCTGATCACAACCCGATTACATATCATATAGCAATATACAAACCCACTATCAAAATTCATGGAATATGGTAGCAAAAATTATGGTTATGGTGCATCGTATTGTTATAGTTACTAGTCCATATTCGTGCTAGTCGGTACTGCAGCGGGTCGTCTTCGGTGGCAACATACCCATCGGGCATCGCCACCTCCACCCCTACCGTATTCATTTGGCAGCTGAGGGTCCCTGATTTAACCATAATTTTGGCCGATTCCTTTTTATCTTTGTTTCTTTTTGTGATAAAAATATAATTAACACAGTTTCTTTCTATGATAAAGTTGTAAATAACGCGAACGGCCTTAACATGTTATATAGATGATACATCTTATTGATCTTAGTACATAATATATTTTCATTATGGCGATCCTTTATTTTTGGGTTATTTTGACTTTGCCCCCCAAATTTTGCCTTGAATTAGACTTTACCCCCCATTTTTTTCATTAATTAGACTTTAACCCCAAAACTAACTTTTCTGTCAGTTCACCCTCCAAAACTTTATTTCTTTTCCATCAACTCACCCTTTGTCTTAGATGGTGAGCTGACGGAACAGTTAGTTTTGGCGGGTAAAGTCTAATTAATGAAAGTATGGGGGGTAAAGTCTAATTCAAGGCAAAATTTGGGGGGCAAAGTCAAAATAACCCTGATTTTTTTCATGGATGGATTATAGTATTTAGTCCCAAACCCGTTCAGCTCTACTCCGACCCATCTCGCCGCTACAAGAAAATAGAGTTTTAGCGGATTTTATCCGCCACTAAAATCCAAATATCCATTGTTGTAACTTTTAGTGAAGGGTGAGTGACAAATAGACAATCCAACACTATTAACATTGTCGATAAAAGTAATAGTGACACAAAATTGCATCCACCGTTATTATGCTAGTTTTCAATGACAAATTTTTTGATATTTAGGGATAGATATATCCGCTGCTACATGGATTTAGTTACTTATTTTTTGCTAAAATTAGTTTTTAGAGATAGAAAACTAATCTCCATCACTGTTGGTATTGATTTATTTTATTTTATTTTCATAAAAAACATGTTTTTATTGACATAATTTTTGTCACTTTCATGTATTTTAGTGGTGAAAACTATGCCCGCCACTAAAATGCATCATGTCTTATATCAACAAATATCCTTTCACTAAAAAATTCATTATTGGTAATATACCTTTAATATCAATTAATGCATGTAGTGGGTTCTAATCAAGATACACCTTTTACGCCGGGATGTGGCGGTTGTGGGGTCGAGTGGTGACCCCCCTTCTTTCTTCCCCTCCCTTTCGGTATCTCCGGTGTGACAGTGTTCGTAGTAGCTTGTACCAAGCTATGTGGTGCCTCCTAGGGGTCTGGTTGTGACCGGCCCTCCAAAAAAAAAAGAAAGACTTAGTGAGCCGTTCTTGACAAAGAGATCAGTTAAGCTGAAGGACTTTGAAATGCTATGAACTAAAATGCCCTCTATAGTATTTCAAATTTTCTTTTGCCATGCCTACGAACCAGTGAACCCCGTCGGAACTGCTCGACGCCACCGAACCAATGAATGTCGGATTTGCTCGCCGCCACTAAACCGAACATCGCCGTCGGAGCTACTCGCTGCCGCCGGAGCTGCTGGCCGCTGGCCCCGCCACGTCTACTACAACCGTCGCCGCCATAGCTGCGAGAGAGAGATGGGAGAAGAAACAGGGGAGGGTAGTTTCGAGTTTACCAAAAAATGCAGGGGCCTTAGGCTAAAATAAAGTTTAGGGGGTCCTGTTCATGGGATGGATCTGTTGTCAGGGAGCACTCACACATTAACCCAAAAAGAAAATAGCCTAGATAGAACTCACAATATTCCAACCCCAAATTCAACAATGATCCCATATATGAAACTTTGATAGTTTAATAAAAAAGAACGTCATGCAACATATCAAATATCCATACTATACTAGTACTAGATTCACAAACAGGTTCGTTAAAAATTTACAAAACTAACATCCAAAAAATTTAAAACTAACATCACAGAACATCGTCTAACATATACCAAATGACTTAAAATAGTCGCCCCGAACCACAGAATCACCATGGTTTGGGGTCTAGCCAACAACACATGTCCCCAGCCGTTCGATCACCCAGCCCTTATGATGGGAGCCCCATGGGGTTCTCTCGGTGGCTGATATATCTCAACAATCCATAACTGTCCAATCAGACGAGAATAGTAGGTGTCGATGGCCTGATGTCGAACCACGATGATACGGTGGTTCGGGGCGACTAATTAAGTTAAGACCTTTAAATATATGCATTAGAAAGTTTGCTAGAATAGTTTGGCATATGTGCCACCTAACTGCTACCTAGGGTAGAACCATCACGGTAAGCACTTGTCTCTGTATAATCACCATGGTATTCGTCATGGTATACATCGCCCCCTGCAATTGCGCCACCTGCTGCTCGAGCTGAATGACGGTCTGCTTTGCAAATACGACAATTTTCCTCCTCTTGCTGCCGTTGTCGTTTTTCCTCGGCTGTTCGGATCGTGTCAGCTCAAGTTGGCAGCGTCCCTTTATACAAAGGATGAGTGCATGCCCATTCCATAGCTTTTGACTCATTTACGAGTCTTAGGACCCATACCATTAGAGAGTTGAAAGTAAAAGAAGAGGTTGAACTTGAAATGAATAAGGATATTTGTGAATGCAAACAAATAGTATCGGTAGGTTTCAATGTCTGGAACTTGAATTTATATTGAATAATGGAATAGGTAGTTTATCGGTAGGTTTCAATGTCTGGAAGTTGAATTTATATTGAATAATGGAATAGGTAGTTTTTATTCGTGTTCCTGCAAGCTCATGAAAAAAGTGGCAGTATTTATGGACTTCCATATGAACATAAAGTGGCATCCAACAATTCTGACATACCAAAAAGTGCCATTATGGTCTTTGTAGGGATGGAAACAGTGCGGTTTCGATGCAGTTTTGGACAAAACCTGAATCACACTGCAACACCGAACAGCCACACCGAAACAACACTGCACCGCAATGATGTACCATTATATAAAACCAAAACCACAACATGTATTGCGGTGCACCGCGGTTTATTATTATAATAGCCTAAACGGTGCGATTTTATACAATTTTGGTCAAAACCATAATGACCTAAACGGTGCGGTTTTATACAATTTTGGTCAAAACCGAAACCACACCGCTATACCGAAACCAAAACTGCATCGCACCATGACGGTTTTATATTTTGGCAAATCAAAATCGCACCATGCTGTGCGATTTACAATGGTTTTCGGTTTTAAACTGTACTGCTGCCATTCCTAGGACTTTGGAAGCAACTACTTACCATTTGAGTCAAAGAATTTATCTAACCATTATTTAGTAAAATGATATCTAACCCCCCCCCCCCTCCCCCCCGGCCAAAATAATAATAATAATAATATTAATATTAAAAAAAGCAAAAAAACCCTACCCATCCACCCGCACCACCATCACCACAAAAACAAGTTGCCTTCATTTCAACTGGTTTATTTTTCCTTATGAACCGTGTTTTTTGGCGGTTCTCATGAAGACTTTTGTTCTTTCACTCCATAATGACCAAGCTACTACTACAAATACAACTTTAACCAAATAAGCAATCTGATTGTCAATTCTTTTTTTTTTATGCTCTAATAACTCATATCCTAGCTTTTGTCTCAACTGTAGCTCCAATATCTTGTTTGAAGTAAAATAAAAATTTAAATAAAATATACCTTAAGTACTATTATTAGATTCATGTAAAACACAAATATGATCAACTTTGAAGCCTAATAAAGATGTAATCTATTTATAACATGTCATTGATTTTTTATAGAAACAAAAGGTATGCTACGAAATATTATGAGACCACACAATTACAGACCAACTCCTGAGAGGAAAACTAGCATTCTACAATTCTATAACAAAACTATAGGAAAGGCCATAATTTCTCATATGGTCACTTATATAAAAAAAAAATATCAAACACATGAGCCCAGTAGCTAAACATTGGAAATCCTCGGAAACTCGCGGATCACTGGAGCGATATAATTGATCCACCTATATAGTTTAATAATTAGTACAAATGAATATTAGGATAATTATTATAACTTAAAAAGTACAATTATCATAATAATATTTTACATGTTCCAGAAAAAATATAGAAAATGTTTCATTGTGTGAGCTGGATATTGATATTCGCATATATATTGAATGTGACAACTGAAGTCAAAGAAATTTGAGCATCTATTTTTGCGCAAACGAACAATATTGCATGTCAGTATGTTGCCAAGCACACAAAAAAAAGATTAATTACACAAACCCCCTGTAGTTGGACCGATTATCACTTGCACCCCTCATGTATGTGTTTTTTGAACTATAGGAAAGCATTTGAAGGGTTTTAAAAATAAGAGGGGTGTAAGTGATAATCGGTCAAACTACAGTCGGTTTATGTGTACTTTACCCAAACAAAAAAAAAAGCTATCACACCAAGATTAATTTTAAAGGAACATTCTCAAGCAGATGATATTATAGGTTTTATATATAGAATTAGCCTCGCGTGGCTCCTCAGATCCCGGTAGGTCCCGCTGACCCTAAACAGCTCTGAGGCTTGGCGTTCATGTAGCGGCGAGCGGGCTCATCCACGTCCTAGCCGGTGACCTCGCCACGACAGAGCAGGCAACATAACAACGTTGGCAGCTGCTGGCAACCGCTTAGGCACGAGGGATCGGGCGTCTGAGGACAGGATTTACACAACTGGTAGAGGCAGTTGGAGTGGTGATCACCGGTGTTTGCAGATGAAAGGCCGGCAGCCTTTGTCAAGGTTGGAGCAGGTGAGGAGGACGACGCTGTGAGGATGCTCCATGCGCGTCGGGCAACGAGCCACCTCCCACTCCTAAACGACCTCAGCCGACGCGCGGCAATGACATTTTGTCCTTCCACATATCGATGGAATGAATTCTTGGATATCAAGCTAGGGTTTCGGTAGCACATAAGTTCTTGCAATTGGCGATCAAGGCTAGGGTTCCGGTAGCACACACACACACACACACACAGAGACACCTATGAGATTGGCTAGAGATTCACCGAAGTTCTTGGGGATCAAGGGTTCTGGTAGCACAGAACTATAGAGAGAGAGAGAGAGAGAGAGGTCGATCAGACGGTGGTGCAGGAGTTGTCGAGACTTTCAAAAACGATGACGGCTAGGTTATTTATAAGAGTTGAATCGGATTCGGATTCAATGACCGACATTAATTTCTTGTTTGAATCCGGTTTGAATAGAGGGTTAGGCCTTGCTTGGATTTGGCTCGGTCATGTCACGGTTCGTAGGTGCATAGGGCACTACTCGTCCCTGGCTCGAACTGGAGGGGAAAGGGTGATCGAATAGGAGGAGGGAAAAGGTTGGCATGTGATTGGTATTGTCGTTTACTCCTTTCCTTCAAACAAAGGAAAGGTTTGCATTTTCATGTCAATTCTGATGGTACGATATTTTCATGTCGTTTCTCTCCTTGAGCATAGAAATGGTTCGCCTCGGATTTTGGGCTCCAAACCCCTACATGTGACTGTATAGGTTTTATATATAGAATCCGAATTTACATATCCAAATCACTGTAGCAATGGATATTCTTTTTGGGCAGATTGTTACTCTTACTATAGTGAAATCACTATAGCTACTTTTTTTAGACAAGATTTTTTAAAAAAATATTATTTTTTTGCTATTGTGATTTTATTGTAGCAAAAAGAGTATCAATCTGCAGTAAAAGAATAACAATCTGTGATACAAAGAGTAACATTTGCTACAATGATTTCACACCTATTCAATTAAGTTGGGAATCCAAAGTACAAAAGAAAAAAATCCAATCATGACAAAAGATCGAGTTACGATACGGGTTTGGAGCCCAGAATCCGAGGCGAACCATTCATATGCTCAAGGAGAGAAACGACATGAAAATACCGTACCATCATAATCGACATGAAAATGCAAACCTTTCCTTTGTTTGAAGGAAAGGAGTAAACGACAATACCAATCACATGCCAACCTTTTCCCTCCTCCTGTTCGATCACCCTTTCCCCTCCAGTTCGAGCCAGGGACGAGTAGTGCCCTATGCACCTACGAACCGTGACATGACCGAGCCAAATCCAAGCAAGGCCTAACCCTCTATTCAAACCAGATTCAAACAAGAAATTAATGTTGGTCATTGAATCCGAATACGATTAAACTCTTTTAAATAACCTAACTGTCATCGTTTTTGAAAGTCTCGACAACTCCTGCACCACCGTCTGATCGACCTCTCTCTCTCTCTCTCTATAGTTCTGTGCTACCAGAACCCTTGATCCCCAAGAACTCCGGTGAATCTCTAGCCAATCCCATAGGTCTCTCTCTGTGTGTGTGTGTGTGTGTGTGTGTGTGTGTGCGCGCGCGCGTGCTACCGGAACCCTAGCCTTGATCGCCAATTGCAAGAACTTATGTGCTACCGAAACCCTAGCTTGATATCCAAGAATTCATTCCATCGATATGTGGAAGGACAAAATGTCATTGCCGGCGTCGGCTGAGGTCGTCCGGGAGTGGGAGGCGGCTCGTTGCCCGACGCGCATGGAGCATCCTCACAACGCCGTCCTCCTCACCTGCTCCAACCTTGACAAAGGCTGCCGGCCTTTCATCTGCAAACACCGGTGATCACCACTCCAACTGCCTCTACCAGTTGTGTAAATCCTATCCTCAGACGCCCGATCCCTCGTGCCTAAGCGGTTGCCACCAGCTGCCGACGTTGTTATGTTGCCTGCTCTGCCGTGGGGAGGTCACCGGCTAGGACGTGGATGAGCCCACTCACCGCTACATGAACGCCAAGCCTTAGAGCTGTTCAGGGTTCAGCGGGACCTACCGGGATCTGAGGAGCCACACGAGGCCGATTCTATATATAAAACCTATAATATCATCTGCTTGAGAATGTTCCTTTAAAATTAATCTTGGTGTGATAGCTTTTTTTTTGTTTGGGTAAAGTACACATAAACCGGCTGTAGTTTGATCGATTATCACTTACACCCCTCTTATTTTTAAAACCCTTCAAATGCTTCCCTATAGTTCAAAAAACACATACATGAGGGGTGCAAGTGATAATCGGTCCAACTACAGGGGGTCTGTGTAATTAATCTTTTTTTTGTGTGCTTGGCAACATACTGACATGCAGTATTGTTCATTTGCGCAGAAGTAGATGCTCAAGTTTCTTTGACTTCAGTTGCCACATTCAATATATATGCGTGAGCTGGATATTGATATTCGATTTGCTTCTGGCAATCTTCCCAACACGTAAAATATTATTATGATGGTTGTATTTTTTAAGTTATAATAATTATCCTAATATTCATTTGTACTAATTATTAAACTATATTGGTGGATCAATTATATCGCTCCAGTGATCCGCGAGTTTCTGAGGATTTCCAATATTTAGCTAATGGGCTTATGTGTTTGATATTTTTTTTTATATAAGTGACCATATGAGAAATTATGGCATTTCCTATAGTTTTGTCATAGAATTGTAGAATGCTAGTTTTCCTCTCAGGAGTTGGTCTATAATTGTGTGGTCTCATAATATTTCGTAGCATATCTTTTGTTTCTATAGAAAATCAATGACATGTTAAAAGGTTGGCATGTGATTGGTATTGTCGTTTACTCCTTTCCTTCAAACAAAGGAAAGGTTTGCATTTTCATGTCGATTCTGATGGTACGGTATTTTCATGTCGCTTCTCTCCTTAAGCATAGGAATGGTTCGCCTCGGATTCTGGGCTCCAAACCCTTACATGTGACTGTATAAGTTTTATATATAGAATCCGAATTTACATATCCAAATCACTGTAGCAATGGATATTCTTTTTGGGCAGATTGTTACTCTTACTATAGTGAAATCACTATAGCTACTTTTTTTAGACAAGATTTTTTTTTAAAAATATTATTTTTTTGCTATTGTGATTTTATTGTAGCAAAAAGAGTATCAATCTGCAGTAAAAGAATAACAATCTAACATTTGCTGCAATAATTTCACTGTAGTAAGGGTAACCATCTGACCGACAAAGAGTATCATTTGCTACAATAATTTGTCTATGTGTCTAGATTATATACTATCATGCACAATCATATATAGGGGCAAAATGGGTAGTGTCCATGTATGGAAACATGGTAAGGACTTTTGCCACATTACCCCCTAAACTTTTGTCAGCTTCCCAGAACAGCCTCACGCCGTTGGATGGGATGGATCTCATCTATCCATCCAACGGCTCCAAGATAATGAAATACATATCCCTTCATCACTCCGACCTAACTCGAGCCCCGTCCCCTCTCGAGACTCTGAGCACTCCCCACCTTGTGCCGCCGCCGGAGTTCGCTGGTTCTGAAGAACCGAAGCCTTCCCCACCGGCCTGATCTGCTCCACCTGCGCCCCTTCCGCTGGATCTGAGACCGGAAACCTCCCCCGCCACCTGATCACCTCCCCCCCTTACGTCATCGCGGCCTGATCTGTTTCCCCGGATCCCGATCCCACCCATATCCAAACACCAGAGCGTTAGCTTCGCCGGATCTTCTCCATCTCGCGGCTGGTATCTCTCTCTCCCTCCCTCTCTTACTTTTATTTTTTTCTTCTCCTCATTGCAATACCTGATCTGCGTTGCTTCACCTCCATTCGTTGAAATTAAGGTTTTTGAGACCTTGTTACAAATTTAAACTGCTCAATTAATTTAATACCAGAAGAAATAATCGAATGAGCATGAAAAAAACTCGTGTAGATGATCACGGAGGTGTGAGCATTGATACAATTAATTTTTCCGGTTGAATGTGGAGAAAGATTAATTTTATTTAATTTTTTTTCTGTTCCCTGTGACTTCCTTTTCGCCTCGTTCCGTCTCTGAGAAAGGAGCTTATTAGGGTTTTTTAGCACCATCAATAGCATGGTTTACATTGCAGTAATATGATTGCAATATCATATGGGCTTATGGAAGTTAATGCCTTTTTGATCTGGCAATGTTTATATGGTTGTTATTCCACCTTGGCATGGTTGTTATCTAGATCGCGATCATATATCTTATTGAAGTTTAACCTGCCTTCAGTGCCTTGATCTATAATTTTATAACATGGGAAGGATGTAGGGGCTGGGATACAATGGGACAACACAATCGACGTTTGAGATCTATCTAGACAGCTAAAATTAATTTGATTCGCCTGGGGAGTGGAAGAAATGAACATATCACATGGGGGGTTAACCAGCCTTGATCTATAATTTCATAGTTTAGGCCCTTTCGGGTATTGTTTTTGTCTCTTCAGCATAAGTTTATGAGGCCTCAAAGATTAATAGCTGACCTTGTTCAAGATCTATTCTCACCATTTTTCTTCTATTTAGGATTGCTTTCTTTGCAAAGGAATTTTTCCACTGCCTTTTTTTTTCACAAACACCCATCTGAGGTCTTTCATGACTCATGAGTTTCCCTATGCACAAATCTACATATTATTTAGCCCAAGAACAAAGTGTTTTGCATCATGCCGATGCCGTCGGCAAATCATGGTGATGCAACATAGCTTATTATTCCATTCCGTGGCTCTGCACTCTGAGGTATGGATAGATACATGTCACTGTAAAAGACACCAATTTGGCACACTAAGATACTTTAGAAATATTTTAGACACATCTGGGATAATTTATATTGATTTCAAAACTTGTACTCTTTTAACTTTTTAAAACTTTTAAAACCTGATTCAATATGCATAACCTGAAATATGAAGTAAATTATAGGAAAATGAGCCCATAAACTAGCATAACAAGCATTATATAGTGTATTACTCAGTCCCAATCAAAATTGAAAGGCACAAATTTCAATGAAATACTTATGCTCTCATGAAATTAACATTTAATAATACAATCATTATATTAATCGATATTTAATCCGAAAAATTATAATGTGTTCTGTGGATGCAAAATCTAAGTTCAGTCCAGTAGGGTTCTATCCAAACTACTCCTTTCATATTAAACCATTTGATACAAGTTGCTTTTCGGCATGGTACATCATGTGGTTGCACCGGGAATAAAGGCCACACATCGAGGCAAAATTGCTGCAACAAGTCCACATCAATGTTTCTTTTAATGTTATATTATGCAAACCCTCTAATCGTAGATTCGTAGACCATTTTGCACTTTGGTCCACAACCTTAAAACCTAGGGGAAAAAATCAATGATGTTCCTCAAAAAAAAATGCTACAATGATTTCACTATAGCAAGAGTAGCAATCTGCTCGAAAAGAGTATCCATTGCTATAATGATTTGTATCCATATGTCTCGATTCTATACACTATCATGCACAGTCACATGTAGGGCAAAATGGGTAGCGTCCATGTGTCAGGAATAGTTACATGAAGGGACAAAATGGGTACAATAAGCATATTTGTTGCAAAAGGACCTTAGACACTAACGAAATGTGGAGTATCCTTTGCCTAATATGGTTCGGACTTTTGCCATATTACCCCCCAAAAAATTTGTTAGCTTCCCAGGACAGCCTCACGCCATTGGATGAGATGGATCTCATCTATCCATCCAACGACTCCTAGATAATGAAATGCATATCCCTTCATCTCTCTGACCTAACTCGAGCCCCGCCCCTTTTCAAGAATCTGAGCACTCCCCACCTCGTGACACCGCTAGAGCCCGCTGGTTCCAAAGCACCGAAGCCTTCCCCATCGGCCTGATCTGTACCCCTTGCGCCCCTTCCACCGGAAACCTCTCTCGCCGCCTGATCTACTCCCCCTTACGTCATCGCCTCCTGATCTGTTTCCCTGAAGCTCGATCCCACCCATATCCCAACACCAGAGCCTTAGCTTCACCGAATCTTCTCCGTCTCACAGCTGGTATCTCTCTCTCCTTCTCTATCTTACGTTTTTTCTTCTTCTTTTTGCAATACATGATGTGCGATATCCTCAGCCTTCGGATTTACGTCACATTCGTTGAAATTGAGGTTTTTGAGACCTTTTTATAATTTTAAACTTTATAATTAATTGAAAACTAGAAATAATTGAATGAGCATGAAAAAACTCGTGTAGATGATCACGGAGCCGTGAGCATTGATATGATTAGTGTTCATTATAGATGTAAATTAATTTTTCAGGTAGAATGTCGAGAGAGACTAATTTTGTTCAATTTTTTATGTTCCCTATGACTTCTTTCTTGCCTCGTTCCGTCTCCTACAAAGGAGCTTATTAGGGTTTTTTTTAGCACCATCAATAGCATGGTTTACATTGCAGTAATTTGATTGCACCATCATATAGGCTTTTGGTAGTTAATGTCTTTTTGATTTAGGTGTTCGAGAAAGCTAAGCTGACACTTTACAGTCTTTTTCTGGTGGTTATTTCTCCTCGGCACGGTTGTTATTTAGATCACGATTATATATCTTATTGAAGTTTAACTTTCCTTTAGTGCATTGATCAATATTTGTATAACATGGGAAGGATGTAGGGACTGAGATACAATGGGACAACACAATCGACGACTGAGATTTATCTAGACAACTAGGATAAATGTGATCACCTGGGGAGTGGAAGAAATGAACATGTACATGGGGGGTTTTATCTTATTGAAGTTTAACCTGCCTTCATCTATAATTTCGTAGTTTAGTCCCTTTAGGGTCTTTTGTCTCTTCGGCATAAGTTTACGTGACCTCAAAAATCAATAGCTGACCTTTTCCAAGATCTATTCTCTCCATTTTTCCTCTATTTAGGATTTCTTTCTTTGCAAAGAAATGTTTTCACTGCTTTTTTCTCACAAAACGCACCTGAGGTCTTTCATGAGTTCCCCTATGCACAAATCTACACAATATTTAGCCCAAGAACAAAGTGTTTGCATCATGCCGATGCCGTCGGCAATCATGGTGATGCAACATAGCTTATCATTCCATTCCGTGGCTTGGCACTATGAGGTATGGATAGATACACGTCACTGTATAAGACACTAATTTGACACACAAAGATACTTTAGAACTATTTTAGATGCATCTGGGATAGTTTATATTGCTTTCAAAACTTCTACTCTGAATCAAATTATGCATGCAATACTAAATATTAACATATTAAGTAAATTAAAGGAAGATTATCCCATATACTAGCATAACAAACATTATATAGTATATTAATCAGTCCCAAATTCACAATCAAAATTGAAAATTTAAACTAAATACTTATTTTTTCATGAAGCTAGCATTTAATAAGACAATCATTATATAAAATTATAATGTGTTCTGTTGGTGCAACGTCTAAGTTCAGTCCAGGAGGGTCCTATCCAAGCTACTTCTTTCATATTAAACCATTTCGATACAAGTTAATTTTGGGCATTGTACATGATTTGTGGTTACACCGGGAATGAAGGCCACACTTCAAAGCACACTTGATGCGATAAGTCCTCAAAAGGGCTTGAATCTGTCATAATTTGTCTTTGTATGTTTGGCTTTCAATTCCAGGGACTTTTGTGTAATGTTTTCATGTGGAAAGTGACATTACAAATTTTGTATGTTTCTTATATAAAGATGTAAGATTTTATGATTTAAAGTCAAACAAAGAGGTAAGATCACAATTTAAAGTTATATGCCACATCAAAGTTTCTTTTAATTTTATATTGTGCAAACCCTCCAATCGTAGATTCGTAGGGCATTTTTAACTTTGGTCTACTAAACCTTAAAGCCTGAAAATTGCGCCATTAACTTTTAATCCCCCCCCCCCCCCCCTAACATATTAAGTAAATTAAAGGAAGATTATCCCATATACTAGCATAACAAACATTATATAGTATATTAATCAGTCCCAAATTCACAATCAAAATTGAAAATTTAAACTAAATACTTATTTTTTCATGAAGCTAGCATTTAATAAGACAATCATTATATAAAATTATAATGTGTTCTGTTGGTGCAACGTCTAAGTTCAGTCCAGGAGGGTCCTATCCAAGCTACTTCTTTCATATTAAACCATTTCGATACAAGTTAATTTTCGGCATTGTACATGATTTGTGGTTACACCGGGAATGAAGGCCACACTTCGAAGCACACTTGATGCGATAAGTCCTCAAAAGGGCTTGAATCTGTCATAATTTGTCTTTGTATGTTTGGCTTTCAATTCCAGGGACTTTTGTGTAATGTTTTCATGTGGAAAGTGACATTACTAATTTTGTATGTTTCTTATATAAAGATGTAAGATTTTATGATTTAAAGTCAAACAAAGAGGTAAGATCACAATTTAAAGTTATATGCCACATCAAAGTTTCTTTTAATTTTATATTGTGCAAACCCTCCAATCGTAGATTCGTGGGGCATTTTTAACTTTGGTCTACTAAACCTTAAAGCCTGAAAATTGCGCCATTAACTTTTAATCCCCCCCCCCCCCCCCCCCCCCCCCCCCCCCCCCACACACACACACACACACACACACACACACACACACACACACACAATATTTGGTGTATGTCTTATAAATACTTTTTAATTGGATTGGTGGTTAATTTAAACATATAACTTAATGTTTTTATATCACCAATCAATAATCTCATATACATTCCGAATCATTATTGGACCAGCTATTGGAATATCATATTTAGGATGATGAGACTTTTATCTGTTGGATCCTGATGGAAATGGCGTTACATATTTCAGGTCCTGGGAATGACGAATTCCTGAAAACCAGGCACGACAACACAAGTTTATTTTTGGCTACTAGTCTATGTGCATGATGTTTAGTATCAACTATCAAGCAAGTAACTGGAAAGCTAATACCCTTTATTGAAGTTCAAATCAACCTGTTACATGCTACTTGGGAAAGAAAGAACATGTCAAATGTTAGAAATTGGCTCTAGTCTCGTAAATTGGTAGTAGATTAAGATCAAGGTATTAATGTAATTGTCTCACAAGAGGATTTCACACTCTTTGACTCCCAAAGCTATATTGTTGAGAGTAATAATTTTGCCCCTTTTCAACACAATTTAGTACTTGATCTGATGGTTCCTTGATAACAAACCTAACCTAGATTTCTATATACAAGCACACTATTAATCATGCTAGCTTTGAGCATTCCAAAATTGTTCTCTCGCTTTCGCTGTATATCTATCTCTATAGTATAATTAGGCTTGTATGTGCGTTGTCATCATATATATGTTTTCTTGAAGTCTATGTTGTTATTTTATTAGCTAATTAGAAAATCATTGGTTGTTGTTTATATAATTTCAGTACAATTCTTGTGAGTGAGAGCAAGAAAAGTCAAGGATGAGGGAGAGAGAGCGAGACAGGGAAAGAAATCGGGATCGCCATCACCAAGACCATCATAGGGAAAGAAGTACGAAGGAAATCAGAGGAAGAGACAGATCTGATGATTATGATCGCCATCGCAGTCGTGATTATGATCGGTATAGTTGATTATAGTCTGATTCTGTTCATGATATGGTTTTTACAGTTATTGATCAAGCAGTGTTTTAAAGCAAAATGCGTTGTTCTTGCAATTATCTTACAATTTGATAATTCATGTAGTCCAACTAATGTTCAATGGATTCAGTTCATCATTCTCTTTAAATTTATTTATATTGGCCATAATGTTAATTCAGTTAGAATTCTTATTAATTGCTTGCCAAGATGGAAAACATTGTCATAATCAGGGAAACTTTGATGTAGGGCTTTTCTAAAAAATCGTCTTTCCGCATGCAGTATAATTCTTAGATACTATGTCTTGTGCCTATGACGCTTTTAATAACTCTTATTTGTGCATCTTGAAATTTCAAGGGAATCTTTGTTATGCATTGCTATAAAGCTCAAATAATTATGTTGTCTGCTTTCATGTTTTATTCTTAGTTTTCCTGAGGCATCATACTTTGCATATATGAATGTATGGCTAAGCTTTTTTTTTATAGGCACCGGGATCATGATCGTGAAAGGGAAAACAGACATAGACGTAGATCACGCTCTCGTTCAAAGGATAGGTCTAGAAATAGATCTAGCTCCCGTTCTCCTTCTAAAAGGTTGCATTTTTCTGATCACTTTGTCACTTTGTTTGATGTTAAACATGGACTGCAATTGGTGTTTCTATTATTTATTGGTCTTGGCTTAGTTTTAATTATTTGATCCTAACGACTGAGATTAAGAGGGATGCATGAGTTATATAGTTATATGAAGTGTATATACATGGCATGTAAACAAGCCATAACTTAAGCACAACTTCATCATAAAGGAGCGTTTGAATAAAAAGAATAAGGGAAAGAAAGATGAGTTCTATTTATATATTTTCTTGCATTCCAGGTGATGATTTTATTACAAAATGAGGTGGCATTGCATGGTGTACTCTAGGCTTGATGGGTTGAAAGAAATGTTTACTTTTTTTTGGTGGTGACTGCCACCTTTGCTTTCCCTCATCTCTTATTCCTTTCTCTTGCTTATTTCTTCTCCTCTTTCACTTCTCTTCATTCTCTTTCTATTTCTTATTTTTCCCTTTATTTCATGGTATATGCTGCTGGTCTTGAATCTTATTTACTGCAACTACAAAAAATTTGTCCAGATCGGGTTTCTTATGCTAATCTGCAAAAGTTGATGGAATCATTTATTTCTGATGACCAGAATTCATACTTTGCTGTTTGTGCTTGATTATGGTTTACAAATTTTTGTCTAGGTCTGATTTGTCATTTTGCACTTATTTCTGTTTGTAAAGCATCCTTATACAGTTATACCCTGGGTAGATCTTTGTTGTTTACCTTCCGGACAGTTTCATTAGCATAATCTTCAGACTACCTGCTACTATCATATGAAACTCTGACCAGATTGAATTGAAAACTACTCTGGCCAGTCCACATTGATACTTCTGTTTCGTTCTGAAATTTTATTGAATTTTGCATCTACTCTTGCTTCCTCCTTTCATCGACCTTTGCCCTGTCCAGAATTCAAAATATTTTTGTCAATCTTTTGTAGACCCTTCTTACTTAGAGTTGTGCTCCATAGTCGACCCCATCTTGGTGGGACCGTGGGATAAGACTTAGCTAATGATGATGATGATTTATTATTTTATTGGTACTGACTGATCGTGGATATATTACGTTTCTCCCCCAATTTAACAGTAAACGAACAAGTGGTTTTGATATGGCTCCTCTTACCTCTCCGCTGCCTGGTGCTGCCATCGCAGGTAAGGATGAATTCTTTGCTGTTACTTTTATTTTACTTCTCTTTTATAAAAGCAATACAATCTTATCATAAATCAGCATTTGGATGGCTTTCACTTACTAATAATCATAGTGCCTTTTTCTCTTTTTCTTTCTCCTTATGAAAATTATGTTTCATAGTTGTTTCATATGGAAACTAAGGATCATTGTTGTGTTGTTGGCTGTTGTGTGTGGTTCTTTGTCTGTGACTGTTTTTGTTTGGGTAAGAAGGCAATGTTGGGCAACATGTCCCACGGTACTACCAATGGCGTGATCACTGTAGATTTTATGTTCAACGAGGAATCGCACTGGTTTGCTGGATCTTGTTCGCGTTCAACGGGAAACTATTGCTTTTGGTAGACTTGCAAATATTTCCTCAGCACCTGCAGTGATGGATTTATCTCTCATTTATATTTTGTATGCCATTATGCAAGTCATATCAGTTAAGAATGCATAAATCGCTTTTAAAGAGGAGTTCAATAGTTCCCCCTGTGTTGCTCAGGTCTTGAAAGCATCACATATATGTTGTTTGCCCGATTCCATCTTTACTATCTGTTTGTGTGCCAATTATACAGGTCAGATGCCTGGCATTCCTCAACCTTTACCTGGAATGTTTCCAACTATGTATCCTCTAGCAGCTCCACAGGTATTCCAAAAACCTTACGGTTGTAGGGATGCATGTTATTCTCATATAATGTTTATTGTACTTGGTATGTATGCTGCAATCTGACGTCTCCATCTTCTATTACTTTCTGGCATAGTTTGGATCAATTCCACTAATGCCAGCACAAGCAATGACTCAGCAGGTATGTGATGGCGTGTTTATGTTTGTTTTTATCTTATATTTTGGTATGCTTGGATAGTAAAGTATTTGTTTTCCTATTATATTTATTAGGCAACAAGGCATGCACGCCGTGTATACGTTGGAGGCCTCCCACCTATGGCAAATGAGCAGGTATCTTCCCCTATATCTTTTACCTATTAGCTTCCATACAAGTGCTAAATTTATATAATTTTGGCCTTCGAAACAGACAATTGCTACATTTTTCAGCCGTATTATGTCTGCTATTGGAGGAAATACTTCCGGTCCTGGTTAGTTTCTATTCTGTCGAACCCCTCCTCTCCCTTCTCATTATATTTTTTCTTACCCATATATTATTTGAATCCTTCAGTTAGTGGTGTGTGGGCAAAAAAATGAAAAAGTTAATGTCTGAAAGGTATGTATATAAAAAGATAATGGAAGGGATGACGGAAAGAAACATGCAAACTTGGAAGGTCACGATAATATCTGAATAAACCCAGTGACATGAGCTACCACTATCTTATAGAAATAGCCTTTTCATTGCAACTATTTTACTTCTTTATTGGTATAATTACCCAATTGATGAAGAAAAGACGCAGCAAGTGCGACTATATATCTTTACCACTAAGCCAAGAGGAAAGATAAAGCATTATTTTAAATTGAAGGAAACCCTAAAATTTTTAAAAATTAGGACTATTCCGAGCAACAATAGTTTCTTACCTACTTAAAAGTTCATATACAACATTGGCAAAGAATAAAATTAATACTGATAACCAAAAAATACAAACAAAAGCATTATTATGATAGCATAATCAGAATACAAAGTAAAGAGAAAAAGGAAAACAAATTGATGATACATGGCCCTTGAGTTGATAGGGTATATTTGTGTTAAGGATATGGGAGTGAGTTCAATCTCACTCACTGTATTACCACCTGGAGCTCTACTGCAACCATCATCAGCCTCCACGCTGATATCAACTAAGCGTTCCGCCATGAACATCCTAGTCTCCGACGGCATGGGGACGAGCACACACTTCTGGATCACTTCAACCACATTCTCCATGCTCGGTCTATCCTCTATCTAATGTTGTATGCACCAAAGAGCCACATGAACCAAAACCTTTAGTTGCTCTTCATCTGACTTACTTCCGCCCCACCATTCAATAATCTCTTGTCCATTAACTTCTCTTCTCTCATCTTTCTTGCTCATAATTTTATGGAACTAGGACCGTACAATCTTTGCAGTCAAAGTCGGCCCTAGTCGGCCCATGGCCGACTAAGAGTAGTCGGGACTAATTCGGGACTAGTCGACCAAAACTTATTCTAACCCCTCCCCCCCTCCCTAAACATATATGATATATGAACTAGCATAAATGTCAATAAGTATATGATATTAGTCGGTTAATAACAATACATACCTTCACACTTCACAGCATGGGTATAAATACATAAGTAATAGTCTAACAGAACACAGTTGTATTAGCTTCATACTTATGTCAAAAGACTTAGAACTAAGAATTCGTCACAATATTTATTTGATGATGTTTAATCAGTGAACAACCCTAAATTTGATTATAGGGTTATATGGATATCAACAAATAAACTAATTATTTGTCTATATTTTTATCTGAGATTCTCAGGTGCTCAACAGATGATTACAGGGAAGAGCCATAGTTGTGAGTCTTGTGACTCGAGACTTTGAGCCAATGTAAAAAAATCCAAACAAAATTGCTTGCAAAGACTCCTTTAAAAAAAAAAATTTGCTTGCAGAATGCTGCCTGGGGACTAGTCGGCAGTCGTTAGTTGGGGACTAGTCGGGCTAGTTGGGGACTAGTCGGGATTCTGCCCAGCAATAACGGAATCGAAATTAATCGGTCGGCAAAATGCCGCCCAGGGACTAGTCGGGGACTAGTCGCCGACTAGTCCCGACTTTGATAGCATAGCGTACAATCTAAGAATTAGAGCCATCACTAATAACATGCGGGTTCACCCGTCTTCCCACGAGCTCCAAAAGCATAAACCCATAGCTATATGCATCAAATTTCATTGTGATCGTCTCCTATAAAGCGTTCAGGGACTAAGTACTCCACCGGTGACAGTTGTGTTCTCGTCCATCATCTATCTCGATACACCGAAATCTTTGACATAGGCGTTGAACTTATCGTCGAGGAGGTTGTTATCTGGCTTGAAATCGAGGTTAAGGTTCCACGATCAACAGTTGTGGTGGACTTCGTATCGGCTCTCCCTATGGTGGGGTCGATTTTGGTGGTGGTGGTGGATTGGTTTTTGAAGTACTCTAGACATTCATCTGAACAAATGTTTTAAAACCGGGTATTGATCAAAGTAGCAGTTGGACCAAATCTATTCAACTTGGCCGAGTTGGCTTTGTATAGGTCAATTTGGTTCAGACAAGTTTCTGCCATATTTTGATAAAATATCTATATAAAAAAATGTTGAACCCAACCGATACGACTCGGTTGTATCAGCTGATATAGGGTTGTTTCGGTCGATATTGGTCGGTACGACTCAATATCGACTCATATGGACCATGTATCAGTACCGTCTAGTGACTTGATTTGGGCCAGTACAAAACCTAGTCATATCGGCCGGTACAACTCGATATTGATCGAGTTTTGATATCATGATCCTAACACAATTGTATTGCACCGCGAAAGAAGTAGCTCGATTACAATTGAAGAATGTGGTGAAGCGTCGGGAGGCCCACAAAACAATATTAGCGATCAAGACTCCTGATTCTTGGGGGCGGTTTAGGACAAAGCTATTCACGCTCTCGGGTTCAAACTATACTCTTCCAGACGCCTTCACACACCCGGACGGATGACCAGAAGGAAAGAATCAATGCACTTAATGTGCAAATTCGGTATTTTGTTAGTTTCTATTAAAGAAATGGGGTTGAACTTATTGATATCGCTCAATTCTCTTTGAACTTGCATGCTTGCAGCAGAGCTCTTAAAAAATAGAATCCCCTTCGATCTTGTACTGGTCAACAACCCTCCACACAACTACGATATTTGTTGGATACTCTAGAAATAGCTCTTCCTTATACCATCTTTGCCAAGGAGGTAGCGCAATGCAGAGATCGCAAGGCTCTATCTTGAGAAGATGACAGAAATGAAGAAGAGGGTAGGTTTGGGCAGGCGGCCTCGAAACGTCAAGGTGATAAAGTGTTGGTGAAGCTCCAACCAACCAAGTTCATTATTTCGTAAGTGTATAAATGACTCATACACAAATATGAAGGCATATTCACTAGCCAAGCTAAGGTGGGAAAATTTTCCTGCTGTGTGCAACTCCTGGCGTTGCTAAAGATCCGTTTAGTATTTCATGTGAGTTGTCTAGTACTTCATATATAGTCTTAAGCCTTGACTCTTAAGCCAATCCACACTGATCCTGAAGATCCAACAAGGAGCGTGTTGACCAGACTGACCCCTAGAACCTCTTCCTTCATGACGCAAGTTGACACCATAATGACGAACCGCATTCAGGAACTTCCAAAGGGATCAATAGAGATCAAGTATTTTGTGAAATGGACGAGGGCATCGACATAATCACGTGGGGGTGTCTGATAGGACTTCACATTTTGTAAGCCCCGAACTTATTAAACTCGGGATGGATTTGTATGATGAGACTAAATGCACAAAAGTCAATTTGTACGCTTCCAGAGGATGCCTTTGTACTCCCCAGGTTGGCAAAGGGAAAGATGCCTTGCATATATAGTAGAGGAGAGGTGGGTGAGATTCTCGAGAACAATTAAATGGGCTACAATGTGCTACCACAGTCTTTGGTCGAGAGCAATTATATGCCCACTCCCCTCGCCAAGCTCTGTGGGTGGCCCCTTGTATTTTTTAATCGATTAATGGAATTATCTGTGTTCGGTTGTAGCCCTACTAATCTTGTGGTCATTGCTCTTTTGTGGCATGTGCCTACTTCGTTGATTGTGTAGGAGTGAGGCATGAGTCCTTTGTATTCGTGTTGATTGGATCTTGTACGCGGGGTACATCGACGCTGCACAGTTTTTTACTCAAAGAGTTGGCTACATCTGTGACACTATGCATTGCACATATTTTACTCATTTGCTTATTTGCCTGAGTAAGAGAATCATCCGCAAGGATACACTTCTAGTAAGTTTGTCCTAGCAATTAGCAACTCACCATATCTACTTGGTCTGGTCATGTACAATGAGCGGATTGGTTAGAAGACTCAGAACATGGCTGATTTAAGAAAATCTGTAGGGAAATGCAGTAAAGGATTTGAGGAAAAAATGAATCATACTTGTATAAAATTTCTTCTTCAGTATGTCAAAATTATTAATTAAACATGGCCATAAATCCGAAGCCAAAAAACCTTTGTTGATAACATTTGTTCTAGCTATACCCTAGTCCTGTTCCAATAAACTAAATATATTTTGCAGCCTGTTGTCACGAAATTAATGATTTTTCCTTGCACAAGCATGTTCTTTTTCATTCCATTGTCTTTTTTCTCCTGTGAGTGTTGTGCGAAGGTTCGTTTGTGAGTAATCAAGGGGATCTTGGGTCCACTATGCGAAGGTCATTCAAGGGTGTGCACAAGGTGAAATTTTTTCATAGGAGGCTTCTTGTTTTCACCACTCCAAAAAAAGTGTTCCATGCATCTTCCAAAACTGTTTCCAATATCTCAATCTAACCTATTAAGTAGAAGAAGTAATTTCAAACTTTGTCCTCCCAGATGCTGCAGCCAAAATGATTTTTCCTTAGCAATCTATAAGACAATTGATACTTAGCTATCATATAATCTACAATTACCTTAGTTTTCTATTACTTGGCTGGCCTTGCAAAGTCGGTGCAAATTCATAGTTTTAACTGTATGTTTTGGAGGATTTACCTCAAAAATCATAAATGATCTAGCCAAATGATCTCTTTTAGGCATCCATCCTCTAGTAATTTTGTTTTTTTTAGAAAAATATGCTCTTTCTTTCATATAGCCTAATATTAATAAAACAAGAGAATTAATCTTAATTTTTTTTTTAGGTGATGCTGTTGTCAATGTGTACATCAATCATGAAAAGAAATTTGCTTTTGTTGAGATGAGATCGGTGGAAGAGGCAAGTAATGCCATGGCATTGGATGGGATTATTTTTGAGGTAAACACCTGCTTCCTTGTTATTGGGTTTTTGGTTCTTGGATGATTGTTTGTTGTAGTGGTTGCTTTCCTTCTAGACATGCTTGGTGTCCCCACATTTCTATTTTTTCTTCTTTGCTAAACATGCAGTTGAGTGAGGTCAAACTTCAAAGAACACACCGTCTTCAAAAAATTTCTGGTGGAATAGTGTTTATTTAGTTTTTGGATCGACGTGTTGTACTTCAACTATTTTCGGCCTTCCAAGTAGATAACAAATCCAGACTCTTTTCTGGTGATGTGATTACTGCCATACGTGCTTTCTTACCTTCTTTTAGACACGTCACTTGGTAGGAACTAGGAATTCATGGTTTGCTTTTCAGGCAGTCACTTCAGAATTTGTGTTTAGCCAAGTCACATCTAAACTTAATTGATGATGAATGCCTTAGAACATGATCCTGGCTAATTTGTTTTGGGTCAGCCGTGCATCATGTTTATTGTTTGTCTATCATTTTTCATCTCAATCATTTAGCTATTATACATTATACGTGGTGACCTGTGTGTGAACAGGGAGTTTCAGTAAGAGTTCGAAGGCCAACCGACTACAATCCTTCACTGGCTGCAGCACTTGGACCCAGCCAACCCAGTCCTCATCTTAACCTAGGTGCTGTTGGTCTCGCACATGGGTAAGCAAGCATATGCTCCCTTAATCAGCAATCTAAAACTTTAATGATCTTGTTTCACTGTCTTGAGCAGGGGCACTTGCACTATTTCCTTGTACAATATTGTGCAGTGTTGTTTGTTTCACTATAGCTTTGTATAAGTCTTAGTTTCTCAAGATAGATTGTTAGACCTTATTATGTTCTTGGTTGACAGTGCAATTGGTGGAGCAGAGGGACCTGACCGGATCTTTGTAGGTGGTCTGCCGTACTACTTCTCAGATGCTCAGATAAGGGAGCTACTAGAATCCTTTGGGTAGGAACTATAATGCGAGTTGTCTGGCAGATATTTATTTTTAGCTACCAATTTTTTGTTCTAAGGGGCCATTTTTTCCCCACCTATTTCCTCTCCTTCCATTTCTTCTTGTAGCAATCGTTCATGAAGTACTTAAATTTTGACGATAAAAAAATTTGAAACATCTAAAATAAACTTCTTTGAGGGTTATAATCCTTCTACCAGGTGCACTTTTATAAATATATATTGTACTTAACCTGAGGATGGCATGTGATTTGTATTCCATGAAAAGTACCTTCTGAAATAAATACCTTTAGGGGGATGGTTGTCATCTTGAAAGAAACATCTGGTAACACCATGGATTGCATACAACAATTTTTTTAGTTTCTTATCCATTATTAAAGCCATACTGGATGTGGTCGATTTGTTACAGGCCTCTGCGTGGATTTGACCTTGTTAAAGATAGGGATACAGGGAACTCAAAAGGCTATGGGTTTTGTGTCTATCAGGTAACGTGCAATTTCGTATTGATAGCTGGCTTCTTGTCTCTTTCACCTTTTATTGTCCACCTGTAACTTATTGTAATTGAACCTACCTGGTCTTTTAGGACCCAGCAGTGACTGACATTGCTTGCGCTGCACTTAATGGTCTTAAAATGGGTGACAAGACACTAACTGTTCGCCGTGCTACAGCGAGGTTAGTGTGCTATGCTTTTTACAATAGCTTATAGTCTCTTTTTACCACATCAGAGCTTCCATGTTGATGTGCAATAATGTGATTCATCAAGGGAAATGGGTAAATTACGTTTTTTCCCCCCCGGAAGTTTAGCCCAAAATGACTTAACCCCCTACGTAGTTTAATTTGTTCCAACTCGGTCCCTATAGTTTAAGGACTCGTTTGGTAGAAAGAAAGTTTTGACCAAGGTGGAAAGGGAATGAATGCTAAGCCGGGGAATAGGATTCCTCTCGGTGAAGAGAGGAATGCGATGCTTGTTACTTTCCAACGGTTTGACTTGTTTTTATACAAGATTAGATTTACTTCCCCATTACTTAGTTAAATTTTCCCGACTACCAAACGCGCAGAATAGGGCTCACGTGAGGGAATCTCGTTACTTTCCCCCTTAGTGAAACATTATGTCTACCAAACGAGACCTAAATATTATCACAATAGCCCCGTTTGTCAAGTAGTAAAAATTTTCCCTTTTGGTAATTTCTATCTAATCACAAGGGAATCGAGGGGGCAGAATGTAGTTTATTAAGTATTGGGGGGTTAAGTGATTTTGGGTTAAACTTCAGGGAGGCATAGTGTAATCTACCCTAATATCTATTTTGCATGAAATGAAATCTAATCTGCATCCACAGTGTTGGGCAAGTTAAACCTGAGCAGGAGCTAATATTGCAACAAGCACAGCAACATATAGCTTTGCAGGTAATCTGATCATAAAATGCCATTTATACCCAGTTCGTTCTCGCCTTGTTTTTCTTCCTGATGCTGATTAGACATTGCTATTGTAGAAAATGGCTCTACAGGCTGCGGGGGCCTCGCCTATCCCTGGTATCGGGTTGGCGCCTAGCACTCCTGTAACAACTCCCACTAAAGTTTTATGCTTGACTGAGGTATCCTCACTGCACCCGCCTAGCGTTGCATACATTTTGTAGCATCGTTCTCGCATTTAATTCAGACAAATCAAGTTTGATGCCTGTGAAATCAAAATGCATTTATTAAATTGAGCGAATTTACTTGTTATATTAATCTTTAACTTTTTCCTGTTATATATTTGTATTTGCTGAGTGTTGTTAATACCCATATTCAAAATTAAAATTTGAATTCGTAGAACTTATGTAGTTGCGTTATTGTTAATAACCTCAAGTGATACATGACTTGTATCATTGGGCCTGTACAGTTTAACAACCGATTTTTGGGAGCTCAAGTATAACTGACTGTTAAACTAAGACCCTACTTCTATATTCATTGATATTGTAATCAGACCATATTGCTCATGGTCCATGATTAAATAATAATTGTCTATTTATTATATGCCTCTTGGGTCTTCAATGAATTGCCATCATCAGGTGGTTTCGCCGGACGAACTGAGGGATGATGAAGAGTATGAAGAAATTTTAGAGGATATGAGAGAAGAAAGCGGGAAATTTGGTAGGCACCCTTTCATTCTATCATGAACGAATGGTTTCGGTCCAGCAAAAAAAAAAACGAATGGTTTCTATGATGCTGAAGTCAATGGTGCTCTAACATTGTTGTGTAGAATATCGAGAATATTTTTTTGTATATTGCAAGGCATGTTAATTTCTAATGCCAACGGCATGTGGTTTTCCATGATTGTTTCAGGTCCATTGGTGAACGTTGTCATACCTCGCCCTCTTCCAACCGGGGAAGAGATTCCTGGAGTTGGAAAGGTAAACTTATCTCCCCTTCTCTTCTCACATTCTTCTTCTTGGTGCCTCTTGATAATTGCCCGTTAATCATTCTATCGTTTGTGTCAAGTTCTTAATGACAGCAATGTTTAACCTAACTTTCACGATTTGGTTAAGTTAACCAGGAAGATTTAGCTCTTTTATTTAAGTTTTTGAGGTTAAATGTTTGGTATTTATGTTGTAACATAGGGCAAATTACAAAAACCTCCCTTGAACTATACCCCTCATTTCATATTGGTCCCTCGTCTTTTTTTTTTGTTGAACAATTTGATCCCAAACTATGCTCCATCTGCATTTAGCCTCCCATGTCAAGTTTTATGACGAAAATACCCTTTTCCTAGTAAGCGTAAGTTATGTATTCTAAAACAATTTTGGGTCTTATTGTTTTATTTTTTTTGCAAATCCCTCGTGTGTCTCATCTGAGGGAGGGTTAACTGATTAAGGCAGCCCCCTACTAATTATTAATTCGATGAAAGTGGGAATTGATCCCGGCTGTTTTGCACTAGTATTGTCAAAAGCGAAATTTTACTGCCACACCCCTTGATGGTTCTATCGACCCCTTTTTTATTTTATGGACCAAAATACCCATAGTGATAGAGTGGGGTGTCTGTGGAGAGTGAATTGGGTAAAAAACTTGGGTGTGTTCAGCAAAAGACACGGGGGGGGGGGGGGGGGGGGGGGGGGGGGGGGGATTCATGGGGTGGCAGGAAAATTATCCACCATCAAATTTGACATCTGATTTCTCAAATATATTTTTTCCCAGAAAAGAAAATGGTTCTCATGTAATTTCCACCTGTAGTTAAAGATGCATGCATGTTTAGTGGTGCTCCACTAGTGAAGGTGTGCAACTTTGAGTGTGTTTTCAGGTTTTCTTGGAGTACGCAGATACTACTGGTTCAGCAAGGGCAATGGCTGCACTTCACGGTAGAAAATTTGGCGGGAACGTCGTAACTGCCGTGTATTATCCCGAGGATGAGTTTTCCAGGGGAGATTATGGGGCAGTTGTAACCGTGAATTAAGCAGGGGGGTTGATGCCCCCCTCCCCTCTCTCTCTCTCTCTCTCTCTCTCTCTCTCTCTCTCTTGCGAGCACCTTTGTACAGTAATTATCAGATACTGTTTACATGGTTGCTGTTGATTTGCATCAGCAAAGCCCTTTGTTATTACTGTTTTAAATCGTCGGCTGGATTCAGAGGGAAATGTGCCCTTTGGAGAGGGGTATTATGGACCGAAAAATGTGGATTAATGTGAGCCGCGGTGATCTTATCTGTAATACTTATTATCCGTTAATCTTTTTGGCCCTTTTTTAAGTTGTGGAATCAGATCAGGTGTACTTTGCTATCTGTGTGTATTATGTTTTGATTTCTTGTCTGTGGGTAAAATTCTTTGCACTCCTACTGTTGGTAGACTATGAACCTTGGCCTCGGCCTCTCTTTTGCATTGTACGTACAGGCATCGCTCTTACCAGGACAGGCATATATCCAACCACATGCTATTCCTCCTTATAGATGCAAGGGGGGTGTTTTTGGACAGTAAATAGTATATACATTAAATATAATGATAAATATATCTTTTATAAAATTTGTACATTAATATTTTAACTAAATGTATTAATTAATTTACTAATCTGTTTTTAAAATTTTTGTTATCGTTGAAAAGCTCTCATGGAGACCTTCGGAAAAAAAATAAAAAACGAGATTAATATCTAATATTTTTGAAGTTATTTTAAAATTATTAAATATTATTTTAATTATATAAAATATTTTTGAAAAAAAAATTTATTTTGAAATATTCTTATTTGACAATGGCAAAACGAAAGCCATTGTTGGCCATGTTCTGAAGGCTGTGTTTTTTTATCTGGAACTGGAACTTCCAGGAAATGAGCTCATTCCCGTGTTCTTTCCTTAGCAGTGATTTTTAATGTTTGCTTGCTCCTTGGGAAATGAAAGTCCCCTTTTGGGGGTTCATTCCTCACCCAAACACCTAGGATTTGTAAATCCCATCTGCAAATCCCTTGTGACAGTGTGGTTTTATGGAAAGAATAGAGGAATTGGCCCATTCTTGGGAATTCAAATGTCGGGGTAATCATGAGATGAATCACCTTTGCCTACGTATTGGATGTCTCAATCAACTGAAATTGGTGGCTAAGTACGATTGGTCAACCTGTAAAATTGATTGATCTGGTTAATTTTTTCTCTTATGATCGCCAAATTCAATACATCGAATGGTAATTTATTTCGAGAAATGATCCAATAAGGCGTCCCTTACGTACGGTGACAGCATCACAGTCGTCCAATGACAGGCAAGCCGACAGGTGAATGACACTCAACCCGAACTGATGACCGTGATATGTCACCTTATGTACTGGACACCAAACTTTTCAAAATAAAATGTGTCTTATCTTTATTATATGGAGAGAATTTGGCCTTATGATACAAACCATGGCTACTACTACCCCTAACTTTAGTCGCAGGAAGTACTATACAAACAAAATATTATGGTTTTTAATCTCTTCGAGCTTGCAATTACAGTTGCAATCAAGGGCAAGACATCTGTTTCTATCTTAGGGGTTGCAGGTTCGATCTTTCAAAAAAAAATTCTCCATCTGTGTTATAGTGACCTGTTGGGGTTTCTCTACGAGATCAATCCTGATCTTCTACTGAGATTGTCGTTCGTGAAAAGATGAGAGATCCTTCGCAATACCGGGTGAAGATCTTCCACACGCTGCTGTCTCCCGCGAATTCGATGGGTCTTACTGAATCCTTTTAGAAACACAACGACGGCTCTAATGATGTGCATATGGGGACTCCATCTCCTGCACATCAATTTATGATAGATGTGTCCAACCGATAGACGCAACCCATCAGGACATCCAAAGACTATGGGGTGCACATGAGATTGAGATTAGGTTTACCAAGAACTCTGTCAAGCCTCTTGGTTGAGTTGTTCGGTCTGATCAGGACCGTGGCAATCAACCCGGTCCACTTAGTTCTGTACCTCTTACGTAAAGGGCCATCAAAAACCAACATGACCATCCTATGGGGCAATCAAACGGACGAATCCATCTATGTTCGGGTTTTTAATCTTTTATGAGTTTGCAACTATGGTCGCTACTCAGCGGGGAAAGGTTAGTTTCTTTCTCCATGGGTTGTAGGTTCAAACTACTCGGGTTTTTTTTTTCTTTCTTGTTTGTTAAAGTGAGTTTCTTATGCACTAACAGGTGAAAAACTTACTACTATGATCCTGCGCATGGGAACAAGGAATAGAGGCACTCGTGAATAGAGACGAGGCCAACCCCTTAAATTCACCCATATGAGTACCATATTATTATACGCCATGGCGGCGAAGGATAACCTCCGGATTCGATCCTTGACCTGCAAAAGGGGAAACATCAGGTTTACCGCTAGCATGCAAACACAATTGCTAGCCACATTGGATGAAATCTAGATAAGATAGAGTAATGGTTTTTTTTTTTTTTTTTTGGGGGGGGGGGGGGGGGGGGGGAGGGGGGGGCGAGGGACTTAGTGAGCCGTCCCTGGCAAAGAGATCGGTTAAGCTAAAGGACTATGAAAACTTGTGGACGAAAATGTCATCTACTTCGTTTTAAATTTTCTTTGCAATGCCACCGAACCAGTGAATCTAGACAGATCTACTCGCCTCCGTTGCTTGCCGCCGTCGGACCCCGCCTCCTTTTCCCACCTCCTTCCTCCTTATCGGCGGTGGCTACCGTCAGACTGGGGTGCAATGTACCGGTCGGCGGTGGGTGCCGTCGCCCATCGAGATGGGATGCGATGTATCGATCGGAGCCCCATCTCCTCCGTCCTCACCGGCGGTGGCTGTCGTTGGGCTGGGATGCATTTCATCGGTTCGCCGTGGCTGTCGTCGGGGTGGGGTACAATGCACTAGCCGGAGCCTCACCTCCTTCCCTCCTCACCGGCGGTGGAGATGGGAGAAGACAATATGGAAAAGATAATTTTGGATGTAATAAAAAAGATAGGGGGGCACCTTAGGCTAAAAAAAACTTTAACTGGTCTGTTCACAGGATGAATCTGTTGTCATGGACGGACCTCTTACACATTAACCCTTTCTTTTTTTTCTTTGTGAGATAACCTCACGGACAACTGGCATCAACCAGGGCTAAGTTCATCGAAATTCGCACCAAGCCCAAGACGACCCCCACCACACCACCACAGGTATTTGGTGGGGATCGTGACACTCGCTGGATCTGATAAATAGAACGGCCTTCACCTTATTGTTAATCGAGTAATTGATTATACTGTGGGATAATCTCACGGACAACCCGTGGTGGTGTGGGGTGTCAGGCGCGAGGGAATGCCCCCGCGATTTTATTCCGCAGCATAGTGTTACTGTTTCACTTGGGTACCGATTCGGTACCATACTGAACCCATCTCCACCGTCTATCTTATTTTCCTTGCATCCTAGTGGTGAGAGCATTGTTCTAGAGGGGCCATGGGATGAACCTAGGGGATTCGACTCCTCTCCGCTGATGATCATCTCTCCTGTGGGCTGTTGACGCTCTGGGAAGTGACATGTGGCAATCCTAATTTCAATAGCCACAATCTATGGTCATGGGATGAACCCTAGGAGTATGCTACCACGTCAGCCACCGCCCACCACCTCCCACCGCCTTTGTCCTCCACCGCCTCGTCGGCAGGAGCCGCCCTCTGTTGCCGGCCCCCACCACCACCTGACAGGGCGATGGCGGGCGGGTGGGCGGTTGTCGGTAGGGGTGGCGGCTATAGGCGGTGGCCGGCGGGTGAACGACTGTCGGCGGGGTGGGGACCAGTGGCGGAGGTAGGTGGTGGAACTTAAATAGGTAATGCTTCAAACTCTTAAAAATCTCCCTCTCGTCCATTCAGGCATGAAGAAGCTCCTTCATTCCTCTCTACTCTCTGTCGCCAAAGTCGCGAACCCCGGAATCCCACCTCTGATCCCCGCCCAATTCACCGCCTCTGCCACCACCGCGGCCGTCCTCTGCGACGCAGCGCCTTTGGAGGAGAGAGAAGAAGACCATTCCTCTCTCATCATCCAAGAAAAGGACTTGCTCTGTAGAAGCCTCAAGTCCCAAACTGGGCTCCGCGTCCTCGATCTCATCGACGCCGGCTCCCTGGAACCCACAACCGGAATCTACTCCCGCCTCCTAAACAAGTGCACCCAACTGAAGAAGCTGAAGGAAGGCAAGATCATTCACGCCCATTTCCTCAGTTACCAATTCAAAGCCGACATCTTCTTCCAGAACTCCATCATCAACATGTACTGCAAGTGTGGAAGCTTGGGGGATGCACAGAAAGGGTTCGACGAAATGCCTGTAAAGGATATGGTCACCTGGACCACCCTCATCACGGGCTACTCCCAAAACGATCGGCCGATGGAGGCACTCGAACTATTCCCCAGAATGCTTGAACACGGTCTGAGACCGAACCAATTCACATTTGCCAGTGTCTTAAAGGCTTGTGGTGCTGCCAACAAGGATGGGCTTGGCGAACAGATCCATGCTTGCTGCATCAAATACAGGTGCGATTTGGATGTTTATGTCGGAAGCTCCCTGTTGGATATGTATGCTCGGCGAGGAAAAATGGGTGAAGCTTGCTTGGTGTTCAACAGGCTGGATTCGAAAAATGAGGTGTCGTGGAATGCATTGATTGCTGGCTATGCAAGGAAGGAAGATGTGGAGACCGCCCTTCAGCAGTTCTGGAATATGCAAAAGGATGGCTTCAAAGCAACCCATTTCACATATTCGAGTGTTTTTAGTGCTTGTGCTGGTACTGGAACTCTGGAGCAAGGGAAATGGGTACATGCCCATATGATTAAATCCGGCCAAGCACTAATTGCTTTTGTCGGGAACACTCTTGTTGACATGTATGGGAAGTCGGGCAGCATCGCTGATGCAAGGAAAGTATTCGAACGTTTGAATAGAAGAGATGTTGTTTCTTGGAATTCGATGCTTACCGGGTGTGCACAGCATGGGCTTGGAAAGGAAGCAGTTAATCGTTTCGAAGAGATGCTCAAACTTGGGGTCCAACCTAATCAGATAACGTTCCTTTGCGTTCTTACTGCTTGTAGTCATGGAGGGTTACTGAGTGAGGGCCAGTGCTATTTTGAATTGATGGAGAAATATAAGGTGGAGCCGGAGGCTGAGCACTATGGAACGATGGTCGATCTTCTTGGCCGAGTTGGTCTTCTTGATCAAGCCCAGAACTTCATAAATGAGATGCCTATCCAACCTACTGCTGCTGTCTGGGGAGCTTTGCTTGGAGCTTGTAGAATGCATAAGAACGCAGAATTAGGAAAACTTGCTGCCGAACGTGTCTTTGAGCTCGACCCGTATGATTCTGGGCCCCATGTGTTGCTCTATAACATCTATGCTTCTGCTGGCAGATGGAGCGATGCAGCTAAAGTGAGAAAAATGATGAAAAATGGTGGGTTGAAGAAGAAACCTGCATGTAGTTGGGTGGAGATAGGGAATGCGGTCCACATGTTTGTGGCTAGTGATGATTCCCACCCACAAATTAAAGAGATACATGAGATTTGGGAGAAGATTAATGGGAAGATTAAGGAAGTAGGCTATGTTCCAGATACCAATTATGTTCTCCTACATGTGGATGAGCATGAGAGAGAGACAAACTTACAGTATCACAGTGAGAAGCTTGCTCTTGCATTTGCTCTACTAAACATGCCCATGGGGGTGACTATTCGTATAATGAAGAACATCAGGATGTGTGGAGATTGCCATTCTGCAATTAAATTGGTTTCAAAGGTAACGGAGAGAGAGATTATTGTGAGGGATACAAACAGGTTCCATCATTTTAGCAGTGGTTCTTGTTCATGCGGTGATTACTGGTAATGTGTACAGCCACAGTGAAGCATTGAACCCAAAAAGGCTTGTGTATGACGTATCACGGTAACTCTTACCAATCGGTGGATTTTGAATGAATTTTCGAGATCAATGAATTGTGTGGAGATGCATACGCACAAGCCTAATGCAAGGAGTTGCCGATATTTGAACCACCAACATCCATTTTTTGGCATTTCTATTACGTGGATCTGTTACGCAAGAGTGGTGTTGACTAACTAAGTTATGAGTGGAGTTGTCTATAAACCGTCACGAATGATTATCGCTCCCCTCCTTCTATAGAGCTGATCAAGTTGTTTAGTTGGCTCTCGAGGAAACACGGGATCCTTCTTAGAGAGCAATCAAGTCTTAGGGATGGGACGCAGTTGTTATTTCATTACATATGAATATTATTCATGCATAGCTATGTACTTCAGTTGACCTTATTACTGCGTCTACTTCCCATTGAAGATTTATGCTCGTATGCACCTCGTGATTCTGATGATCCCGCCAAAAGATGGATATAGACTCCTCTCCAGTAAGCATTATTGTAGAGGAGTTATGCTCCAAAAGATGTACGAGTAGCAAATGAATTTGTTTTGACATTATTTAAACTATTCTTCTCAATTGCATCCTCAGCTTTTCCATAGTGGTCTCATGGTTTACGTGATTGCTTGGAAAGTTTTTCCAACCATGTTTAAGTACTATCACATTTATGTTGTTATTTTTTGCCAGATATACATTATGTCGACATGTCATTGTCTAGATGCATTATGATTTATGACTTTGTCATCCCTTATGTGGGGAGTTGGCGTGCTTGATCTATGCTTCCTTGTTTGGCTATCAGGCATGTTTTTTGTAGTGGTTACGCTTGATGGTGGGGCTCTAAGAATGTGCTCCAAGCTTTTGATTTAACCAGAAAACTTGAGGGTTCACACCTCTGCATGCCTCAAGGCAGGGGTGTGAGGCCTCGTAAAGCTTGAACCTCTTGATACAATATAAAAAGAAGAGCATATTTTTTTCTGACATAATTTCGGTGATATCCTTGAAGTGGTGAGGTTTGTAAACAAATGCATCCTCAACTTGCTTCATACACTCCATTTAATTTTCAGGAAAGGCTGGTGTCAAAGGCCTTCCAAATAACTTAGAACATTCTAGATGCATATCTGATATTAATATCTTCTGTGTAAGTAAACTATGTAGACACATTCTTTTGTTGAGCACAGTCGCATTATATCATCCTTGTGTTGTTGTGATGTGGAATAAACATGCTAGACATCTTGTAACTCTTGTTATCTTGCTTGCCTTTGTGCACAGTTTTACGAGGCCTAAACCTTGAGGCAAGACTGAAGGCTTACGTCTTAGCCAAAAAACTCAGATAAGCCTTGAGATAGAGGTGTGAGGTTTATCAGAAGAAACCTCAAAGATGTTGCATGTGAAACAATATATGGAATTTCTTTCCCTTTATTTTGTGTTCTTATTTCTATCTTTGCTAGATATCACACCATTGATAGGGAAGGATCAACGCTAGATATCAATGATTATTATTATTAGTTTTTTTAAAATTTGGGCTGTTTGTGTGTGTCTTGTTTTGGGAGGGAAGGGGGTATGGCAATTGGCATAAGCTCGTATTGACCCAAGTTCCTTCTTGAAAACAAGTCTTGGCAAATGTCCAAGGGGAATTCCTCTTGAGTCTTGACATGCATTCTTGCTAACGTAAGCTCGTCTGGACCCAAGTTTCTTATGCAATTGTCTTAAGCTCATATGGACCCAAGTTCCTTTTTGAAAACAAGTCTTGGAAGATGTTCAAGGAGAATTCCTCTTGACATGCATTCTTGCTGAGATAAATGAAAGGTGAAGATATGCTTCTTTGTCGCATGGAGAATGATTCTATTGATCAGTTATATTTTTCATCTCCATAGGAGCTATGTGACAGCGGTTGCTTGAGATTGCATGTGAGAGAGCTTTTCTTGATTGTCATTGTTGTCTTTGTCTCCATGCAATCCATGTCTTCGGAGACGCAGCAAGTGCGACTATGTATCTTTACCACTAAGCCAAGAGGAAAGATAAAACATTATTTTAAATTGAAGGAAATCCCAAATTTTTTAGAAGTTAGGACTATTCCGAGCAACCATAGTTTCTTACCTACTTAAAAGTTCATATACAACATTGGCAAAGAATAAATTTAATGCTGATAACCAAAAAATACAAACAAAAGCATTATTGTGATAGCATAATCAGAATACAAAGTAAAGAGAAAAGGAAAATAAATTGATGATACATGGCCCTTGAGTTGATAGGGTATATTTGTTTTAAGGATATGAGAGTGAGTTCAATCTCTCTCACTGTATTACCACCCGGAGCTCTACTGCGACCATCATCAGCCTCCACGCTGATATCAACTAAGCGTTCCACCATGAACATCCTAGTCTCCAACGGCATGGGGACGAGCACACACTTCTGTATCACTTCAACCACATTCTCCATGCTCGGTCTATCCTTGAGCTAATGTTGTATGCACCAAAGAGCCACATGAACCAAAAACTTTAGTTGCTCCTCATCTGACTTACTTCCGCCCCACCATTCAATAATCTCTCATCCATTAGCTTCTCTTCTCTCATCTTCTTGCTCATAATTTTAGGGAACTAGGACTGTACAATCTAAGAATTGTCGCCAGACTTCCAAAAGCATAAGCCCATAGCTATATGCATCAAATTTCATTGAGATTGTCTCCTATAAAGCGTTCAGGGGCTAAGTACACCACCGGTGACAGCTGTGCTCTCGTCCTTCATCATCTATCTCAAATTCTCAATACACCGAAATCTTTGACATAGGCCTCGAACTTATCGTCTAGGAGGTTGTTATCTGGCTTGAAATCGAGGTTAAGGTTCCACGATCAGCAGTTGTGATGGACTTCGTATCGGCTTTGCCTATGGTGGGGTCGATTTTGGTGGTGGTGGTGGATTGGTTTTTGAAGTACTCTATACATTCATCCGAACGAATATTTTTAAATCGTGTATCGATCACGGTAGCAGTATGGACCAAATCGATTCAACTTGGCCGAGTTGGCTTTTTATCGGTCAGTTCGGTTCAGACAAGTTTCTGCCATATTTTGATAAAATATCTATATAAAAAAATGTTGAACCCAACCGATACGACTCGGTTGTATTGGCCAATACAGGGTTGACTCGGTCGATATTGGCCAGTACGACTCAATATCGGCTCATATGGACCAAGTATTAGTACCGTCTAGTGACTCAGTTTGGGCCAATACAAAACCTAGTCATATCGGTCGGTACAACTCGGTATCGATCGAGTTTTGATATCATGATCCTAACACAATTGCATTGCACCGCGAAAGAAGTAGCTTGATTACAATTGAAGAATGTGGTGAAGTGTCGGGGAGGCCCACAAAACAATATTAGCGATCAAGACTCCAGATTCTTGGGGTTGGTTTAGGACAAAGCTATTCACGCTCTCGGGTTCAAACTTTACTCTTCCAGACGCCTTCACACATCCGGACGGATGACCAAAAGGAAATAATCAATGCACTTAATGTGCAAATTCGGTATTTTGTTAGTTCCTATTAAAGAAATGGGGTTGAACTTATTGATATCGCTCAATTCTCTTTCAACTTGCAGGCTTGCAGCAGAGCTCTTGAAAAATAGAAGCCCCTTCGATCTTGCATTGGTCAACAACCCTCCACACAACTACGATATTTGTTGGATACTCTAGAAATAGCTCTTCCTTATACCATCTTTGCCAAGGAGCATAGTTGTCAAGGCGCAGTGAGGCGCGCGCCTCAAGGCGATTCAGCCATATGCGCCTCAGGCGCTTCCTGGTGAGGCGAGCACAGCAAGGCATGGCTCAGGCGCGCCTTTCAGCGCCTCATGAACCAGGCGCAGGGCGGACAAGGCGCGCGCCTTACTGTGTTTGTTTTTTTTCAGTTTTTTTTTACCGGTTTGTTGAAGAAGAAGCGCGTTTTGGAGATGTGGATGACCATGCCAATCAAGATGATGTGGATGGTTTATTTGATGATGATAATGAGTGATTGGGTGGTTTTATGATTTATCTCCTTTGTTTTTTTTTGCGAGCGTGTCCTCTGTTTTTTAGTACTTATACTTCTTGATCTATTTAAATGGTTTAACTGTTTAAAAATTAAGACAATATTAACTTATCATGGTTCATGGATGATTTTTTTACTCATTGGTTATGAGTTCTCACTTATCAATTATCACTTATGAGTAATGTATCCCTTCATTTTATGAATACGATGTTGGCATGTTGCCTATAATAAATTGTTCATTTGATGACCACACTAGTTATGACTTATGAGTTAGTGTATACCTTGTGGCTTGCATTGATTTAGTTGAATAGTGGTCATATTTCTTTTTTTTTCATAAAATATATATTTTTTATGAATTTTAGAATTTTTTGATAATTATTATTAATTTTAAAACAAATTATATATTTTTGCGCCTTACACACTAAGGCGTGCGCCTTATTTGCGCCTTGCGCCTCAGGCTCTAGCGGCCCCTTGCGCCTCAGGCGCGCCTCATCGCCTTGACAACACTGCCAAGGAGGTAGCGCAATGTAGAGATCGCAAGGGTCTATCTTGAGAAGATGACAATTAAATGAAGAAGTGGGTAGGTCTGGGCAAGCGGCCTCGAAACGTCAAGGCGATAAGGTGTTGGTGAAGCTCCAACCAACCAAGTTCATTATTTTGTAAGTGTATAAAGGACTCATACACAAATATGAAGTCATATTCCCTATCCAAGCTAAGGTGGGAAAAGTTTCCTACTGTGTGCAACTCCTGGTGTTGCTAAAGATCCGTCTAGTATTTCATGTGAGCTGTCTAGTACTCCATATATAGTCTTAAGTCTTAACTCTTAAGCCAATCCACACTGATCCTGAAGATCCAACAAGGAGCGTGTTGACCAGGCTGACCCCTAGAATCTCTTCCCTCATGACGCAAGTTGACACCATAATGGCGAACCGCATTCGGGAACTTTCAAAGGGATCAATAGAGATCAAGTATTTTGTTAAATGGACGAGGGCATCAACATAATCAAGCGGGGGTGTCTGATAGGACTTCACATTTTGTAAGCCCCGAACTTGTTAAACTCGGGATGGATTTGTATGAGACTAAATGCACAAAAGTCAATTTGTACTCTTCCAGAGGATACCTTTGTACTCCCCAGGTTGGCAAAGGGAAAGATGCCTTGCATATATAGTAGACGAGAGGTGGTTGAGATTCTCGAGAACAATTAAATGGGCTACAATATGCTACCACAGTCTTTGGTCGAGAGCAATTATATGCCCACTCCCCTCCTCAAGCTCTGTGGGTGGCCCCTTGTATTTTTTAATCGATTAATGAATTATCTCAGTTCGGTTGAAGCCCTACTAATCGTGTGCTCATTGCTCTTTTGTGGCATGTGCCTACTTCGTTGATTGTGTAGGAACAAGGCATGAGTCCTTTGTATTCATGTTGGCTGGCTCTTGTACGCGGGGTACATTAACGCTGCACAGTTTTTTACTCAAAGAGTTGGCTACATCTGTAACACCATGCATCGCACATATTTTACTCATTTGCTTATTTGCCTGAGTAAGAAAATCATCCGCAAGGATACACTTCTAGTAAGTTCGTCATAGCAATTAGCAACTCACCATATATAATTGGTCTGGTCATCTACAATGAGCGGATTGGTCAGAAGACTCAGAACATGGCTGATTTAAGAAAATCTGGGGGGAAATGCAGTAAAGTATTTGAAGGAAAAAATCAATCATACTTGTATAAAATTCCTTCTTCAGTATGTCAAAATTATTAATTAAACATGGCCATGAATCCGAAGCCAAAAAACCTTTGTTGATAACATTTGTTCTAGCTATACCCTAGTCCTGTTCCAATAAATTAAATATATTTTGCCGCCTGTTGTCACGAAATTAATGATTTTTCCTTGCACAAGCATGTTCATTTTCATTCCATTGTTTTTTTTCTCCTGTGAGTGTTATGCGATGGTTCTTTTGTGAGCAGTCAAGGGGATCTTGGCTCCACTATGCGAAGGTAGTTCAAGGGTGTGCACAAGGTGAAATTTTGTCATTGGAAGCTTCGTGTTTTCGCCACTCCAATAAAAGTGTTCCATGCATCTTCCAAAACTGTTCCCAATATCTCAATCTAACCTATTAAGTTGAAGAAGTAATTTCAAATTTTGTCCTCCCAGCTGCTGCAGCCAAAATGATTTTTCCTTAGCAATCTGTAAGACAAATTGATACTTTAGCTATCATATATTCTACAATTACCCTAGTTTTCTATTACTTGGCTGGCCTTGCAAAGTCGATGCAAATTCATAGTTTTAACTGTATGTTTTGGAGGATTTACCTCAAAAATCATAAATGATCTAGCCAAATGATCTCTTTTAGGCATCCTATCCTCTAGTAATTTTGTTTTTTTAGAAAAATTTGCTCTTCTTTCATATAGCTTAATATTCGTAAAACAAGAGAATTAATCTTAATTTATCTTTTTTCTTAGGTGATGCTGTTGTCAATGTGTACATTAATCATGAAAAGAAATTTGCTTTTGTTGAGATGAGATCGGTGGAAGAGGCAAGTAATGCCATGACATTGGATGGGATTATTTTTGAGGTGAACACCTGCTTGTCATTTGGTTTTTGCGTCTTGGATGACTGTTTGTTGTAGTGGTTGCTTTCCTTGTAGACATGCTTGGTGTCCCCACATTTCTATTTTTTCTTCTTTGCTAAACATGCAGTTGAGTGGGGTCAAACTTCAAAGAACACACCGTCTTCAAAAAAATTTATGGTGGAATAGTGTTTGTTTAGTTTTTAGATTGACGTGTTGTACTTCAACTATTTTCGGCCTTCCAACTTTCCTAGTAGATAACAAATCCAGACTCTTTTCTGGTGACGTGATTACTGCCATATGTGCTTTCTTACCTTCTTTTAGACACATCACTTGGTCGGAACTAGGAATTCATGGTTTGCTTTTCAGGCAGTCACTTCAGAATTTGTTTTTAGCCAAGTCACATCTAAACTTAATTGATGAATGATGATGAATGCCTTATAACATGATCCTGGCTACATTGTTTTGGGTCAGCCGTGCATCATGTTTATTGTTTGTCTATCATTTTTCATCTCAACATTTAGCTATTATACATTATACGTGGTGACCTGGTGTCAACAGGGAGTTTCAGTAAGAGTTCGAAGGCCAACTGACTACAATCCTTCACTGGCTGCAGCACTTGGACCCAGCTAACCCAGTCCTCATCTTAACCTAGGTGCTGTTGGTCTGGCACATGGGTAAGCAAGCATATGCTCCCCTCTAATCAGCAATCTAAAACTTTAATAATCTTGTTTCACTGTCTTGAGTAGGGGCACTTGCATTATTTCCTTGTACAATATTGTGCAGTGTTGTTTGTTTCACTATAGCTTTGTATAAGTCTTAGTTTCTCAAGATAGATTGTTAGACCTTATTATGTTCTTGGTTGACAGTGCAATTGGTGGAGCAGAGGGACCTGACCGGATCTTTGTAGGTGGTCTGCCTTACTACTTCTCAGATGCTCAGATAAGGAAGCTACTAGAATCCTTTGGGTAGGAACTATAGTGCGAGTTGTCTGGCAGATAATTTTTTTTAGCTACCAATTTTTTGCTCTAAGGGGGCTTTTTTTCCCACCTATTTCCTCTCCTTCCATTTCTTCTTGTAGCAATCTTTCATGAAGTACTTCAATTTTGTCGATAAAAATATTTGAAACATCTAAAATAAACGTCTTTGAGGGTTATCATCCTTCTACCAGGTGCACTATTATAAATATATACTGTACTTAACCTGAGGATGGCATGTGATTTGTTTTCCATGAAGAGTATGTCTTCCTTCTGAAATAAATACCTTTAGGAGGATGGTTGTCATCTTGAAAGATACATCTTGTAACACCGTGGATTGCATACAACAATTTTTTTAGTTTCTTATCCATTATTAACGCCATACTGGATGTGGTCGATTGGTTACAGGCCTCTGCGTGGATTTGACCTTGTTAAAGATAGGGATACAGGGAACTCAAAAGGCTATGGGTTTTGTGTGTATCAGGTAACGAGCAATTTCGTATTGATAGCTGGCTTCTTGTCTCTTTCACCTTTTATTGTCCACCTGTAACTTATTGTAACTGAACCTACCTGGTCTTTTAGGACCCAGCAGTGACTGACATTGCTTGCGCTGCACTTAATGGTCTGAAAATGGGTGACAAGACACTAACTGTTCGCCGTGCTACAGCGAGGTTAGTGTGTTATGCTTATTACAATAGCTTATAGTCTCTTTTTACCACGTCAGAGCTTCCATCTTGATGCGCAATAATGTGATTCATAAAGGGAAATGGGTAAATTACGCTTTACCCCCCCTGAAGTTTAGCCCAAAATGACTTAACCCTACGTAGTTTAATTTGTTCCAACTCGGTCCCTATAGTTTAAGGACTCGTTTGGTAGAAAGAAAGTTTTGACCAAGGGGGAAAGGGAATGAATGCTAAGCTGGGGAATAGGATTCGTCTCGGTGAAGAGAGGAATGCGATGCTGGTCACTTTCCAACGGGTTGACTTGTTTTTATACAAGATTAGATTTACTTCTCCATTACTTAGTTAAATTTTCCCGACTACCAAACGCGCACAATAGGGCTCATGAGGGAATCTCGTTACTTTCCCCCTTAGTGAAACATTATGTCTACCAAACGAGGCCTAAATATTATCACAATACCCCCTTTTGTCAAGTAGTAATTTCTATCTAATCACAAGGGAATCGAAGGGGGCAGAATGTAGTTTATTAACTATTGGGGGGTTAAGTGATTTTGGGCTAAACTTCAGGGAGGCATAGTGTAATCTACCCTAATATCTATTTTGCATGAAATGAAATCTAATCTGCATCCACAGTGTTGGGCAAGTTAAACCTGAGCAGGAGCTAATATTGCAACAAGCACAGCAACATATAGCTTTGCAGGTAATGTGATCATAAAATACCATTTATACCCAGTTCGTTCTCGCCTTGTTTTTCTTCCTGATGCTGATTAGACATTGCTATTGTAGAAAATGGCTCTACAGGCTGCGGGGGCCTCGCCTATCCCTGGTATGGTTGGCGCCTAGCACTCCTGTAACAACTCCCACTAAAGTTTTATGCTTGACTGAGGTATCCTCACCACACCCACCTGGTGATGCATACATTTTGTAGCATCATTCTCATTTAGTTCAGACAAATCAAGTTTGATGCCTGTTAAATCAAAATGCATTTAGTAAATTGAGCGAATTTAATTGTTATATTAATCTGTAACTTTTTCCTGTTATTTATTTGTATTTGCTGAGTGTTGTTAATACCCTTATTCGAAATTAAAATTTTAATTCGTAGAACTTATGAAGTTGCTTTATTGTTAATAACCTCAAGTGATACATGACTTGTATCATTGGACCTGTACAGTTTAACAACCGATTTTTGGGAGCTCAAGTATAACTGACTGTTAAACTAATACCCTACTTCTCTATTCATTGATATTGTTATCAGACCATATTGCTCATGGTCCATGATTAAATAATAATAGTCTATTTATTATATGCCTCTTGGGTCTTCAATGATTTGCCATCATCAGGTGGTTTCGCCGGACGAGCTGAGGGATGATGAAGATTATGAAGAAATTTTAGAGGATATGAGAGAAGAAAGCGGGAAATTTGGTAGGCACCCTTTCATTCTGTCGTGAACGAATGGTTTCGGTCCAGCAAAAAAACCGAATGGTTTCTATGATGCTAAAGTCAGTGGTGCTTTAACATTATTGTGTAGAATATTGAGAATATTTTTTTGTATATTGTAAGGCATGTTAATTCATTTTCCATGATTGTTTCAGGTCCATTGGTGAACGTTGTCATACCTCGCCCTCTACCAACCGGGGAAGAGATTCCTGGAGTTGGAAAGGTGAACATAACTCCCCTTCTCTCCTGACATTCTTCTTTTTGGTGCCTCTTGATAATTGCCCTTTAATCATGCTATAGTTTGTGTCAAGTTCTTAATGACAGCAATGTTTAACCTAACTTTCACGATTTGGTTAAGTTAACTGTCACGCCCTAGAAATCCGGAACCGATCCCTGGGGTGTGAATTGAGAAAAACCAAGGGATTTAGGGTTTGGTCAACTAACTACACCAATTAGGGTTTCTCACAGGGTTGCGATTCTCTCTTAACTGAAGAAGAATGATAAGGGAGAAAACAGAGTATTTTAAAATTTAATTTTTAAAAATATTTTATTAAGAGGAAACCAAGAGATATATTTTTTTTTTGATAAAGATGACCACGCTCGACCTTCAACCGGGCTATCCTCTCAGCATGTGCGGCCTGCTAGTGCCCCACATGCTGACAGAAGTCCCTCTTAAGGGAGCACGAGACTCAGCTTCTAATGGCGAGCCGAGTAGCCTCGCCCACTCTCTAGCACTCGGGCACTGGTTTAGAGATCATATCTATAGGACTAGTCAATTAAATCACTTTAAGATTTATATTTTATTGTAAGCTATCCTAGGCTTGGAGCCTTGAGGAGAGGCTTACCCAAAAATTCAACTGGCACATTACTACTAACAAACTCAGAGCACTAGACTAAAGAACTTATAAACTCTATTTCCAATCCAGGTCAATTACATCGAATGAAAGAGTTGACATACTAAAAAGAAAGACAAGCTAAGACTCCAACTCTGCCTCTGGACTACCACCGCTACTCCGGTCCTGAGCCTCTAAAACCTGCATAAGAGCCTACTCGTGGGAAAGAGTAGCCCCCAATAGGAAATTGGGAGATTAGCCAAATTAATGGCTAGTGACATCCTAGTAGTCTTTAATACTATGAGACAACCGAGCTAATTGAATTAAATTTAGCAGTACTATTACATAATATAATATTTACAGATTAATACCCTAATCCTACCAGCAGTCTATATTCTCATGCAATACCTACTGTCACTAGATTGTCTAACATAAAGTTCACTCAATATTTTACAGTAAACTATTTAAACAAAAAGATCATCTGAATGTTACCAGATTGCCAATGCTTCAAAATTCCATAATTCAACATTAAGATTCCATACTTGTTAACTAGTAATCATATAAAATATCTATCCTAATGTGAACCCCGGATATTTTGTTCATCCTGCCCCCGGTCGGGCATTACTATAGGGCCTTTTATTTCGATGTAGAGGGCCAACTCTCTCGCCGCGCATACTCCAACACCATGCGCAAAGTCACCCATATGATCATAAGGGGTTTCCCGTCTTTCACGGTGGAGCTCTACCGCCCAACTTGCTTTCCTTGGGGGCTTCAACTACCCCGGGACAGGATTGCTAGGCCAATCCCTCTTCGAGGGCACCACCTATTGGCTTTACCACAATCCCTGCCCGTGACCCCTAACCTACTGATCTTCAGCTGTGCGCGCAGGGTGGTTCACGGCCCTTGCGCGCACGGGGTCCAATCTTTCCACAATATAGATTATCATATTCTATTATTTTAATAAAGTACCAAAAACTCAACACAGTGAATAACTACTTTTAAATATATACCGAGACAGATAAAAAGGGTACATGCGTTAATTAATGATTTACAGCATTTTAACCCTGGTCTCGCACTGCTCTCGCAACCCATGCATCACAATAAGCCTAAATTACTCTCGCCCGTATTCCTGTGTGCCCGGGTCTCCACACTCCACTCAGGAGGATAGGCCCCGATAATTATTATTTAATTATTAAGTTTCAAAACTTAAAGGAATTCCTACTTACGGTGTCAAAGCAATCAGTAAAAATAATTATTCTCTAATTAATATATATATATATTTAAAGTATGATTAAATAATATTTTAAAACATGATGTATTTTAATAATATTTTAAAGCATGCGTTGCCAGACTCGCAACTTCGCATGCAAGGAGGGGTCCACGTGACCACATGCAGCGATGCCCGGCGGGACCCGCATGCAGTACCATGGACACCTACCCTAGTTGTTCTCATTTCCCACTATCAAGGACCACGGGAAGGGGAGTAGATGTCACCTGGTCGAAGCACGCGATCAACTGCTATCCTCTGCTCCGACTCCACCGAGTCGACGCGAACAAAGCCTGACAAGTGCATACAATCGGATTACTAGTCTATTATTTAAAGAGCCATCTATGTGGGGTTAGGCCAGGTCGAGGTTCGATTCTACAATCATCCAAGATGCCCTTGGGTATGGACGGGAACGGGTCTACACAATCATAACATACCGAGCCTAGACCCGAATTGGTGATGGCTATCAAGCCTTGTCCAGTTGGATCCGGATTTGGTCAAATGATGCTCTGGGTGCTATCGGGTGTCGTCTCATTTGCACGCAAAATGGTGCGGTTGATGATGTACGATGGCATGCAGTGGTTTACCGCCATACACAAGGCACAACTTCGCTCACTGCTAGCAAAAGTGGCAATCACCTACAGCTGACAAGATGGATTGGTCTTAAGTGCAACAGGATTATCCCCGTATAAAAGCACCCTAGCACATCTTCAAATTTCTAATATGCTCATACCAACATCGCATGAGCGACTGCTTTAGGAGGTCGACTCTAGGTCAATAGTACATGGTTCGTGATAGTCTGGGATCAACTCGACAATGTTCACAAGTGTCGATGGCCGTGATCGCACAGGTGTCTCGATCAAAGTCTACCAGGTTGCACACTAACATGCATTACCCCTAGGAATTAAAAAGGGATTACAAATGACCTGCCCTACGGTTGTGATGCAACCGTTGCTGTGCCATAGGCATGGAAAATGATGTGGTTGTTATGATCTCAACTAATGGCTTTGCCCGGTCAAGCTCCGGGGTCAGCTGTGATTAAATCCATGGAAGGTCAAGAAGGATCCGATCAAACACGACATGGTCGTCGATTAACATAAGTGAGGAAAATTCTACGGTTGCAAAGCCGAAATCGACTATGCCCATCGTGGTTGGGTTGTGCTTAGCCGAGGTGGGCCTTGTGTGAAAAAGGCTATGCGAGGTGATGCCAAGTCGAGGGCAGTCGGGTGCTACGTGTTGCCTAGCCGTCAGTAGTCAAGCTACCGACCGCCATCACGGCACGATACAAGGAAAAAGGAAAAGCCGACGCTGGGTCGGCCCTTGTCGGTTGCATAGCCGCCGGCAACATGGCCGGCATCCATGGCCGCTTCAAAGGGGTAAAAGACAGGAGTTGGTCGGGTCTTGCCGGCTATACAGCCGCCGGCCATCGGGTGCCTGACCACCGGTAGCCAAATCGTCGGCAACCATGGTTGCAACAGGGCGAAGCCCACCGGGACTGGGGTCGGCCAAATTCACACACAAAAAAGAAAGAAGAAAAAGGGAACAGAGGAAGGGGGCTGATCTGTTTCGCAACACAAGGAAAAAGACATGGGGAGGAGGGGGAGCTGACCAGGTGCAGGGGGTTGTCGGTTGCGGTTCTTCCTCCGGCGGCTTCTCCTCGGCGCCGGCTTCTGCTCCTCTCAGGCCGGTCGGCCTTCTCCGGCACCGGTTGTAGCGTGCAAACCGCACGGGAAGGAGGGGAATCAAGGGAGAGAGAAAGAAAGAGGGAGAGAGAGATCAGAGGGGGAAGAGAGGAATCGGAGAAGGGTGAGAAGATCGGGCTGGTTTGGGTTTTAAAATGGGGAAAAGGGCTGGGTACAGAGGGGGAAGGGGTTTGCAGGGAAGATGAGGGGGAGGTGAGGGGAGTGCAGCAGAGGACGGGGAGAGCGGCGGCGCAGGAGTGGGACGGCGAGGGAAGAGCAGGGCGCAGGGGATGGGGGAGGTGACGTGAGAGGGGGGCGACGGGATGGGGAGGGCGGCGTCGGGTTTGGAGGGCCGGGTCGGATCGGCGGCGTCGGGTTTGGAGGGAGAGAGGGTCGGGTGAGGGAGAGATGGGATCCGAGGGGGAGAGATCTCGGTGAGAAGAGGAACAGAGAGAGAGAGAAAGAGAGGGAAAGAGAGAAAGAGAGAGAGAGAGTGAGTGGGGTTCACGGGTTGGGCTGGGTAGTGGGTTAGGGTAGTGGGGTGGGGTCGGGTTAGTGGGTTTAGGTTGTAAGAAAAAGGGGATAGGGATTGGGTTGACTAAATGTTGGCTAAATGAGTTTGGTTGAGAGGATGGGTATTGATAGGGGTGGCAATGGGTTGTGTCGTGCCGGGTTCGTGTCGTGTCTAGTTTCGTGTCGTGTCCAAAACCCCCAGACCCGGACCTGACCCATTTAACTAATCGTGTCTAGATCCTAACCAGTACCCGACCCGCTAATAAACAGGTAGACCCGATAAGACCCATTTACTACCCGGGCCTATTCAGTTGACCCGATCCGACTCGACCCGACCTGACTCGAAAGACTCGCTGGTATTATATATTATAGTATCGGATTGCGGGTAGACCCGACCCGACCTGATTAGCCCTGACCCAGACCTGCTAACTTCGTGTCGAGTCTGCCATGTTGGGTCCGAAATTGCCAGCCCTAGGTATTGACGAAGTGTTGTACAGATGTTTGAGTTGGGCACTTGAGTAGTGGAGGGGTTTCTTGGTGCATCGGATCAAGATCCGATGGCCAAGGAAGGAAAGAGTCAAGGGTCTCTTAGATTAAGATCGAAAGATCGGAGTGGAGCCATAGGTGCTGGTCAAGGGTCTCGAGGATTGGGATGATCCAATCGAGTCAGATTAGTAAGTCGAGAAACCTATCGGCCTTATATCCACGAGCTAGTTGGGCTCCGCAACTTGCGTCATTTGACGACGGGTCGTTCTCGTGACAATTCTAAGTTGCAACAAATTATTAATTAATTATTAAATAATATACTCATGCTATACTCCCCGCTCAACACCTACTTGCACTCGCGCACACGCGCGCACATACACACACATATGCACAATCACTCAGTCAACACCATATCGCCTCGTGACTTGGGCCCCCGGTCCGATCCAACTCGAACCCGATTCAACACAACATGTGTACAACCAAAACAATTAAACATAAACAAATTTTCACTATTAGTAGTATTATAATAATAAATAAAAGGGTGCCCTAAGCAAAAGTCAATTCTGGAGTGCCGGATATTACATTAACCAGGAAGATTTAACTCTTTTATTTAAGTATTTGAGGTTAAATGCTTGGTATCTATGTTAAAACATAGGGCAAATTACAAAAACCTCCCCCTCAACTATACCCCTCATTTCATATTGGTCCCTCGTCTTTTTTTTTTTTGAACAATTTGATACCAAACTATGCTCCATCTGCATTTAGCCCCCCATGTCAAGTTTTATTCCGAAAATACCCTTGTCCTAGTAAGCGAAAGTTACATATTCTAAAACAATTTTGAGTCTTATTGTTTTATTTTTTTTGCAAATCCCTCGAGTGTCTCATCTAAGGGAGGGTTCACTGGTTAAGGCAGACCCCTACTAATTATTAATTTGATGCAAGTGGGAATCGATCCCGGCTGTTTTGCACAAGTATTGTCAAAAGGGAAATTTTACTGCCACCCCTTGATGGTTCTATCGACCCCTTTTTTATTTTATGGACCAAAATACACATAGTGATATTTTTAACTAAATTTTTTTATTAATTTACTAATCCGTTTTTAAAAATTTTGTTATCGTTGAAGAGCTCCCATCTAGACCTTCGAAAAAAAAGACTAATATCTAATATTTTTGAAGTTATTTTAAAATTATTATATATTATTTTAATTACATAAATAGAGGCGATGGTTGAAGGCTAACCAAAATGGAAGGTCTCCATTTTGAAATATTCTCATTTGACAATGGCAAGTTGAAAGCCATGGTTGGAGATGCTCTGAAGGCTGTGTTCTTTTAACTGGAATTGGAACTTCTAGGAAATGAGCTCATTCCCATGTTCTTTCCCTAGCCGTGGTTTTTAATGTTTGTTTGCTCCTTGGGAAATGAAAGTCCTCTTTTGGGGGTTCATTCCTCACCCAAACACATAGGATTTGTAAATCCCATTGTACCTCTTCCTTCCGCACGTTAAAAGGTTGTACCTGCAGACCAACCGGCCATGGGATGATTTGCAAATCCCTTGCGACAATGTGGTTTTATCGAAAGAATAGAGGAATTGGTCCATTCTTGGGAATTCAAATCTCGGGGTAATCATGAGATGAATCACCTTTGCCTATGTATTGGATGTCTCAATCGATTGAAATTGGTGGCTAAGTCCGATTGGTCAACTTGTGAAATTGATTGATCTGGTTAATTTTTTCTCTTATGATCACCTAATTCAATACATCGAATGGTAATTTATTTTGAGAAATGATCCAATAAGGCGTCCCTTACGTACGGTGACAGCATCACAGCCGTCCAATGTCCAATGACAGGCAACCTGACAGGTGAATGACACCCACCCGAACTAATGACCGTGATACGGGACGCCAAACTTTTCAAAATAAAATGTGTCTTATCTTTATTATATGGAGAGAATTTGGGTTTATGATACAAACCAAACAATGGCTACTACTACCCCTAGCTTAAGTCACATGAAATATTATACAAACAAAATATTAGGGTTTTTAATCTCTTCGAGCCTGCAAGTACAGTTGCAACTCAAGGGCAAGACGTCCGTTTCTATCTTAGGGGTTGCAGGTTTGATCTTTCAAAAAAAATTTCTTCATCTCTGTTATAGTGACCTGTTGGGGTTTCTCTACGAGATCAATCCTGATCTACTACTAAGATTGTTGTTCTTGAAAAGATGAGAGATCCTTCGCAATATTGGGTGAAACTCTTCCAATGCTGCTGTCTTCCGCAGATTCGATGGGTCTTACTGAATCCTTCTAGATTCACAACAGTGGCTCTAATGACGTGTGTATGAGGACTCCATCTCCTGCACATCTATTTATGATAGATGTGCCCAACTGATAGACACAACCCATCAGGACATCCAACAGCTATGGGGTGCATATGAGATTGAGACTAGGTTCACCAAGAACCCTGTCAAGCCTCTTGGTTGAGTCGCCCGGTCTGACCAAGACCGTGGCAACCAATCCGGTTCACTGAGTTCTGTAGCTCTTAAGTAAAGGGCTATCAAAAACCAACATGACCATCCTATGGGGCAATCTAAAGGAAGAATCCATCTATGTTCGGGTTTTTAATCTTTTATGAGTTTGCAACTATGGTCGCAACTCAGCGGGAAAAGGTTCGCTTCTTTCTCCAAAGGTTGTGGGTTCGAACTACTCGGGTATTTTTTTTTTTCTTTCTTGTGTGTTAAAAATGAGTTTCTTATGCACTGTGAAGAACTTACTACTATGATCCTGCGCATGGGAGCAAGGAATAGAGGCACCCGGGAATAGAGACAAGGCCAACCCCTTAAATTCACCCACATGAGCACCATATTATTATACGCCATGGTGACGAAGGATAAACTCGAGATTCGTTCCTCGACCTGCAAAAGGGGAAACATCGGGTTAACCACCAGCATGCAACCGCATTTGCTAGCCATCGAACCAATGAATATGGCCAGATCTAGTCGCCTTCATTGCTCACCCTGCCTCATTTTTCCACCTCCTTCCTCCTTATCGGCAGTGGCTACTGTCAGGCTGGGGTGCGATACACCAGTTGGAGGTGGTTGCCGTCGCCCGACGGGGTAGGGTGCAATCACCGGCCGGAGCCCCACCTCCTCCCTCCTCACCAGCGGTGGCTGTTGTTGCGCTGGGGTGCATTGCACTGGTCCGCCGTGGCTGTCGTCGGGGTGGGGTACGATGCACTAGCCGGAGCCCCATCTCCTCTCTCCTCACCGGCGGTGGAGATGGGAGAAGACAGTAGGGAAAATATAATTTTGGATATAATAAAAAAGATAGGGAGGCACCTTAGGCTAAAAGAAATTTTAACTGGTCTGTTATCTGTTGTCATGGACCGACCTCTTACACATTAACCTTTTTTTTTCCTCTACGAGACAATCTCACAGACAACTGGCATCAACCAGGGCTAAGTTCATTGAATTCGCACCAAGCTCAAGACAACCCCCACCAAACCACCATGAGTATTTGGCGGGGATCGTGACACTCGCTGGATCTGATAAATAGGACAGCCTTATTGTTGATCGAGTAATTGATTATACTGTGGGACAATCTTACGGACAACCCGTGGTGGTGTGGGGGTGTCAGGCGAGAGGGAACACCGCCACGAGTTGTCCACGATTTTATCCCGCAACATAGTGTTACTGTTTCACTTGGGTACCGATTCGGTACCATACCAAACACATCTCCACCATCTATCTCATTTTCCTTGCATCCAAGTGGTGGGAGTATTGCTCTAGAGGGGCTATGGGATGAACCTAGGGGATCTGACTCCTCTCCGCTGATGATCATCTCTCCAATGGGCCGTTTGACGCTTTGGGAAGTGACATACGGCGATCATAATTTCAATAGCCACGATCTATGGTCATAGGATGAACCCTAGGGGTATGCTACCACGATCAGCCGCCTTCCACCACCTCCCACCGCCTTTGCCCTCCACCGCCTCGTCGGCAGGAGCCGCCCTCCGCTGCGGACCCCTGCCACCACCTGACAGGGCGATGGCAGGCGATCGGTCGTCGTTGGGGGAGGCGGCTATAGGCGGTGGCCGATGAGTGAACGATTGTCGGTGGAGTGGGGACCAGTGGCGGAGGTAGGTGGTGCCCGGCGGCCGTGGCAGGTGGTGGCGGCCGTGGCGACATCCACCTAGGGTTCATCCAATGGCTTGGATCGCAACGTGTCTCTCCTCAAAACCGTCACTGACACGATCATCAGTGGGGACTGAGTCGAACCCAACTATAGGTGGATGCCTAAGATCCACCATCCGACGGTCTATGAATTTCCGTACGGTACCGAAGTCGGTTCCGTAGAATTCCCCTACTAGTGTTGCGGCTGTTGCCAACGCTGCCAAATCTTGACGGTTTCCGCACGTGACACTCCAGAAGCTGACACGTAACGAACACGTGGGATCCTTGTCCTGTGGTGACGCGGATCACCGTCAACGGACGGATAAGGTCCCGACTCCTCCAGTACTCCACCCAAAGCCTCTGCAGCGTCGAGACTGGGGTCCGTTTACGGTCACCGCCAGTGAAAATAAGACGCCAATGCCCGCCACAATGCGCGAAGGTCGGGACGAAGACAGGCAGATCCTTATCCCCAACATTTCTTTCTTGGATAAATTACACTTTGCCCCCCTGAAGTTTAGCTCAGAAACACTTAACCCCTCTATTCTTTGAAAACTACATTTTACCCCCATTCAAGCCACTTACAAATTAAAGTTCTTAACTAACTCATCCCAAATCACGGTATCACCTTGGGTCGGGATCCAACCATCAACATCTGTTATTTTCATCCAAATGGACGGTTTCAGATTGTTGAGATCTACAGGACACTAGATGAATCCCAGGGGGCTCCCATCATAAGGGTCGGGCGATCAAACGATTGGGGACAGATATTGATGGCTGGATCTCGAACCACGGATTCAACGGGTGGAGACAAGTGTTCGATGGCTGGACCCCGAACCACTATGATTCACGAGAAAATTAAGTAGTTGACAAGAGGGGTATTGTGCTAATATTTCAAACGTTAGGGAGCTATTTGGAACAGATAAACTACAGAGGGGTTAAGTGTTTTTTAGCTAAACTTCAAGGGGCAACGTGTAATTTACCCTTCTTAATCCTATAAAAGATGAAGGTCCAGGCCAACATTTCCATCCAACTTCGTTTTTACCTTCTAAATTTAGGAAGTACAGAGAAGAGAGAGAAATGTTGGCAATATTCCACAAGACACTGTCCCACCCGCCGCCGGAGCTCCACAGCCCCAGCGCCGCCTCCGGCGGCGGGAGGTCCCCGAAGCACCCGGACGAGATCCTCCGCAGCTTCCATTCCTCCCACCCCTCTGACTCCTTCTCCGCCAGCTTCAGCGGCGGCGCCGCCCTCGCCTCCGCGAGGTCCGGCGGTGGCACCCACCACCGGCGGCTGTTCTGCGGCGTGGACGAGATCTACTGCCTGTTCGTCGGGGGGATCCGCAACCTGAGCGCCCTCATCAAGGAGTACGGCCTGTGCTGCCGGTCCACCGACGAGGCCGTCCTCGTGGCGGAGGCCTACCGGACCCTCCGCGACCGCGGGCCCTACCCGGCCGACCAGGTCTTGAAGGCCCTCGATGGATCCTTCGCCTTCGTCCTCTACGACAACACCGCCGGCACCATCTTCGCCGCACTGGTACGGGTATTGCTTCATTTTTTAGGGGAATTATTGTTTTTTTGGGTAAATTTCACTTTACCCCCTAAAGTTTGGCCCAAAATCACATAATTTGCTACAAATCGATCCCTATTGTTTCAAATGTTAGCACAATATCCCTTTTATCAACTACTAAGTTTCCTCTCTTGGCCATTTTTATCCGATCAAAACTGAATTGAAGGGGCAGAATGTAGTTTACTAACTATAAGGCGGTTAAGTGCAATTTACGCTTGTTTTTTTTTAAATTTGTCATTTAATGTTCGTAATTGTGCCGTGGGGGGTGGCAGAGCTCGGACGGAGGGACTCCGCTGTATTGGGGCATGGCGGCGGACGGGTCGGTGGTGATCGCCGACGAGGTGGAGGTCATCAAGGGAGGCTGCGGGAAGTCCTTCGCTCCTTTCCCTGCTGGTATGTATATATGTTTTGATTTTGATATTAATTATTTTTTAAACATAAATATCTCTCTCTTTTTTGGTAAATTACACTTTGCCCCCCTGAAGTTTAGGTCAAAAACACTTTACCTCCCTCTAGATTATTTTGTTCCAAATCCCACCCTAAAGTTTGAAATGTTAGCACAATAACCCCTTCTGTCAGTTAATTTCATCATTTAGTAATTTTTATCTGATCAAAACCGAATCGAAGGGGGGCAAAATGTAGTTTTTAAACTATAGGGGGTTAAGTGTTTTGAACTAAACTTCAGTGGGGTAAAATGTAATTTTGGTCCGTCATCACGAAATGTTGGCCAAAATGACCGATATTTGATCGAAAACTAATATTTTTTCGGACTAATTTACCGAAAAAATCCATCTTTTACGGTAGCAAATTCCATCTTTTTCACTGAAAAAACCTTCATCTTTTCCTCTGTTTCAATATTTTTTGTAACATACCAATATTTGATCATCATTTGATTGAATGGACGGAGATCAATAGGAATTTGATCAAAATCAGACAAATTTCCGCCAAAAACATTCCTTAAAAAAATACAAAATTTTCACCAACAATTGACCGAAATCCAAATAAATTTTCTATCTTTGACTGAACGAAATGGACACTTAAAACCTTAGAATGTAGTTCTCGGTATCAAATGTTTGCATTCTATACCCTCTTGATCAAGATACTTCTATAATTTAGGGGAATCTTGGAGGGTTAACCTTCGTGATTTGTTGATGGAATCCTCTATTGAAAAATTCTATGAATTTTGGGCACCAATCTTAGAGGGTTGATGTTATGTTGAACATCGTGTAACCCTACACCCGTAGTGCTCCAAAAGGCTAACCTCTGAGTGGGGGGAGAGCACAACATGTATATTAATCGACCTAATGGCACCTATGTGGGACTAAACCTGCCTCAACACTTTTCCTCACTCGGAGCATCCGTGGCGAGGCACAATCGAGGGGTGCTTCCAGAGCTGGCCCAGCTCTGGTACCTTTATAGATACCCTCACGCCCCAAAACCCTGGATCGTAAGGAGAGGTCCACAGAGAGTATATGGAGACACCACCGTTTAGTCCCTAGCCGATGTGGGACTAAACCCAATAATTGTCGGGGTACTGGCTGCCCAACCTGTCTTAATTCACAATGTCGATACATTTTGAGTTATAGGAGCTTTCTTTCATTTTGCAAAACCAGTTTTAGCGCTCGAGAGGGTTATAAATTCCATAAAATAAATTTTGTAAGAAATATTTCCTAATTATAGCTGAGCTGTTGTGATTTTGTTATCATCCACATGCACTTACTAGCAGTTGTATAACATTGTGAATTGTGCACAGGATGCATGTTTCACAGTGAGGGGGGTCTGAGGAGCTTCGAGCATCCTATGAACAAGATGAAGGCGATGCCGAGGGTGGACAGCGAGGGGGTGATGTGTGGCGCCAGCTTCAAGGTCGACACCTACTCGAGGGTCAATACCATGCCCCGGGTTGGGAGCTCTGCCGACTGGACCTCGTGGGGCGACTCGCACTGATAGCATCGACGCCGTCGTCGATCAAACTGAAGCTGACTTACTTTGGTGGTTCTCTTCGCATCTGTATATGTGATCTTTCTGTATTCGAATAAATTAGAGAGGGAAGATTAGAAAGAATGGTTTAAATGCTGTATTTTGTTTTTTTTTAAATCAGAAATTAAATCCTTAAATGTTGGATACCGTAAGAATCTATATAACATGTTATATCAGTTCACGATAATAACAAGTTTACCATCAATAAAAAAGGTTGGGATAAATCTGGCCATCGATCAAGACCTAAAGAAAGAGGGATCAGGAGGAAATCCTTTTACAAGGCACCGTTTGAATAAGGGCAAAAAAAGAAAAAAAAAATCCAAAAGAAAAATGTTAGAAGCCTCGGTAATCTCTCTCCTAGCTTCTAAATCAAAGATCTCTCTCCCCATAAATAAAAAATGTTGGGCCGCTTCATTAGAGGTTAATTACTTGTTTGGATTTCGAAAATGATTCAGATTGTGAGTTAAATACCAAAATTTGGAATTCTGATTTTCCTTTTAGTTTAGAAAGAAGTCGGCATAGAAGTAGCAGAAGAAAACATTAAATTCCATCTATATCTATAATATAAGCCATTTTTTGATTAATGACATTTTGGGCATGTACCACTTCCATCTATAATTTATCTATTTGGTCGTCCATCTATAAATATGGTGTATGTGTTACCGCCAAAGGCAACCATCTGAGTCCCGACAGGCTCGATGGCTGTCAAAGGCGGCCACCCGAGTGCCGACGGCACACACATTTACTAGTTATCGAAAGGGAGCAGCTGTGCGCATCATCAGAGGCCTAGGCTCGACTCAGTCTCAATGGCTCTTCTCAGATGGGGCCCAATCCATACTTGATAGGCCCAATTATTTGGAGGCCCACTGCATTTATCTTTTTATTAATATATTTTATTCTGCTAGATTTAAAGTTACATATTTAATATTTTGCATCGAACTTGTTTGTCTTCCTGGCCTCTTTTTGTGGGTATGCGATGTTCAAATTATGGGTGCAAGGATTAGTTATTATTTACGATAGATGCTGTGGGTGCAAAAAATGGCTAAGCTTAGCCCATAAACACATAACCCACTAAAATATGGGCTAGCAGAGGCCCCCAAGGACAACTCATGGCCCACCAGCAGGGTTGCAGAGGCCCACAAGGACAGCTCGTGGCCCACCAGCAGGTTTGTAGAGGCCCGCTTCTCTAGAGGCCCACAAGAATAGCTCGTGGTCATCCAGCAGGTTTGCAGAGGCCCGCTTCTCCGGTGGACCATGAGGATAACTTATGGCCCATCAATAAGGAAGCCAGCAGAGGCCCAAATCTCTAGAAACCCACGAGGACAACTTTTGGCCCGTCAGTAGGCCAGCAAAGGCTCACACCACAAGAGGCCCACGATGACAACTTGTGGTCCATTCAGAGGCCCACACGTGGACAAACCACAGGATGCCACATGGACCAATCATAGCTTGCCACATCAGCAAAGGTGGTTATGGAAGGACATCATCTTTAAATACACCTTAAAACACCAACAGTGGGACTTACGGCCAGTTCAAGCACATACAGCCTCACGTGGAGTAGCTGAGCTATGCTTCTAAGCTAGTTAGATGTGAGGCCACGTCTCATTCTACAACCTTCTTCTTCTCTGTACAAGCCCCACTCGGCCTGTCGAGGGGTAGCTTTAGTCATTTGAAAAATAGTGAATTAAAGGTTGTGACTTACCGCATAGAGACGTAGGCTTCGGTCGAACTTCGATACCAAATATCCGTTTCATTTCTCTATTCTCACACCTATAACACTCTAACTCACCCTATCGAACCGATCGATTGTTGGTGGAAAACTTGCATGGAAAAAGAATCCCCCACCATTTGGCATCGTCTGTGGAAAGATGAGCAGAAAGCTTTATCCGCTCATCTTCAAAAGTTGATCGGTTGAGCAGAAGCAACTGATCAGCTCTTTATATTCAGACTCGCTTCAAAAAGCAGACCGGCTATGCAAAAGCAACCAATCGGCACTTGATTCCTACTTACTTACCCCGTCAATCAGTAATGGTGAAAAATAAGAGGATCACAAACCAATTGAGGCAAGAGGCAAGCCAGCAGTAAGAAGATCAACAATTGGTCGTTCACCACGCGCTCCTCTAGTCGATCCTCCATCCGAGCAGTCAAGGCAGATAGTAGATCCCTCAGGATGCACGATTTACATCTTGCCATACGATCCTCTAGTTGATCCTGCAATGCTGGGGGTCGATTTAATGCACTCTCGTGTAGAAACCAAGCACAAAATTTTGATCGATCAGTGTCATGCTACGATCAAGTAGTGTTATTCCGCACGTTGTTATCAAATACACTTTGGCACATAAGTCAAGTGTAGAAATCTTGATCAGTTAGTGTCATGCCACAATCAGGCGAAATTATTCCACAAGTCGTTATCAAACACACTCTGGTGCAGAAACCAAGTGTAAGAATCCTAGTCGGTAAGTGTATTGGCATGACTAGGCGGTGCTATTCTATGCGTTGTTATCAAACACGCTCTAGTGCAGAACCAAGTATAAGAATCCTAGTCAGTAATGTTGAAATTGGATCCGTGTATCAGAGTCGCAGCGGAAGCAAAAAGAAAGATCCGAAGATCATACGGTGTATGTTTCATTACAATTCGTGATACAAAACAATCTATATGCAAATCTATGATCTTAGCATATGTGCGGACACCCTAGAGGCATACTACGATCTACGGAAGACATGCATGCATCTACTTAGGTGTTTAGAATCATCATACCTTATGGATCTATGATCCAAAGAGGACGGAACGATGAAGAACCGCACTTTGATTGCAAGGGAAACTGTCGGATAGCACCTTGTCCTTTGCGAATTGAAGAATCCTCGAAATCCCGTCTCTAAGTGCAAGGATTTCGAGCCGACGGAAGAATCTGTTGCGAAGACGATGACGAGCCTCGAGATTTTCTCCTCCTCTTTCTCCTTTCTTCCTTCTCCTTCATTCCTCTTCCTTCTCCCTTCTTCTTCCTCTCTTTTCCTTGGCCGAAACCACAAAGGAGGGGGACTAGGGGTCGGATTTTTGGAGGGGAGGGAGTAGAATCATTAGGGCCAGCCCTCCCCCTCCTATTTCCTTTATAGGGCCGGTCTCCCATGGCTCCAAGGAGCCTAGGGCCGGCCCCTAGGTGGATAGGGATGAGGGGGGGGGTCGGATTTAGGTCTTCCGGGTGTCTATCGTGAAGTCCGGACGAAAACGCCCTTCACGAAAAGCGAAAAACTGAAAGTGAGACTGAGTGAGGTGCGCTACTCGAAATCGAGTTCCGTCAGCGCCTATGAGCTCCTAGAATTATTCCGTTTATTTTAAGATCCATATTCATTGTGTTCTGAGCTATATTTCAGTATTTACCAAAATACCCCTACGGCCCGTAACACACGTGAATTAGGTTCTTAGGCTTCGGGCTTGCGCTCCATCGCGCTACTTCGCATCCAACGTATCCAACTAGGTCGGGGAACAATTCCTAAACACAAACGACAGGGTGGAACCTTCAGGGTTCGGGATCTCTAGCTCCAACCGGATCCCTGATTAACTGTTCCGGTAACACATCGAAAGTTTCGTTAATCAGCCCTAATCCGATTAACCCGTGTAGCCACCCAGAGTGCGACGCGAGTTGAACTTTAGTGATCCTAAACTTATGTTACTCCCTCGTAATCCTGTTCTCTACTATACTCCGATAATCCTTAGTCCCTCCTATTACTGGTGCCATGATACGACTCAGGCGGTAGGGAGCACCGTCAGATCCCGATCGATTATCTAACTAGGGTTTGATGACTTGTCATCTATAACACCACACACCTTCCGGTGTTATGTCTAGCATCCGGAACATCGTCAGTCATACTGACAACCACCAGGCCTGGGTTAACTGTGTGGACAGATTGACTCATCAAACCGCACCCATCCAACACTGGACGTCGGATAACCTGTAGGGATTACATGTCACTCAAGCGCCAGCAGGGTAACCCAACGTACCGTGGTATTGGACTATGGATGGCCCGCACACGTTGGCACATCAAAGCACCACACAACTGGTTGGCCCAGTGTACATGGTCCCTCAGGGTTAAGGACAGATTATCTATAGTAGTAAGACGATTTCTGCACCAGTGTCTGAATCACTGAACTGTGCACCGTCTTGGTTCCTGTTCAACACGATCATCATGTTTGGTCAGGTAAATAGGAATCCCAAGTTCCCGTGGTGGAGACTTCACCACATCCTCTACCTGCCAACAGCTTGTTCTCGGTGAAGCGACCGGCATCACCTAAGCTGTGAACTAGTTCTAGGTCTACACAGAACTGGTCCACTGGCTCTCCCAAGCATGGATCCTCCATGCGCCTCAGTGGCCTACTGTGTTCCCTAGGGTCCTTTTATTATATGAGTATTATCATACACCACAGTAGTATTCTAATTAAAGTAATAACCAAAGTCATCTTTATTAATGTTAATACAGAAAATCCACGCTAAGGACACATGAGCTACAACAAGTAAGTCCATTGCCACGACGGCGGTGTTATTCCATACGTCGTTATCAAACACACTCTGACATAGAAGCCAAGTGTAAGAACCCTGATCGGTTAATGCCATACCACGATCAGGCGGCTTTATTCCATGCGTCATTATCAAATGCACTCTGGTGCAGAAATCAAGTGCAAAATCCTGATTGATCAGTGTCATACTATGATCAGGCGACGTTATTCCACACATTGTTATCAAATTCATACACTTGGCGCAGAAGCCAAGTGTAAGAACCCTAGTCGGTAAGTGCATTGCTGCGACTAAGCGGTGTACTCTATATGTCGCTATAAAACGTACTCTGGTGCAGAAACGAAGTACAAGAACCCTAGTCAGTAAATACGTTGCCATGACTAGGCAGTGCTATTCAACGAATCGTTATCAAATGCACTCTTGTGCAGAAACAAAGTGCAAAATCCTTGTTGATAAGTGCATTACCATGACTAGGTAGTGTTATTCCACACGTCATTTTCAAACGCACTGTGGTCTAGAAACCAATTATAAAATCCTAGTCGGTAAGTGTATTGGCATTTTTATCAAACACACTCTGACATAGAAGCTAAGTGCAAGAACCCTGATCGGTCAGTGCCATACCACGATCAGGTGGCTTTATTTTATGCGTCGTTATCAAATACACTCTTGTGCAAAAACCAAGCGCAAAATCCTAATTGATCAGTGTCATACTACGATCAGGCGGTGTTATTCCACACGTTGTTATCAAATGCATGCATTTGACGCAGAAGCCAAGTGTAAGAACTCTAGTCGGTAAGTGTATTGCTGCGACTAAGCGGCGTACTCTGTACACGTCGTTATAAAACATACTCTAGTGCATAAACAAAGTACAAGAACCCTAGTCGGTAAATACGTTGTCATGACTAGGCGGTGTTATTCCACGAATCGTTATCATATGCACACTGGTGCAGAAACAAAGTGTAAAATCCATGTTGGCAAGTCCATTGCCGCGACTAGGTGGTGTTATTCCATACGTCGTTATCAAACACCCCAAGTGCAAGACCCCTGATCGGTCAGTGCCATACCACGATCAGGCGGCTTTATTCCACGCGTCGTTATTAAATACACTCTGGTGTAGAAATCAAGTACTAAATCCTGATTGATCAGTGTCATACTATGATCAGGTGGTGTTAATCCACACGTTGTTATTAAATGCATGCACTTGACGTAGAAAGCCAAGTGTAAGAACCCTAGTCGGTAAGTGCATTGTTGAGACTAAGCGGCGTACTCTACACGTTGTTATAAAACGTACTCTGGTGCAGAAACGAAGTGCAAGAACCCCTAGTCAGAAAATACGTTGCCATGACTAGGCAGTGTTATTCCACAAATTGTTATCAAATGCACTCTGGTGCAGAAACAAAGTGTAAAATCCTTGTTGGTAAGTGTCTTGCCACGACTAGGTGGTGTTATTCCACACATCATTATCAAACACACTCTGGTCTAGAAACCAATTATAAAATCCTAGTCGGTAAGTGTATTGGCATTTTTATCAAACACACTCTGGTATAGAAGCCAAGTGCAAGAATGCTGATCGGTCAGTGCCATACCACGATCAGGCAGCTTTATTCCACGTACGCGTCGTTATTAAATACACTCTAGTGTAGAAACTAAGTGCAAAATCCTGATTGATCAGTGTCATACTACTATCAGGCGACATTATTCCACACGTCGTTATCAAATGCATGCACTTTGGCGTAGAAGCTAAGTATAAGAACCCTAGCCGGTAAGTGCATTGCTACGACTAAGACTCTATATATCGTTATAAAACGTACTCTGGTGCAGAAACGAAGTGCAAGAACCCTAGTCAGTAAATACGTTGCCATGACTAGGCGGTGTTATTCCACAAATCGTTATCAAATGCATTTTGGTGCAGAAACCAAGTGTAAAATCTTTTGTCGATAAGTGCATTGTCATGACTAAGCGGTGTTATTCCACACGTCATTATCAAACGTACTCTGGTGTAGAAATCAAGTGCAAAATCATGATCAGCCAGTGCCATGCCATGATCAGACGATGTTATTCCATACGTCGTTATCAAACACACTATGGTCCAGAAACCAATTAAAAAATCCTAGTTGGTAAGTGCATTCCCATGACTAGACACGTGGAACTATTCGACGTGCTATTATCAAACACATTATGATGTAAAAACCAAGTACAAAATTCTGATCAGTCAGTGCCATGCCACAATAAGGCGGCATTATTCCATACATCATTGTCAAACTCACTTTGGTGAAAAAACCAAGTGTAAGAATTCTAGTCGGTAAGTGCATTGCCACAACTAGGCGGCGCTATTCCACGCGTCGTTATCAAACACACTATGGTGCAGAAACCTAGTGCAAAATCATGATCGGTCAGTGCCATACTACGATCATGCACCGTTATTTCACACATCGTTATCAAATGCACTTAGCGCAGAAGTCAAGTGTAGGAATCATAGTTGGTAAGTGCATTGCACGACTAGACGACGCTATTCCACGCGTCGTTATCAAACGCACTCTGGCACAGAAGCCAAGTACAAAAACTATGATTAGTTAGTGCCATACCACAATCAGGCAGTGTTATTCCACACACCGTTATGAAATGTACTTTGGCGTTGAAGCCAAGTGTAGGAACCCTAGTCGGTATATGCATTGTCACGACTAGGCGGTGATATTTCATGTGTTGTTATCAAACGCACTATGGTCCAAAAACCAAGTGCAAAATCTTGATCGGTCAATGCCATGCTATGATCAGGCCGCGTTATTCTATACATTGTGTTATCAAATGCACTTTGGCACAGAAGCTAAGTGTAGGAACCCTAGCCGGTAAGTGCATTGCCACGATTAGGCATCGTTATTCCATGTGTCGTTATCAAACACACTTTGGCGCATAAGGCAAGTACAAGAACACTGTGTTAGAATTGGTGAGGTCTACAGCTCGTAAAACCTATAGTTTAGCTATGTATGGTTGATAGTATAAGATTGCATCTAGGTACGTACCTTAGTACGTGTTCTGATTACAGAACAGAGAGCCATGGCTACATGGTAATCCACTTGAGTGGGAGACTCAAGGGACTGGTCCCATGTAACCTAAATACGTTCGCAGCTCTGATAAGGGTTGGTCGCCCTATCAGGATAAGCTGTTGGGATGACAGAGCGTAGGTGTCTCCACCACGGTCATTACCAGGCACAGTGTCTGTGGCCGAACGGAACCAACACGGTGCACAGATCGATGAGCAGACATCGGTGCACTAAACCGTGTTTCTGCTTAGGGTAAAACGGTCCTAAACCCTGAGGAACCATGTCTGGTGGACTAACCAGTTGTGTGGTGCTTTGGCGCACCAATGTGTGAGGATCCGGATACAGTGATCCAAAACCACGGTGTACTGGGTTACCCGGCTGGCGTTGCATCAGCGTGTCACTCCTGCAGGCTATCCACACCCCTAACGGGAGGTACGTTCCTTGGTCTGACCTACGTCGTATTAAACCCTGGCCAGGTGGTCATCAGTTGGACTGGTGACGGATCCGGTTGCTCGGAAGAGTAATCGGAGGTACGATGTATGTGGTCAACCGGGAAGGAACCGAGTCATATGAGCACTCGAGTCTGACGGTATTCTCCACTGCTCGAGTTGCATCATGGCACCAAGTGGAGGGACAGTGAGTTTACCATACTAAGCGGAGAGCAGGGGTATGAGAGAGAACATAGTAAGTCCGGGGGAATTGGAGTGCAGCCTGCGTCGCACTCTGGGTGGCTACGCAGGTTAACTCGGACTCAGAGGATCGATGGTACACTCGGGTAGTGTGTCGATCGAGTCTGAGTTGGAAGCCATGAATCCTGGTCCCTGAAGGTTCCACCTTATCGACATTATGTACGGTTCTTATACCATCTCATCGAAACACAGAACGTGTGGGGGAAAATCTTCGTGCCGACCCGAAGACTCTCGCAGCACTAGTCAATTGGAGTTGAAGTTGACGTCGGAGATCATTGGTCGATCTGTTGATTGAAGTTGAAGCCTTTGATAAGTCAATAGAAAGTGATATGCAATCAGAGAGATTGTGACACGAGATGTGATCTCGGAGTTCAGCCGAAGCCTACGTCTCCGTGCTATAGGGAGCAACCCGAATTCACTAACACTTCAGTTGAAGTGACCTCGACAGGCCGAGTGTCACTGAAAACCCTCTGATCTCTTTTAAGGAGAAAAGAAGATCAAGGAGAGATGGTAGATCAGAAGTTGAAAATCCCAGAGCTCTGGTTCTGAAAGTCAGATCTCAGAGTGGAAATCAGAATTTTCGGATCCTTTTACATTCGTAGGCACTGCTATTTATAGGATTCTCTGGTGGGAATTCTGGGTTAAATGGCGGTTTCTGCCGTCGTATCTGGGGATTCTCCAGGTAAAGCTAGCGGGCCCCGCTACCGTCTTCTGGGGGATTCCACAGGCTCGTGGGCCTTCCGGGCAGGGCCGGTGGGTCCCATGGTAGTCTTCGTGGGCCCACCAGGCAGGGCCGGTGGGTCCCGTGGTAGTCTTCGTGGGCCCACCAGGCAGGGCCGGTGGGTCCCGTGGTAGTCTTCGTGGGCCCACCAGGCAGGGCCGGTGGGTCCCGTGGTAGTCTTCGTGGGCCCACCAGGCAGGGCCGATGGGTCCCGTGGTAGTTGGTAGACTTCTGCCAAAATTTGCACCCACAGTTACCCCCTCCAAGTTAGCTAGATTGCCTTCTGGCTGGCTTGGATTTGGTGCAAAGAACAGCAACTCCCTGTTTTGAAAAAAGGACACGAAGAAACTTGTCGCGTGTTAGCGTAAAAAAGGACTGACCGGTTAATTTTGATTGATCGGTCAAATTTGACCGATCGGTCAATTTTGACCGATCGGTCAAATTTTGACCGATCGGTCAAATTTTGACCGATCGGTCAAAATTTAACCGGTCAAGAATCAGGTGATCGGTCAAAAAACATGGTTTTTTGACCAATCCAGTAGAAAATTTGACCGATCGGTTGAAATTTGACCGATCGGTTAATTTTTGACCGATCGGTCATATTTGACTGATCGGTCAAATTTTGACCGATCGGTCAAAATTCAACCGGTCAAGAATAGGGTGATCGGTCAAAAAACATGGTTTTTTGACCGATCCAGTAGGAAATTTGACCGATCGAATGATTTTTGCCGATCGGACAAGTTTGTCCGATCGGTAAAAAATTATCCGGTCAAGGTTCGAGTGATCGGCAAAAAACCTTGGTTTTTTGCCAGATCCAGTGGAAATTTGACCGATCGAATGATTTTTGCCGATCGGACAAGTTTGTCCGATCGGTAAAAAATTATCCGGTCAAGGTTCGAGTGATCGGCAAAAAACCTTGGTTTTTTGCCAGATCCAGTAGAAATTTGACCGATCGAATGATTTTCACCGATCGGACAGGTTTGTCCGATCGGTGAAAAATATCCGGTCAAGGTTCGAGTGATTGGCAAAAAACCTTGGTTTTTTGCCAGATCCAGTAGAAATTTGACCGATCGAATGATTTTCACCGATCGGACAGGTTTGTCCGATCGGTGAAAAATATCCGGTCAAGGTTCGAGTGATCGGCAAAAAACCTTAGTTTTTTGCCAGATCCAGTAGAAATTTGACCGATCGAATGATTTTCACCGATCGGACAGGTTTGTCCGATCGGTGAAAAATATCCGGTCAAGGTTCGAGTGATCGGCAAAAAACCTTGGTTTTTTGCCAGATCCAGTAGAAATTTGACCGATCGAATGATTTTCACCGATCGGACAGGTTTGTCCGATCGGTGAAAAATATCCTGTCAAGGTTCGAGTGATCGGCAAAAAACCTTGGTTTTTTGCCAGATCCAGTAGAAATTTGACCGATCGAATGATTTTCACCGATCGGACAGGTTTGTCCAATCGGTGAAAAATATCCGGTCAAGGTTCGAGTGATCGGCAAAAAACCTTGGTTTTTTGCCAGATCCAGTAGAAATTTGACTGATCGAATGATTTTCACCGATCGGACAGGTTTGTCCGATCGGTGAAAAATATCCGGTCAAGGTTCGAGTGATCGGCAAAAAACCTTGGTTTTTTGCCAGATCCAGTAGAAATTTGACCGATCGAATGATTTTCACCGATCGGACAGGTTTGTCCGATCGGTGAAAAATATCCGGTCAAGGTTCGAGTGATCGGCAAAAAACCTTGGTTTTTTGCCAGATCCAGTAAAAATTTGACCGATCGAATGATTTTCACCGATCGGACAGGTTTGTCCGATCGGTGAAAAATATCCGGTCAAGGTTCGAGTGATCGGCAAAAAACCTTGGTTTTTTGCCAGATCCAGTGGAAATTTGACCGATCGAATGATTTTCACCGATCGGACAGGTTTGTCCGATCGGTGAAAAATATCCGGTCAAGGTTCGAGTGATCGGCAAAAAACCTTGGTTTTTTGCCAGATCCAGTAGAAATTTGACCGATCGCATGATTTTCACCGATCGGACAGGTTTGTCCGATCGGTGAAAAATATCCGGTCAAAGTTCGAGTGATCGGCAAAAAACCTTGGTTTTTTGCCAGATCCAGTAGAAATTTGACAGATCAATATAAAGTTTTGAACCTGCCCTTCAGAGAAGGTTTACTGCTTCGTTCTTCGATTCTTTCGGCAGAGTTTCGAACATTGACGGAGCTTGATCCTTCCTGTTTTGAATCTTTGGTTGGCTTGAACGTGGCTTTGAACCGGCGGTCCGGTTTACTCAGACCGGTGACTCGCTTGGACCGTTTGGTTCACGTGGACCGGTGGTCCGACGTTTCGTCTGGTCCGACGTTTCGCCTGTTTTTGCGCTTGCTACGGATGGATGCCACGAGTACCTACAAAAACACGCGATTTGATATGGTGAAGACACGTGTCTTCTCGATTTGCGCACCTGTTTTACCCTGGGTACAAAAGCTTTCACCGGCTGATATTTCGCCTCACGCTTCCAAAATTTTTCAAAGTCCAGACTCTTTGCTCCCGATTTCTGCTTTTGCTCGATCGATCAGATGGCTTCCTCCGGCAGTTCGAAGAAGTCCGGTACGGTTCCCTCTAAGAGAAAAGGGAAGGAAATTGTTGAAGTTGTTGAAGTTCCCTCCCCTCCGAGGGGTCGTGGCAAAGGCAAGGCCGCGCTTGCCGAACTTGGCCAACTGGGCAAGAGGCACCAAGGCGTAGGATTTGCTTCAGCACCATCTAGGCCAGAGCATATCCCGAAAGTGAAATTTGTTCTGGGTCCGCTCATGCCTTTGACAGAGGAGACGGAGTATATGTACAATATAGGCGGTGAGTTCACGGATACGAAGAGAAAGAAATGGCAAGCACTGCTCTCTTTCTTCACAGAAGGGAAGGGGGCACAGCCTTCACTTCCTAGCATCCAGACTGCTTTCGGCATCGACAGGAAGACCGTCTTCACGAGCTTTGCTAGTAATAAGAAGGTCATGGGAACTATTGTAACTGTCGGCCAACTCAACTGCGGTCTGCGTCTACCTCTGCCACCCTTCGCGGCAAGATTACTGAACACCTCTGGCCTTTGCCCGGGGCAGGTCACTGGGAACGCATGGCGAATTATCTATGCATTCTGCCGCGTGGAGTCGGATTTTCAAGAGGACTTGAAGGCTTGTTACTCCACCATCCCAGAAGGTGAAGACGCTCGGATCGAGCTTGGATACTTTTTCTTCCACTACCGGTGGGCTTACAGGAGGGACAGCCCGTTCTACAATTTGACCGGTGTGTCTCCGCTGCGCCCGCTAACTGATACAGTTCCATCGGACAAACTGTACACAGATTGGCCTATCTCTGTTTCCGGCGCATGGACATCCATGTCAGTGCCCGACACCCCCCGAGACAGCGTGCATGATGCAGTGAAGATGTACAGCGAGGGAGGCATCTATGCCTGGACCTCCGAGAGGGCTGGAGCAATCGATAATTTATTTCTGGAGTTGACCTGTGGAACCAGGTCGTGGAAGCAGTTTTCCAACTGCCCCGTGAGATATGGCAAGGCCAATCTCCTCCACCGATCAAAGGATAGATACGAGGACAATGAAGTCCTATACTCTGACTATGAGGAGGACCCCCATACGGGTAAGATCATCCGGAAGGTTCGGGCCGAGAAGAAAATCTACACTGCAAGGCGCCGATTGCCTACCTTGGATGAGAAGTTGGTGCTCCAAAGAGGCCCCGTGAAGAAGAAGCGAAAAACCCTTATCAAGCCAAAGGAAGATGAAAATGAAGGGAAGAAAAATGAAGAAGAAGAAGAAAAAGAAAAGAAGGGGAGCGCCGAGGAAGAAGAAGAAACTGAAAATGTCAGCCACGATAACAGTGGTAATGACGAGGACGAGGAAGGGAACGACGAGGATGATCTGACTTCCACCCCCTCTGGTGGAGATGGTGAAAACGGGGGTGGTGAGGAAGAAATTCCTCCCACCCCCACTGGTGGTGCTACGGGGGAGGACTCGATTCCTATTCCCATTGACGAGGTCAAAGCCCGTCAAATGGAAGATGTTCTCGACGCAGAAGGTGATGGCCCGAAGGCGGTTCCCACCTACAAGTTCGATGATTTGAAGAGGCCGATGCGCCTCAAAATAAAACTATCGAGGAGTGCTGGGGTTGGAAGTAACCCCACGCCCCTCGATCAAATTCCCCCTGACGTTCCTCGCATTGAAGGAGCAACAACGAGCGGGGGTGTGGAGGTTGAGCAACCCCCACCCCCCTCTCGTTCTCTGGCTGAGGAGGTGGCTGCCATGGTGGCAGGACTCACCGTGCCAGTCGGGCAACAAGAGGAAGAAAAGGCCTCACCTCCTCGGAATGCTTCCTCCCCTATCCATTTGGAGAGGGAAAGTAGAGTGGGTGATGAGGCTCCTCAACCTCAACCAGTGCCAACTTCTATTCAGGAGAAGTCGACCCCTCAGGATGGCTCTGATCACCGGAAGGGCAAAGAGCCGAGGGTTGAAGCCTCAGGTAATTGTATTAACTTGTCTCGATTGTCTTATCATTGAAGCTTGGAAATAATCTAACACTTTGATTTCTTGTTGATTGTAGGTGCACCTACTGGATTGACTCCAACAATAAGAAGCTTGGGTGACGTTGATATCAACCACCCCACTGCTGTGATCAGGAAACTCTGCAACCTCCCGGGGGCTACTCTGGATGAAGCTTTCGATAGACTTGACCTGTTGGTAGGTGCATCTGCTTGATCGATCATTTGAATTGTATCTTCCTTCAGAATAATTCAACTCTTTTGTTCTTTTGCAGAACTCAGCAGTTATGAATGTCGCTACCAAGCTCTCCATGAAGGCAGGAGCAAAAGAAGCTTCAGCCGAAATATCTCGTTTGACTGCTGCCCTGGAGGCTGTAAGCACGGAGAGAGATCAGCTGAGGGAGTCTCTAAAATCAAAGAAAGAGGCCCTGAAGGTCAAGACCGAGGCCCTTCGCAAGGAAAAACTGGAGAGCAAGCGCTGGCAGAACGAATACGAGGCTCAGAGTCATGAACTCCTAGGATTGAAGAATCGATTCTTTAGGATCGAAAACTTGGGCTTCGAACGTGTGGCCAAAATAAAGGAGCTGGAGGCTCAAATTGCTGCTTCAGCGGCTAAGGAGGAGGCTCACCAGAAGGAACTGGAGCACATGTGGAGCGAATGCCAGAGCTACAGAGACACAGCTGAGAAGGCAGCAGAAGCACTTAGGGCCCATGTTGCCAGTGTCCGATCTTCCAAGGCATCGGTTGCGAGTAAAGCTCGTGATGGATCTGAGGGGGAGAAGTCTCATGCGAAGAGTGTGGCCTAGCCTTGAGACTTTTCTCCTTCTTCGTTGCTGTACTTGTAAAACTTTTGAAATGTATCAGCTCAATCTTGTATCTGGCATATTTTGATAATAGAAGATCTTCTTGGTGTTTGAAAATTGGATGTCTCTTGAGTTGAATGCCTTTGACTATCATGATCTTAATAACATTAGAATAGATATAATCTTTTGAATGTAAGGGGTCGAGTCGCAACTCAAGCACCCAAACTTATTGCAACTTGAAAATTGAAACTTGAATTCGTATAACACTTGAATGTGAGGGGTTGAGTCGCAACTCAAGCACCCAAACCTGTTAAACGATGTAGAAATTGATTGAAATTGAATATTGAAATTTGAAAGTCAGTTTAACATTTGCCAGTAAGGGGTTGAGTCGCAACTCTAACACCCAAACTTGTTAAAAGACTTGGTAACTTGAATATGGTCAGTTTTTAACATTTGCTAGTAAGGGGTTGAGTCGCAACTCTAACTCCCCAACTTGTTAAAAGACCTGGTAATTTGAATATAGATAACTTGAAACTGCTTCAGAACTTGAATTGAAAAGCTGAACACTGGCACATTTGAAGACTTGAAAGAGATCTTTATTCATCACATAATTTACATCAAGGATAGAACAGCTTGAGGTGTCTAGAATTCCAAGCTCGTGGCAACCTATCTCCTTCTGGCGAGATTAGTCGATAGGAGCCTTTGCCTCCAACTGACTCGATGATGTATGGACCTTCCCAGTTGGGAGCAAGTTTCCCACTGCTGTGTTCTTTGGTGTTGTAGAAAACTGCTCTGAGAACTAAACTACCCACTGGGAACTGTCTTTTGTAGACTTTCTTGTCGTAGGCTCTTTTGATCTTCTGCTGGTACTTGGCCACACGAAGAGAAGCTTGATCTCGTAATTCTTCGGAGAAGTCTAGATCATTGATCCGAAGTTCTTCATTGATGCCTTCTTCAACAGCTTTGGTCTTCAAAGTGCTTGATATATTTTCTGTTGGGAGTACTGCTTCCGATCCATATGTTAGACGAAAGGGTGAAAACCCTGTTGATCTTCTCGGAGTTGTGCGATACCCCCAAAGAACTTCAGGTAGGACTTGTTCCCACAATCCTTTCTTGTCATTGAGTTTCTTCTTGAGTATACCAATTATAGCTCTATTTGAGGCTTCAGCTTGACCGTTGCATTGAGGATATCTTGGAGTTGAATAGAATAGCTTGATACCATTGTTCAGACAGAACTCTCGGAATTTGTCGGAGTCAAATTGAGCTCCATTGTCTGCAACGAGAACTTGAGGTGTTCCGAACCTTGAGAAGATGTTGTGCCGAATGAATTTGATCACTTCGTCGTCAGTCTCTCGGAAGAGGGGCACAGCTTCAACCCATTTGGTGAAGTAATCAGTGGCCAGCAATAGATACTTCTTCTTGCTCGGAGTTGGAGGGAAAGGACCCAGGAAATCTAACCCCCATTGATGGAAAGGCCAGGGACTTGATAATTGATGAAGTTCATCTGCAGGAAGATGGATAGCTCGAGCGTGCCGTTGACAAGGCTCGCACCTTTGAACAACTTGTTGAGCATCCCTTGCCATTGTCGGCCAGTAGTACCCTTGTAGCTTTGTCTTGGCTTCAAGAGATCTTCCTCCCGAATGATTTCCACAAGCTCCAGAGTGGATATTAATTAGTATTGCTTGTGCTTGCTCGGGACCAATGCACTTGAGCAACATCCCGTTGTGAGATTTGAAGTATAGATCTTCTCCTTGAATAGTGTAACAAGGGAGCTTTCTTTGAAGTCTTCGGGCTTGATTTGGATCTTTGGGCATTTGGCCATGCTTGAAGAAATCAAAGATTGATCGTCTCCAGTCTTCAGGCTCATTTGTAGTAGTAGTGAGGTTCAATGCAAGTTGATCTCCACCCCCAGATCTCTTTGTAGTAGCGAGGATCTGTTGATCGGGGATGGTCTTGGGCACTTCTTGATAATCAATCTATATTTGCCTTCCTCCGAGTGAGTCTCCAAGAACTGAGGCAGCATTGGCTAAGGCATCTGCTTCTCGGTTCTCTGCTCTTGGAATTTGAACAAACTCAGTTATAGTAAAACGTTGTTGAAGACGTCGTACTAAGGCTAAGTAGAATTGCATTCTTTCTTCGCGAGCGGTGTATTCTCCATTGATTTGCCTTATGATCAATTGGGAGTCGCTGTAGACGATGATTCGATCTACCCCCAGAGATTCCGCCATTTCGAGTCCGGAAATGAGTGCTTCATATTCAGCTTCGTTGTTGGTGGCATTAAACCCAAGAAGAGTGGCCTTCTGGAGATGATCAAGTTCGGGGGATATTAAGACTATCCCAGTTCCCGAACCGATCGAACTAGAAGCTCCATCAGTATAGAGTTTCCATGGAGGAGTCACAGCAATAGCCTCAAGATTTGGATCAATCTTTGTTGAAGGAACGATCAGAGTATTGTCTTCATCTTCTAAGCGCATGTCGACATCTTCTTCCCAAGTGATGGGGTCTTCAACTGGAAAATCAGCTAGAAAATCAGCAACAGCTTGACCTTTAATGGAAGTGCGAGATTCGAACTGAATCCCCAGAGCACTCATTTCGATCACCCATTTGGTCATTCGACCAGCTCGACCAGCTTTGTCAATGATATCTTTGAGTGAGTGTTCTGAAATGACAGTGATCTGGTGGGAGACGAAGTATGGTTGGAGACGACGCGATGCAGTGAGTAAGGCCAGGATGACCTTCTCAGTTTTTGAATAGCGAGTTTCAGCCGGAAGAAGAGTGTGGCTGATATAGTAGACTGGATGCTCAAAGCCTTCTCTTCTACTGACTAAGACTGCACTGATTGCTTGATCAGTTACGGCGAGATAGAGCCATAAGTCTTCTTTTGGCAATGGAGCAGTCAGGATAGGAGCTTGCACCAGATATTTCTTGATGCTTTGAAATGCTTCTTCACAGATTGGACTCCAGCCAGATGTATCCGCCTTTCGTAGTTTGTCGAAGAGAGGTTTGCACTTGTCGGAAGATTTTGAGATGAATCGATTGAGTGCTGCTAACCTTCCAGTGAGGCGTTGAACTTCTTTTCGATTTGTAGGTGAAGGCATATCGATGATGGCTCGAATTTGATCGGGATTGGCTTCAATACCCCTCCTGGTCACAAGATGACCCAGGAATTTGCCAGATTGAACTCCGAAAGCGCACTTGGCTGGGTTGAGCTTCATACGATATTTTCGAAGAACTTGAAAGGTTTCTGCCAGATCAGAAAGATGCTTGCTCCGAATGGAACTCTTGGTGAGGAGATCATCGATGTAGACTTCGACGTTGCGATCGATCTGATCTTCGAACATTTTTGTGACTAACCTTTGATAGGTAGATCCAGCATTTTTGAGGCCGAATGGTATTACATTGTAGCAGTAGAGACCTCGGTTAGTCACGAAGCAAGTCTTTTCTTGATCGTCTGGATGAAGTGGAATTTGATTGTATCCAGAATACCCATCCATGAAAGACAATAGCTCGTGGCCAGCAGTGGCATCGACGAGTCTATCGATCCTTGGCATGGGGAATGGGTCTTTGGGGCAAGCCTTGTTGAGGTTGGTGAAGTCGATGCAGACTCTGACTTTCCCATTCTTCTTTGGAACAGCAACTATGTTAGAGATCCAGGTAGGATACTCTACTTCACGGATAAAGCCTGCTGCAAGTAGCTTAGTGATTTCTTCTTGAACAGCAACTTGCAGCTCTGGCCGGATGGTGCGTGGCTTTTGCTTGACAGGTTTCACCTCTTCTTTGATCGCAAGTCGATGGCAAGCGTCATCTGGATTGATACCAGGCATGTCTTCGAAACACCAGGCGAAGACGTCGATATTGGACTGGAGGAAGGATACCATGTCTTGCGCTTCTGCGTCGCTAAGACCGGTACCAATGAAAGTTTGTCGAAGGAGATCTCCGCTGCCTATGTTGATCGGGATGATTTCTTCTATTGAAGGTGATGCTTCCCATTCGATTGGTGGAGGTTCGGTCAGCGGAATCTCCTTTGATTGCTATTTGGAAGAGGGACCAGCTTCATCTCGTGGCCGCTTTGGAGGAGCAATGTTGATCTTGCGATCTGTCTTGGCAGCAGCAGCTTCACAAGATCTTCCAGCTTGCTGATCGCCTCGAATGCAGACGATGCCTTCTCCAGTTGCAAACTTGAGTAGTTGATGGTAAGAGGAGGAGATGGCATTGATCTGGTGGAGGAATGGTCGCCCGAGGATGGCGTTGTAGCTAGATACTCCTTCGACAATTGCAAACCTCACCGAGACTCGAGTTTCTCGGCTGAGGTCGAGGGTGAATCTAGATTCGCCCACCGTGATACTTTGTTCACCATTGAAGCCAGTAATTACAGTCGGGACGACATCAAGGCTTTGATACTTATGTCCCAGACGTTTGAAACAGTCTGAGAACATAATGTCGATAGAGCTCCCGGTGTCGATGAGGATTCGATTGACGGTGCTTCCGTCGATGATGAGTTTCAAGACCAGGGGGTCTCGATGTGGAGTATGAACTCCTTGAAGATCGGTGTCGTTGAAGACTATGGATGGCCAAGTAAGACCTTCGATGGGATTCTCGATCCAAGTATCTTCTTTATTTGCAGTAGATCGAACATGGAAGATACGCCGAATCTGGCGATCGACTTCTTTCCCGGTAATTGCTTGATTGTGTAATGATCCATGAATGCCAAAGACATTGGCATTCACAGAGATGGGTTGCCGATTCGAGAAGATTTGATGTATCCAACACACTTCTTTCCCCTTTGCAGAGGTTCGACGTTGATCGTGCCCGTTGTTGACGAATTCTTGAAGGTGGCCCTCTCGTAGTAAGTCTTCAAGATGGAACTTCAACCGATAGCATCGGTCAGTAGAGTGGCCGTGACTTCGATGGAATTCGCAGTAGACTGTTTTGTCTGCTGTGAATTTGGAATTTGGCTGAAGAGGATTAGGCCTCCGAACGAACTCTTCATGTTGAATGCGGTCGAGTATCTGTTCGACCGGCATGTTCCACTCGGTGAAAGTGGTCTTCGTTGGAGATCGACGTCCATCATTCTTTGATCTTTTGTTGGCCGGAGGGGCTGTTGCTTCAGCGTTGTGAGCCTTTGCAGCATACTTAGGAGCTTCTCTTTCAGCAGGCCTTCTCTTAGTTTCTCGCCCTTTCCGAGCGACTTGATCGTCTTCCACCTCAATCTCCCTCTGGATTCGGTCAAACATTGCACCCAGAGAAGGAGGGGGATTGCGGATGAAGTCGTTGTAGATGTGTAGATCGAAGCGGAGAGCGTTCTGGAAAGCCAACATGATGGCTTCATCATCCAGATGTCTTCCAGAGAGAGCAGCATGCTCGTTGCGAAACCTCCTCGTGAAGCTGCGGAGAGTCTCGTCTGCACCCATCCTGAGTCGGTAGAGAGAGTCGAGCTTCTTCTCTGACTTTAGATTGAGTTGATAGTGCTGCACAAAGAGGTTAGCCAAAACACCGAACTGGGTGATGGACCCAGCTCGGAGATTGTGATACCAATCGAGCGAAGGCTCATCGAGACTTCCCGCGAAGGTGCGGCAGAGCACGTTGTTTTCCTCTTCGTGTGGCGTTAGAGCTTGCTTGAAGGCAAGTATGTGGAGGCTTGGATCTCCTCTGATGCAGTTGAATTTGGGGAGGATAGGAGTTCTCCATCCTCTTGGAAAGGTAGTCTCGAAGAGACTTCGATGTAGAGGCCCGGCAGAGGAGTAACCGTCCCTACGACCGTGTCCTCGACCTAGAGGCGGGTCAAGAGGCAAGATCGCAAGGTCTTGCTCAGGCATTGAAGTATTTGCCGGTTGAAGTCGGTGTCGAAGGTCCGATCCAAGTCCACGTTGGAGTGGAATGGAAGGGGAGACTCTGCTCTTTGAAGGAGCGCCTTTCATTTGGTGCTTCCTTGGCATGTTGATCTTTGAAGGTATCCTCTTATCGCAGTTGCGACCATAAGAGGATTGGGAGGACTCGTCGTCAAGACGATCCCAGACACTCTGCTTCCAGGGAGCAGCAGAGGGAGTAGGATCGCGACGAATTCTTTCGAGGGCAGCAGTGCCTATCGACCTCCGTTGTTCGGAGTGAATTGAATGTCGAGGAAGATCAACCCTCTCACTTGTGGAGGGGATCGGAATAGCAATTCCAGCTTCGGAGGCTGCCTTCTTCAGAGCATCCCTCTCAGCGGTGAGGGTGGCGTTTTGCTTTGCCAATTGGAGCAATTGGAAATCGACTGCAGAGACCTGGTATGTCGATGGAGGGTCTTCAGCAGGAGCAGGGACAGTCTGCCCAATTGATTGATGAGGATGAGGGGCGATCGGTCGATCGACTGATCTTCCACTTCCTGAGTGAACCCCCATCTCGGGGACAGCAAGGGGCTGCCCGAAGTTGAGCCTTTGACTCATTGAACGAGTCTCAGGACGAGGTTGATGTTGAGTGTTACTTCCTTCTGGTTGACCCTGATGTTTGGTTCTCGCCATTCAGAGTGCGAAGGGTACAACGAGATTGCCGATGTCCGATCAGTTGTTTGAGCAACCGAGGGGGCGAGGAAGTTTGGCTATTGATCTAGTAGTCGAAATTGAGAGGACACGGCTTCTTGTTCGGATCCCACAGACGGCGCCAAACTGTGGGGGAAAATCTTCGTGCCGACCTGAAGACTCTCGCAGCACTAGTCAATTGGAGTTGAAGTTGACGTCGGAGATCATTGGTCGATCTGTTGATTGAAGTTGAAGCCTTTGATAAGTCAATAGAAAGTGATATGCAATCAGAGAGATTGTGACACGAGATGTGATCTCGGAGTTCAGCCGAAGCCTATGTCTCCGTGCTATAGGGAGCAACCCGAATTCACTAACACTTCAGTTGAAGTGACCTCGACAGGCCGAGTGTCACTGAAAACCCTCTGATCTCTTTTAAGGAGAAAAGAAGATCAAGGAGAGATGGTAGATCAGAAGTTGAAAATCCCAGAGCTCTGGTTCTGAAAGTCAGATCTCAGAGTGGAAATCAGAATTTTCGGATCCTTTTACATTTGTAGGCACTGCTATTTATAGGATTCTCTGGTGGGAATTCTGGGTTAAATGGCGGTTTCTGCCGTCGTATCTGGGGATTCTCCAGGTAAAGCTAGCGGGCCCCGCTACCGTCTTCTGGGGGATTCCACAGGCTCGTGGGCCTTCCGGGCAGGGCCGGTGGGTCCCATGGTAGTCTTCGTGGGCCCACCAGGCAGGGCCGGTGGGTCCCGTGGTAGTCTTCGTGGGCCCACCAGGCAGGCCGGTGGGTCCCGTGGTAGTCTTCGTGGGCCCACCAGGCAGGGCCGGTGGGTCCCGTGGTAGTCTTCGTGGGCCCACCAGGCTGGGCCGGTGGGTCCCGTGGTAGTTGGTAGACTTCTGCCAAAATTTGCACCCACAGAACGTAGTTAGAGGAAGCGAGAAGTCCAAGCATACGCTCCGTGAGTGCTTCGCACTAGTGCTCGGTAGATGCGTAGCTACGTGTGTGCACTAAGGGGAAACCCTAGGTTAGTGCAGAGACACATGTAGCAATTCCTTGCCATAAGTGGACTTTGCCACATGGGTGCGATGCACCGGGACATGTTGCGAGTTGACTAGTTGACTTCACTAGGGGCACCCTACGGGAACCTCAGAGAATAGTGAAATCACTGGTGCACTTCACTTATGTGTGCCTTGCAAAGTCTCGTACACGAGGAACGGCCAACTAGTGGCATAAGGGCGTTTTGGTCATACCATGCGCCACTATGCACTAAGGGGGCCGGCCCTAAGTGTTGAGAGACTGGTCAAGGCCGGCCCCATTAGTTTCGGGAGGTTGTTGCCTCCGATGAAGAGGCCGGTTATGAGGCGCAGAAAACGGGCTGGTTTTGACCGTTTTCAAAAACAAGGAAAGGATAGAGATAAAGAAGAGATATATAGGGATAAGGTTTGAATCAATCATCCTTATCCATACTGTCCTTATCCATATGGATAGGCCGGCTATATATATGAGAAGGAGAGAGAGGGTGCACGAAATTAATAGAGCCATGCAAGCCCTAGGGCCGGCCATGGCATGGGGAAACCCTAGCCACCCCCTCTCCTCTCTTCGCATCTCCTCTCTCGTCTCTCTCTCCCTCGCTTGCGCCATTGGATGGCGACTCGTCTTCCTCACGTGGTGTTTTGTAGAAGGAGAAGGCTCGCGTATGGAGGCACTCAGAGATCCATCGACGAGGTGCCGTGCATCGTGTGAGATCGGGTGAACTAGAAGGCGTCTCCCGCAACCTTTTGCTGTCCAGAATCTGCACAGAAAATCAACGTTGTTTCTACGATTCCAGGAGCTACAGAAGTTCAAACGACGTGAAACTTGTTGGAAAAGTTGCGTCTCAAAGTTGTCTACCTGCAGTCCAAATTTCAGCCCAATCGGAGTTCGGAGCAGAAAGTTATGGCCGTCGCACCGATGCTATGTCGAGCAGATCCGTAGCCCGTCTCCATCGACAAAGAAGAAATTTGTCGCGGTGAAAGATTCCCCACGCAGGTATGACCTCTAACAAGTAGATCTAACATAATTAGAACATGCATTCATTCTAGTTTGTTCTTTCGCGTTAGATCATCGTTAGGGGTTCGCGTAGTTGCCATGCTAGATTCATACACGCATATGTAGATCGTTTCGATGAAAATTTTGATATGTAACGCACACCGCTCACGGTCCTCGGACCTTCACTTTGCTTCCGCTGCGGGCCTCTACCATGGATTTATTTCCAACACACTGATCGGTCAGTGCCATACCACGATCAGGCGGTGTTATTCCATATGTCGATATCAAATGCAATTTGGCGCAAAAGGTAAGTTTAGGAACCCTAGTCGGTAAGTTTAATGCCACAACTAGGCGCCGCTATTCCACACATTGTTATCTAACGGACTATGACGCAAAAAGCTAAGTGCAAGGACCCTAGTCGGTAAGTGCGTTGTTATGACTAGGCGATATTAGTCCACATGTCGAGAACAGTGCCGTTTTCTGTATGAGAACAATGTCGCTTTCGAAATAGAAAATAGTTTATAGCTTAAAATGTAATGGTGGTTGTTGGATTTAATATACGCTTTCAATATTTTATAGCTAGGTGGGAGCGATTGGCCTCAGATTAAGTAGGTAGTGGTAGGTTCCTGACATATGATATGCTTAACGTAAAGTACGCCAAAATATTCCTACATACACTAGGTCCCTCCTAAAACATATGCACTTACAATAGATCTCTCTATTGACTTTTATCTCATTTAAATAACAAAACTATCTAAAATTTTGCTCCTTTATACAGTGATTTCACTAGCATTTTTTAAAAAACGATATTTTAAAAATAAAGAAATTCAGATTTTTGCTATTGTGAAATCACTGTACATTTGTTCTTCTTTAGTAACGAATTGTTGCTTTTTGCTACAGTGAATTCACTATAGTGAAAAAAATATATTTTTTTAAAATCTCATTTAAAAAAATCATGCTTTAGTGAAATCATTGTAGCAATTGTTCCTCTTTAGTATACCGAATTGTTTCGCTTTGGTACACTGTACCAAAGAGAAACAATTCGGTATACTAAAGAGGAACAATTGCTATAGTGAGAGTCAATTTTTTCCTCTTTGGTACCAAATTGCTTCGGTATACTAAAGAGGAACAATTGCTATAATGAAAATCAATTGATCCTCTTTAGTACCGAATTATTTCTCTTTGCTACAATAAAATCATTGTAGCAATCACTGCTGGTTATTACCGAAGTGTTAAGTCTTCCCGTGATTTCCTCGTACATTTGCATGTAGGGGGGTAAAATGGACATCTACCAAACAGAAGAATTTAACCGTAATCGGTAATATTTGGATGTCTTAAATCAAATATTTTGTCAATGATTAGTCACTAATTATCTATTTTTTGTTTGTACATGTGCAAATAGAAAACCAACCCGATTTATAGGATCCAAACAAGCCCGGGTCCGAGCCCAAGTCCTGCGCGTCAAGTTCAATCAACAACAGTGTATGGGCTCAAGTGGATGGCTTAGCAACGTTCACAGCCGAACCGAGCCGGGCTTGAAACCCACACGGCCACACTCCGTTCCACGTGCGAGTCACCGTAACGGGCGGAAAATTTAAAATTTGAAAAACAAATCGAAGTTTCCGTCATTCGGACAGCCGTTGTTGCAGTACATTTCTGGAATCGGAACCAAGACACACTATAAATTCCGCTGTTCCGTTCTCATCCCCGTCGTCGAAGAAAACCCTAACCCTAGCAACCACTTTCTCTCTCTATCCTCCTCTCTCTTTCTCTCATCCTCCAAACCCTAGGCGGAGACAGGAGGGGAGGGCGATGGCGGCGACGAACATTGGGATGATGGACGCCGCCTACTTCGTGGGGAGGGGCGAGATCCTTACCTGGATCAACTCCACACTCCATCTCACTCTCTCCAAAGTCGAAGAGGTATTGGAATCGTCTTCGTAATTGGTCCGCAGATCTTCGTGTTGATTGCATCTCTTTGGCCGTTGGATCTGATTGGCAGGCGGCGTCGGGGGCGGTGCAGTGCCAGCTGATGGATGCGGCGCATCCAGGGATCGTGCCGATGCACAAGGTGAACTTCGATGCCAAGAGCGAGTACGAGATGATCCAGAACTACAAGGTCCTCCAGGACGTGTTCAACAAGCTCAAGATCACCAAGGTCTCCACTCCACTTCCCCCCTCTCTATATCTCCACTTTAATTGATGTTTTGCTTTCTTACTGTCCTGCCGAGGGTGATATCTGGTGTTTTAGGATTTTTGGGTCTTTTCCATTCTGAAAATCCTGTAGATTTCAGGCTGTCAGTGGAAATTGGGTTTAGAGAAATGCTATATATCCTGAAGGTTTTCCCGATTCTACTCAGCCCAATTATCGTGGCAGCGCACGAGTGGTGGTTGAATCTCATCTCAATAGTGAGATTCAACCACCACTCGTGCGCTCTGACGTCAATCGGGCTGAGCAGAATTGGGAAAACCTTCGGCCTGATTAGTATTTCACTATTTCTCTTGGGTTTAATGCATACTTGTAATAAAGTTTAAATGGGAAATCTCCCTTGGATTTTGGGCTTGATGGGAACCATAATTTTTAATAATCTATAATACTTCTACACTTCCAACCGCAATTCATGCCGATAACTTGAACAAAGGATTCCCTCAATAAGAGGAGGGGTACTGACTACCAGGCTAACCCTGTACTCAGAAAATCAGCCCTTTTTTATCGATAAACTTTAAAATTACATAATTGTTTTCTCAATTAAAGGAAATTTTAATAAAGCAGTAATTTTTTTAGAAATACTCTAATGGCACTGCTAACTGGAAACATTTGAAGGAACAATGTTTATTAGTAGGGAAATTCAAATGACATAGTATAAGTATGATTTTGCCAACTTTGCAAATTTCATAATGTGCAATTAATCAAGAAAAAAAATCAAGAATAAATAAAAAAAAGGTTGGTCTGTGATCGGGGCCTCTTAGAACACTATTAGGTAACCTCTTGTGTTTGAGGCACAGTCCATTTCCTTTGCAAAGACACAGTGATTAAGTTAGGGAGATCCGTTTCTCTTGCCGATATGAAAAGGGAGAAAAGAATAATGGAGTTCAACTTCATGTGCTGGGAAAACAGAGAGAAAAGTAGAAATAGGGATGCCCATAATAAAAAAGCCTTTTTTTCTTGGATTTTCAAATTGCAGGCTATAGGGTCTTTGGCACCCCTTATATAACCTTCATCTAGGTAGGCCAAGGTTGACACACACATCCCTTAGTCAGTGGACCGATACATATTGCTGAACATATGGCTTAGTGCATGCGCATCACTTAGCCCATGTTTGGGTTGAGCTTAAATCCTCCCACCTATTTGACCTTGACCATTAGAAGAAAAAAGTAGGCTCAAATGCACGGCTAGGACTCAACTAGTAATCATGCACGTCACGGTTTGTTCAGACGGGCAAGCAAGGAGAGTGCGGAAGTCACGTGGATGACTGGCTCAAAGAGGCATCATGGTCTAAGCCAAAAGCTCACACACCCAACACGGGGTTGAGATATAGAAAGTAATAATATAAAGCAAGTTGAAGTTTTTCTCATCGGGGGTACAAAAGTGACGTGAAAGCATACAAAATTCCCCCCCGCACACGGCGGGTTGACAGACTACACATGTCCGTCTTCGCTCTTCAAGGAACGACTATTGTGTGCGTGGTGCCTTTGCTGCACTTTGTGTCTTACCCGCTCATACTGACACAATGGCACATGGGTGATGTGGGATCGATTGAAAACCAACCTGCATGTTGCTGTAAAGGTCCCCGGATCAAAGACGATCATAGAGATTGAAGGGCTAGCATTGTTTGTATCAAGAGAGTTTCACCAACTAAAGGAAGGAGTAACGATAAAAAAAGCATTATATTATTGTGACGAAAAGATGTCGCCAAGGTACAAAAAAAGAAGATAAAAAACTTTATCTCATGGATGGGCCTTATGTAGATATAGAGGGTGTAATTGTTCGGAGTTGTTGGAGAAGAAGAAGAGGTGAATGTAGAAGTGGATTGTCAAATGTGGTTATTGAGCCGCCACAAAAGTACTGATCAATCACCAAGGAACTAATTCCACACACAAAGATTCCCTAGTATAAACTTTGAGGACAAGATGAGGAGAATGATAGGTGGCTAACTCCATGCAGATGTGTATGGATAGGATGGGAGTTGTTTATAGTTGGTCAGTTCCTGGGATGTTTTCTATAGTTTTTTGGGAGTTATATGTAGTTTGGGGAGTCAAGTGTAGCTTAGGAGTAGTTTGCAGGAGTTACATGTAGGTTGGAAAGTTGTAGGTAGTTGTATGAACTTCTATAAATTTTCCTTCTTAGATATGAATGGGCATTGATCCCGTTATCCAGCATTGTAATCTTGGAGTTGGCTATTCTCAAATGTAGCCTTTGGAGGTCAGCTATTCAGCCTATTATCAAATTTAACCTTATTTGTATGTATTAGTGGTAACAAGAAGAAATCATGAATAAATGGTTCTTCAAAAGGTACTCATCAACTAGGGTTGTAAATGAACCAGACTATTCATGAGTAATTCACAAACAAGCTTGATAAAAGCTCGTTCGATTAATAATCGAACCAAGCTTAAGCCTAGAGTTTAGGCTCGCTTAATAACCGAGCCAAGCTCAAGAAGAACAAAGCTTGGCTCGGTTGGGCTCGCCAACATGATTGTTTCGGGCTCGTGACCAAGCTCGTGAGTCAACTTGTGAATGGGTCATAAAAGGCTTAACATACCTAACAGATATAGTCTAAACTTTTGATTGAGTATGGAATTCTTTAACAAGCTCGATAAGGGATCGTTCGAGTTTGTTCGATCACTAATTGAACAAACTAGCCTGAAGTTTAGGCTCGTTTAATAAATGAGAAAAGCTCAAACAAACCACAACTCGGCTTGGCTTGGCTCGATTATTAAACAAGGCAAGCCCAAGTTCGGAGTTTAGGATCGTTTAATTAACCAGCCTAGCTCAAACAGACAAAAGCTTAGCTCGTTTGTAGGCTTGCAGCCCTAGTTATGACCAAGTACCACTCAAAATTCTCATGCTTACATCATATGGACTATGAAACTTATCCAAAAATAACTTAAAGTGCATCTCCATAAGGATGGGGAGTGAAACAATGATAAATTTTGTGCTTTTAAGGATGGTTACCCCATCCTCTTCAATGAATTTAGGATAAGGTGATTAAGTTTCTCATGAAACTTAGAAGGCGATAACAGCTTATGACTTTGAATAGACCAGCTTGTGACTATGAATATGGATTTTGAATCGAGTATCGAAAGGTCTAGAACTTGATTATGAACCTTGATCTATTCCTGAGCCACAGACAGAGTCAGGTATTGCAAAATCTTTAAGTCTTAAAGATATCCGACCCCTGTTGTAGGCATAGCCAGGCTGCTGGCCTTCCGTAGTGCACAAGCGACCGAGCTCCGTCGCGCCCAAGCGATATCCTTCCTGTATATATATGTATGGCATCCCCCCTTTGCCACCCTAGGCCCAGGGGTACAATGGTGCTACGGCAGCATACCTAATTTGAAAATGCACACTTAACGTATGTTATCCAAACCTGTATGATTGATGGGAGGGCCGCTCTGCACTGTACAACTCGCATGTGGGTCGAGTGTCAGCCCACCTGCAGGGCACTTTCCATTGTACATGTGATGAACATTCAACCTCGTGCCACACATCGGGCACACAACAATGGTCAAAAGATGTGAAATCCAGCTCGCATGTGAATCATTTGTTTGACTTGGTTTGTCTCGTGACCCTCGTCATCTAAGATTCCAATCAGTTCTATTCTCTTCTGCTTTGTTGTCAATCGTCTATAATGTTACTTTCCTGTTTTTTTCCCCCTTTATCCCGAATGTTTAGATGTCTGGAATTTATATTTGATTCACTCAATCATTAGTTTCTGATGTTGAACTATCATTCACCAAAAAAACTCTTTAACAGTCAACCATTTATCTTAGGGCATCTTAGTTTTGTTGAAATTTTGAGCTCTCTAGGTGATTTCACTAATACTAATTTTAAATGTTAAGATGCCCTCAAAATAGGAATACTTAAATCACATTTCTATAATATCTAGAGGTGTAGAGCTCCACATAGCATGTATTTCTCTACATATTGTATTGGTGTACAACAATCTAAACAAGTAAACATAGATATGATGAAAATATTGATTAAATAATGTACTTTTGCAGCGAAGCTCTGCACAATTATAAATCAAACATAGATAGATGCACAAAATACTAGTTGCGGAATACAAAGTAGCATGTATGTTTATGCATGTTGTGCAGAAAGATACATTTAAAAGAATTTAATGATTTGTTCATTTTTTACTATTTTTTATTTATTCCGATATATCGCGATATATGTGCAATTTTTAATTCTTCCGACTTTGCAAGATATATATTATACCCTTGAACCAAAATACTTCACAATATGTTGTGTGTGTTTTTACGATACTTTGATCCTTTGCCGTAAGTATTGGTTTTTTCCATATGGTTAATGATGGTGTACTAATCAAATCCCAAATCAAGACTATTAACCGACTATTCTTTTATGTGTGTTCATTTCTATATAATTGTTTTTGAGTACTTATTACTCGTAATGTGCATGTTTCATGCTTCTTAGGACCTCGTGCTGCATTTATGTTTACCTCAACAAGTTCTTTTGCTAATTTTATGGAACTTTCATCGACCGTGGGTTTTCTATGCATTAATGGGCAACCAAACTTTGACCATTAATCAGTTGTGCATGTATAATGTCAAAGTTTCGATACTAATTTTGTGTATTTTGATGCTTCCGTTCCGTGGAGGAGGGAAATATGTAGAAGTCATCATAAATTTTGATTGTCCATTATGCTCATCTGATTTCTTTTGAAATGTTTTTGTATCTAGCATATAGAGGTGAACAAACTTGTGAAGGGAAGGCCTCTTGATAATCTTGAGTTCATGCAATGGATGAAGAGGTACTGCGATTCCGTCAATGGTGGCGTGCTAAGCAAGTAATTCCCGAACCCCCGTTTTCTTCCAAATATTTTTCTATCTTCCTCGCCTTCCTAGATTCCAGTCTATACACTTTCCAATAAGAAACTATGACCAATATTTATATAATTTATGCATTGGATCACATGTGAGATCATTGTAAGTAGGAATGTGCAGAAGTTTTTTTTTTTTGCTCTTTTTCTTTCTTAACTCTATTTTTCCCTGTTGCACGAGCTTAAACTGTGTAACCAACAAGTTAGTTCTCCATACCCATAAACTGGCCTTCTAGGTTTCTTCACATAGTCCCTCTCTTGCCATGCTAACTTATTTAGGGTTTCGGTACCAACTTGGAAGTTTAATGTCTGGTGGTCGGATTTTTTTTCTTTCTTTCAATCTTGCGTATAGTTGATCCCCCATCATGATGGAATAAGACTTGGATGATGATTATGCTGATCTATCTTAATCCTACCCAATAATTTCAGTTACAATGCCTTGGAGAGAAGAGAGGGATGCAAAGGAGGAAAGGAATCGAACAGAAGAGCAACCCCTGCACAAGTTCCATCCAAGCCGTCCTCTGCTGCCTCCAAAGCCCAAACATCGCACGCTCAAACCCGAAAGACTGAAGGAAATGCCGCAAACTTATCGCAGAAGGCTGCGAAACCCACGTCAACTGCATCCGGTCAAGCTTATGATCAGCAGGTAACTCGGGTCAGTTTCAGATATTAATTCTCTGCGTAGTATGGGACTAAAATGATGTGAACCAAACTGAATGCAGGTAACTGAGCTGAAGCTCTCCGTCGATAGCCTTGAGAAGGAAAGGGACTTCTACTTTGCTAAACTCCGAGATATCGAAATCTTGTGCCAGAGCCCTGAGATAGAGCCTCTGCCTGTAAGTATCAACATTCACTTCAAATTTCTCTATGTGATCATGTTAAGCAGCCATTTTTCGATCAAGCTGGGAAAAACTATTGGTCTAAATACTTGGACTATTGCTTAATCTTGATAAACATTATGGGGGATACTTGCAAACCCCCCCTCAACTAATAGGCTAATTACCAAAACCTCCCTTGCTTTTCAAAATATATAGAAACCCTCCCCCTCGTGTACACAATCTATGAATCGTATTATTATTTTGCAGATTGTTGGTGCCATTCAGAGGATATTGTATTCAATAGACGACACCCCGTCCGTGATGGCCGAAGCACAAGCTATGATTCTGCAGCAACAGAACCAGTCGCAGCTGAGTCCTATCGCTGAGGTTTCGGAGGAGAAACCGAAGCAGGAGGCGCAGAAGAGGAAGAGCATTTCGAACCTTGAGGTCGACATGGCCGCGAACTTGACGTCGACTCCGAAGCAGAGGCTTTCTGACATCTCGGATGTCCATTACTGCGGATCTCCACTGACGAACTGCTGAAAACCGAACGATTTGTTCGTCGTTAGGATTCGTTTGTTTGTTCGAGAGGATAATTTGCACACCATATAATCAATCTCAAGATCAAGAGATATCAGCTCTGTATTTTCCTCCCTAGTTTTTATTGCCTTCAACCTCACAGACTGTGGCTATCATTTTTTTTTTTTTTTTTGATAGGTAGACTGTGGCTAGCAATTCATGAACAGCTAACCACTTGTTTACAAGTCATGGGATTTCTGTGTCAATGCAGGTCTATGACTTGGATTCCCAATTTGACCTGACTCATGATTATTGATGCCCACCCTGAGTTGGCTAAATCAAAGCAAGCCATGGGGGTGCCCATATCAATACATTATCGGTGCACTACCTGCCGAATGGATTCGGGCCGTCCCTATTCCTGGGTGCCTCTATTCTTCTCTATTCCTGCTCCCATCTTCTGGGTCAGGATTCAACGGTGTTTATTGAAATTTTTTAAACCCACTACTGATATTTTACGAACTTAATGTGGCATGATCACAGCCGTTTGTGGCAAAAAGCCAGTAGTGAGCTTCAAAAGGTCAGTTGTGAGATTCAAAATTTTGAGTCTCACTAGTGATGTTTGTAACGAACGGCTGGGATCATGCCATGTGGATTTAGCAAAATGTTTAAGAGAGATACAAAATTTCAATCTGTACTGTTAAATCCTGATCTGCAGATGGGAGCAAGAAAGAAGGAGAGAAAATATTTGGTATAACTAGTGTCACGGGCTGATCACAACCACCGGAGCATCTCTTATGCACCAGATGCATCATTGCGGCACGATGACAGCCACCATGCTAGGTGCATTGCACTCAACCCCAACTGCACTTCCTAGGTTTCTCTTATTTAAACGATGATTGGTTAGAAAGAGAGGTTGGTTCCGTCATTCGTGATTGGCCTGTGATGCTAGATCGACTGGTATCACGTAGGGACGGACTCAGGAATCGAATCTTGGGGAGGCGAATGTTAGAAAAATCGTAGGGGGGGACGCTTCCTCTAGTTCCACCATCGGTATCATGGTTATACCAAAGTTTCTCTCTATGAATCGAGTATCTGAATCTCTGTCGGATGCGGGGTAGGTGCTTTCTCATTGAGTCACTGGGATGCAACCTCAATCGCTCGGACCGGAAACCGAATTTAAAAAGTAACCGGGCTGGTCCAAATGGGTTCAATTGTCTGTAAAAGCTTTTTTTTTTTTTTTAGGAGGTTTAGAAGGTTGAACCGATTAAAACTAATCATGAAAAATTTCTTTATATAGTGTCAACCTTCTTCAATGAAGAAAAAGTCAGGTCCTGTTCAGATTGTCGGTTCAAGCGGTCAAACCGGTTTGAATCCGGTGCCTTTGGAGATTTTGAAGTCCCCAAATTCTTTTCATGATCTGATCTTCTCCACCAGTTTGTGTGCTGACTTGACTTCTACATATTGCTCTCCTCTAGGGGTGTCAACGTGTCGTGTCGTGTCGTGTCGGTTCTTGTTGTGTCTAGTTTCGGGTTGTGTCCAAAACCCCTAGAACCGGACCTGATCTGCTTAACTAGTCGTGTCTAGATTCTAAACCCGTACCCAACCCGCCAATAAATTGGTAGACCCGATAAGACCCGTTTACCACACGGGTCTATTCAGTTGACCCAATCCAACTTGACCCGACCTAACCCGATAGATCCGTTGGTACTATATATTACAATATCGGATTGCGGGTAGACCCGACCCGACACAACCCGTTGAATTTTAAACGGATCTTTCCGAGTCTACCGTGTCCAGACCCTAAATCCGGACCCGACCCGTTTATTAAACGAGTCTATCATGTCGACCCGTTTACCCGAACCCATTTAGCCCTGACCCAGACCCGCTAACTTTGTGTCGGGTCCGTGTTGGGTCCGAAATTGCCAGCCTTACTCTCCTCCATGGACTTTTGGAGGTGCCTTGGGAGATTTTCAAGTCCCCAATCCTTTTCAGGATCTCATCTCCACTACTTTGTGAACCGTGCCACCTAACTCCATCGACCATCTTTCCAGCCGTAATTTGATACAGCCACTCCCTTCCTATGATTATTTACCGTCATTCACACTAGCAGCTCGATGGCAATGGGTAGGGTTCATGTTGGACCCTATCCATACCCATACCCATACCCATACCTATACCTATTCGGGTAGAAGATAATTCATACCCAACCCATACGGGTTTCGGGTTTTGATTCGGGTGTAATTGGATTTAATTTTCTCAGGAAAAAAAATCAAGTTTTAACAATGCAATATTAAGAAGTTCTTATGGTTTTCTTATTACATTGGTTTTAGTAGAGTATGAATATGGGTCGGTATAGAAGTCGGTTAGGATTTGGATATATCACAATGAGTTTGGAGTCCAACTGTATTATCCGGTATACACAAGAGGGTCAATTAGGTTTTGGGTATGAGTACTAAGGTACCCATACCCAAGAGTTAATATGGTATAGTTTCTATGCCCATACCCTATCCAAATCTTGTTTCGGGTATAAAATCTTTACACATGCCTGAAGTTTTGGGTCGGGTTTTCAGAGTCCATTGCCACCCCTACATGTAATTTCACCCAAAATCATTTAGTCCCTTTTCAAGTTAAAAAATGATAGTTTACCCGTCTCAGTTTTAGTTAAAAGTGTTAGTTCTTATGTTAAATGCAGCAATGGATAGCTTATAGAGTGGGGTTAAGTGTTATTTTTTAATAAATTCTAGTTATAAGTACTATTTTTTTCCAGTTAAATGTAATAATGGATAGCTTACAAAGAGAGATTAAGTGTTATTTTATGAAACTACACGTGCAAATTTGGCACGAAAAAAACGTGAAGGGGTTATATTATTTTGGGTGAAACTAGAAAGGGGGCGAAGTATAATTTTCTCAAAAAAAAATTATAATGCAGCCCAAGTTCCTATACTACATAGTTCATGATAAGCAAACAACTCTGCAACACACTGGAATAATTGAGAAAGAAAAAGGGCGAAAGATGACATCCACTTTGTGGTAGATTTTGTGAGTTCTTTCTTTAATCCCCAAATAGTTTGAGATGATCTTTGCTATTTTTCTTATTTTTTAAAAATAAAATTTAGTTTTTTTCCTCTCCATTTTACTTTTTTTCATGATCGAGCACGGACATGTCCGATTAGAGTGACGCCTGTGAGTGTCTACGCACAAGAGAGACCATGTTTCGAAGTCTGCGACAACCACAAGAATGCAAACATATTTGCCTACCTAATTTTTATTGCGTCTTTCGACAATGTAATCAAAAAAATTTAGGCTTTTTTGTACCCTTCTGCTTCAGAGTCTTAAATTCATCTTGTTTTCGTCTAATTATCGATAGTCATTTTTTATCACGCATGGCTCTTGCATTTGAAAACTAATTGAAATAGAATAGTGATATGAAAAAAGGTTGTGCAATAATTTTATGAAATATGAAAAATATGGAAATGCAAATTTGGTGATAATGTGCAATTACTCTCAATATTTTGTACCAGATCGATCTATCCTATTACAATAAAAAATCTATAGAGAATTTGAATGTTATGAAATCATGATACATCTTGTTATACCAATGCGATTTTTTAATTTTATAGATCGATGTTAATGAGAAAACAACAAAATAAATAACAATATTCATGGCCAGGTACTTCAGGAGGTTCTCCCCTCTCCACTCGAGATCACGGATTTCGGGATCCATCTCGCCCTTCTGGAGAGGGATCTCCAGGGCATCGACGATCTATCGATGCGGGAACCAACTGATTGCGGGGAATGGGATGAAGGTCAGGTTCTGGGAGGATTTATGGCTCGGCGAACTCCATCTCTGGACGTTGTTCTACAACCTTTACGAGCTGGCTTTGTCCAAGGGGGCTTCCGTGAGGTCGCAGACGTCAGTCCGAGGCGGGGTCATGACTTGGAGGCCTAGATTCTCGGGGCCTTTTCCAACGGAGCACCTCTAGGAGCTAGGCCATCTCCTGGGCCTCATGGAGGGGGTGTCTCTATCATCCGAGTTGGACCGGGCCGGTTGGCGTTGGACCAGTTCCGGGGTTTTCTCCGTCCGTAGCTGTTACAATTTCCTTAATTTCGGAGGAGTTTTTTGCCCTCATGCCCGAGGGATTTGGCGGACCAGATGCCCCCCAAGATCAAGATTTTCATGCTCCTCGTTTTTAGAAATATGATTTTCACGAATATAAACCTTTTGCAGAGAAATCATCCAAGGGTGACCGACCCGTCCTGTAGTCTTTGCGGGGTGGGGGATGAGACCATGGACCACTTGTTGATGGCCTGCGAGTTCTCCAAGCTAGTGTGGGCCCACTTTCTCCGGCGATTGAACAGACGATCATCCCCGGCAACCGTCGGGCTTCTATGGGGGAAATGGAGACGTAGGAATTTTTGGGGGCCGGATCGGCAAGGCTGGGATATGTTAGCAATTGTTATCTCTTGGGCGATCTGGCTTGAGCGGAACAAGATAACATTTTAGGGTAAGTGCTCCTCGGCGGAACATATTATTTTCCAAATCAAGTGCGCCATCCACCTTTGGACGTCGAGCACTACGACCGGGGCTCGGATTTTTCTCCTTGATCTATGTAACGGCGACACTTGAGCGCTTGTAATCCCCCCCCCCCCCCCCCCCCCCCCCCCCCCCTTTTATTCTTCTTTTCAATAAACTGGTAGGGGTCTAGGCTGAACCCCCCCCTCATTCTATGAGAGGGATTTCTCAAAAAAAAAAAAACAATATTGAGAAACCCAAGAGAATAATAATAAAGAATTCTTGAAGAGCAATATATGGTTCAAACTACAATGGTTTACGTATATTTTTGCAAAGAAAGATATCAGCTTCTCAATGGTTATGCAACCCTTAATCTAACAACCTTCGGTACAAGAAAAAAGACGACTTATAGATCGTACAAGATTGAAAATGAGAGACACCATGACAAAAAAAAAAATCGTGATATTACCTTTCAAAAAAAAATAAGTCGTGAGATCACCAAAATAAAGGACTTAAGAATTCATCAAGAACTCAACGAGGAAAGTCCACTTTCTCTCTCTTTTTTCTTGCTCTCATTTCCTAACATATTTCTCTTTTTTCTCTCATGTCTTATCTTTTTCATTTTTTTTATCTTCTCTATTGCTTCATATTTTATTGCTTAACTCAATATCACTTTGGGTTGCAATTTGGGATGGTTGGGTCGGGTTAGAAGCAACCCAAGCTTTACCCAAGGTCAAGAACCCTCAACACGCAACCCAACCCAACCTAACTTTCATTCCGCGTTGCCCAACTCGTGAATAAATTTTTAAGCTCAAGTTGGCGTATATTGGTGGGTCGGGTTGGACAGGTTTGGATAATGCTTATTTTAACTAGTTATTACTAGTGGCTGGTTCATACCTATTGATGTCTTATATTATAGTGACAAGCTCATGCTGTTTAAAAAAGCCATAAATGATCCATGAACATAACTCCAAAAGAGTTGACAAATTCTCCATTATCAAGATAACACCCAAATTATTAATACATTATTAATAAGATGAATTTGTCAATAGATTTGACGTTCCAGACTTTTGGTTCTCAAATACCATAAATCAATTTGAGCATGATTAATTGTAGTCTTCCATAATTAATTTCAGAATTACCAACATAAGTGTGTTTGGTAATAAATTAATTTCACAATATTTTTTCTATGCTTAACATTCTCTATAATATTTTGTCTTTCTATATCATTTTCTCGCTACAATATCTTCTCCCTGCATCATTCTTTTTATAATATCATTCATCTCTGCAACATATATTTGTATAATATCTTTTATCTTTACAAAATATATTTGTATTATATTCTCTCTAAAACATATATTATCTTTTTATATTTTCTTCATAAAACATTCTCCTTTTAAAATTTTCTCTCTACCACTTTGTTATCTCTCTAATATTCTCTCTATAATTTTTTTCTTCTATAATAGCTTCTCTTTCTCAAATATTCCCCTCTATGTCATATTCTCCCTATAATATTTTCTATATAATATTTTTCTATACAATTTTTTTATTTTTAATATATTTTTCATCGACAATATTTTGTATATTTGCAACATGTATTCCCCTTTTATAATATTTTTTTTTAGTATTTATATATCTACAACTTATCTCTCTCAATAACATTCTCTTTACTATCTTTTTGTCTCTCTATAATTTTTTTGGTCCATAACATTCTTTGTATAAATTTTTCTCTCCATAACTTTTCTATATTTGATGTATATATTTTCTCTAAATTTTTTTCACTGTTTGAAGTATTAGCTATATCTACAACATATTGCTCTCTCTTCAATTTTTTCTTTACATAATTTTCTCTTTTTTCTATATCTATACTATACAGTCTCTATAATATTTGCTATATCTGCAACAAATATATCTCTCAACAATGTAATGTTTTTCGGACAATCTAAAAAAATAATTTAAAAAATAAACCAGACCCAAGAAGTGGTTGTGGGGCCCAGGGGTCAATGTTTGTGTAGCGACCCTTGGGCCCCTCCATTGCTTCTTAGGCCTGGTTTGTTTTTTAGATTGTTCGAGTAGCATTACTTTTTTTTTTTTTCTATATAACATTTTCTCATTCTATAACTTTTTTCTCTATATTGTTTTCTCTCCTTACAACATATATTTTTCTAGTTAACAATATACTTATATTTATAATATATATATCTCTCTACAACACTTTTCTCTCTATAATGTTTTGTGACTTTAAGCAACTTCTCTCTCTATATAATATTTTCTATATAATATATTATCTCTCTACAAGATTCACTCTATTACATTATCTTTTTCTATAGTATTACATATCTACAACATATTATTGTCTATAACATTATCTCTACAAAAATTTTCATACCAATCATATCTATAATCTTTCTAATAAAATTATATTTCTATAATATTTTCTATCTCATATGTATATTCTATATAAAGCAATGTTATCAGGCCTGACCAGGACAATGACCCGATTGAGGGGCTGGATTACGAGTCACCAGTCCAACAATTGGATCGATCGATTGAACTGGTACTATATTATATAGAGGCTACGACATGTTGTAGAAAGCCCTTGGATGCGTGCTATATTATATAGAGGTTGGTACTATATTATATAGAGGTTGGTACGATATTATATATAGAGGCATTCCTCATTGCTTCTTTTATTGAAAGTTGGTTGATTAGCCACCATTGGATGTCATCCAATTGTTTTGTCTTATTTGTATAAATTTTTGGTTTATGACTCATATACCAAGCCGAATCTGGAAACAGTCTGATTGGGCCCATGGCAAAATTTGCGACGGTTTTTCTATAGTTGGCATCCTTTAGCACTTTGCATGCCAGTACAACTAACGGCGTGAGTTTGACGAGTTTTTAGGGTTTCCTTTGGGGAAATTTATGGATCCCTTGAGCTGTCATTATAGAGGATCGAGTTGTGTGTGAGTGATCGAAGTAGGATCGGTGAAGGCTAAAGAAGAACAACGGATCCGATGGAGGCACTCTATCTCAGTTCTTGTAGTACGTGTTCTTGGTGAATCTTCTCATCATCCTTAGTTCTTCGTGGAAGCTTTATAATCCTTGTAAGGTTGTTTCTATTTGGTGTTAATTGAAGAGATCCTATGCTCTCTTATTTTGTGGATTAGCCCTGTTTTGGATGAACCACGTTAGATCCTTGTGTTCTTTGTGATTTTTTGTTTCTGGATTGTTTATTTCCGTCGAATCAATATTTTGTTTGTGGCATGATTGATTCTCTGCAACAAACACTCGGTTAGAGATGCGCTTCTGCTTGAGGGGAATCAGGAGAATCCCCAAAATAAATCACTAAAACTAGTCGCCCTAGAAACCCATTTGACCAAATAAGGTTTTGGGACCCACCGCCCTGTGATCCTAATTCCTTCTCCACTTCCCGATGCCCCTAATCCTCCATTGGGGAGTTGTTTGGTGCTTGCACAGAGATTCACATGCATGTGATCCTCCTCCACCAACTTCCTTCCTCTTCTTCCCCAACCAACATCGATCCTACACCATTGGGTGCGATTTTCCATCTTCGAAATCTGTATTTTTTTTTCCTCTTACTTTTGATGTTCTTTGATGGGATGATGCGATCAAAAACAAATTGAGCTCTCATTTTTTTTTAAATCAGCCACATAATAACATTTAAGAAAGTTATCCAATCTAAGGTTTTCATACATTGTTTATAGAGATCAGGTCAAACAGTTCACGTAAGAACCAGCCGAGTTGAATGGGTCCAACCGGTTCAAGAGCATAACTGATTCAGCTATAGACCCGAACCAGTTGAGGGCCCGGGTCACCGATTTGTTCTGATAACAAATCTCTGGAGTATTCTTTCTTTATTATGGGACTATGGGCCATGGGATGAATCCTAGGGGGATGTTGTGGGTGCAAATTTTTTTTTTTTTTTTTTTGAGATTGTGGGTGCAAATTTAGGCTAAGGCATTCACAATCCTACAACAACGGTGTGGCCCACTAGCTCTGCTTGGGGCCATGACGACGGTGGGACCCCCCAGCTTTGCCTGGGGCCCATGACTATGGTGGGACCCCATGTCTTGCCTGGGACCCACGATGATGTTGGGACCCCCAACCCTGCTTGGGACCCTCGAGAACGGCTCGGGAGTCGGTGACTCATCTACAAAAAACTGTTTCGAGGCCCGATCACTACCAAAACCTCTATAAATAGGGTGCCCGACGTATATCATCCAGATCCAATTTCTAAATTCCAGACCACAATCTTCAATTTTTAGAGTTGTCAAGCTCAGAGGAAGAACTGATAGATTTATAGAAATCATTCTCTCATCCCCCTTCACTCTGCCCTCTGTCTACTTGTATAAGTTGTCACCGGCCTGTTTAAGAGGTCCTACATTATTCAGAGTAAATGGATTCAAGGTTGCGTCTTACCGCACGAAAACACATGCTTCAACCAAACTTCGTCACCACATCACTGTATATGTTATTTACTATCTATGCTATATGGCACCACACTCAGATTCCATTAATTGTTAGCAAGAAACTTTACACGGTAAAAGAATCCTCCATAGATGCCACCACCATCGGTCGCTGCTGTCTGGCTGCCGCTTCGCCGGCCAACCTCTCACTACCGCCCGCCGCCGACCATAATTCCTGTTGAAAATGTTTTAGATTTTGATTCGACTTCCAATCACCCACAATCCCCTATCAAAATCAGTTTGGAGGTGTAACTAGTTTTGATCCAAAGCCCTGCCGTTGGTTGACAACGCAGCCAAAATCCCTGCCGTTACCGTTGACAACGTAGCCAAAATCCCTGCCGTTACCGTTGACAAAAAAGAGAGGGTGACGATATCAAAATGTCCAACGATCGTCTTTGGCGTCCGTATGAAAATTGGGGGAAAAGGGGCCGCGTGCTGCGACCACTTTTGAGACGCGATCTTTTTTAATTCCTCGGAGAGGGAAAGAAACACAAGAAATGGGTGGCCGGCAAGAAGTTTTCCCGGCAGGATATTTTTATAGCCCCCCTTTCCCGAAGGTCTTGAGCGATCGGGTTGGAGAGAGAGAGAGAGACAGAGAGAGAGAGGAGAGAGGGAGAGACCGAGGTTTCCAGTACTGCAGCTGAAAGGATTTTCATCAACATACTTGAATCTTGATAGGTTTGGCCTCGATTCTCTTACTCTGCTGATTCCTTGTTCTGATTACTTGTATTTGTTTTTTTTTTTTTTTTAAATTTGGAATCTGGTTGAATTCATTTGAATTCTTTTGTTCTCATGGATTTGATTGGCAAAACCGGGTTCTTGTGGGTGAATCTTTTTTCTAAGTTTAGTCTGGCTACGATTTGGAGCTCATTTTTTTGATGTGATTGGATTGGGTATGGATAGAAAGAGAATACTCTGTCACATTTCTGAAATTATTTGGTTCCGGATCAAGGTAACGGGAATGATTTCCCACTTAATTATATGCCCATTTGCTTAAGTGGGGAAAGCTGTTTCATCTGTTCATTTTCACCCCCCATTCTTTTGAGAGGAGGGAAATTGAGCAAGTAATGGAGAGGAAGGAAATTTTTTTTATCGGTTCGTATCCACCCGACTTTAGGAAATGAGGTTTCTGTACAAATTAGAGAGGAAATGAAGTAGGTCCGTTGGGAGGAAACGAAGGCTGTGGGGGGGATTCGTTTCCACCGATTTAAAATGAAAAGAATGATGAAAACGGTAATGAAGTCAGGAGGTGGATACATTTCCACCCTCGTTACTGCCCACGGGTGGATTATGTTATTTCCAATGTTTTATCGGCAACCAAATACACCCTTTCCAATTGCCACTTTTTTTTTAAAAGTGATTCGGTAACCCTTGGATTTCACTTAGGATTAATCTCCTTTATTTATCACCTTTGATTGAGCGACGGGTGTGATTCAAGTACATACTCTGTTGCAACTCTATATAGAGTTAAACAGGTGCATGACTAAGTTAAACGAGCAAACATTTTTTCTGGTCATCTTCCACAAAATTATCTTATTGCAGGTTCAAAAGTGAACCCAAGTAACATATTTTTTAACTTAAAACAAGGAGTAATGCCTTTCGGACAATCTAAAAAGCAATCTCAGACCCAAGTAGTGGTGGCGGGGGCCTAGGGGGGCCCGGGGGGGCCCGCCACCACTACTTGGGTCTGAGCTTGCTTTTTAGATTGTCTGAAAAGCATTGCACTAAAACAAGCATGTTCATTCATTTGGTTTATCCCATTAATTTGCAGTTTTATGACACTCCAGGTGTGTTCCAAACCAAATTGTCATTCTTCCTCAGCACAACAATGATCATGCATTGAGCACTATGCATTACATGCTTGTACCCTTTCATGTGCCTAGTTGTGCACACCCTAAGTGCCAATCGTGCATGCCTGTGCAATGATACATTCGTTCATGCACCAGTACATGCTTTACCTTCTCGCTCGTGCGTCGTGTGTACCTCGTCGTATGTGCCTCATTCATCGTGCGATCATCCATCAAGACCCACCTTTCTCCCCTATTTTTGTGCATACTTTATGTGCTTTTGCATTGCCTTCTTGTGCACATCACACACCTTGTCAGCTTTGCACTTTGCTTGCCACGCATGCCCCTTGGCGTCTCTGCAACATCCCTCAACAATTAGTGGATAAGTAGAAAATTATTAAATTCTCTATTATAGCTACTTCTTCACATTTGGATAATACCTTGAAAGGGCCATCTACCTTTTCTGCTCTCCTCCTCCATTTGTTTTTTGCTCCTACCTTGGTTTGTGGGCCCTCCTGGGTTTCATTCTTATACCTGCGAGCTATTGGTAGTATAAATATAACCTAAATGATTTAACTTAACCAATTTTAAGCTTCCTTGTTTTACTGTTGTAAGGAGTCAATGAAATAATAGACTATAGTATTGATTTTGTAGATTTACCATGTATAACACTAGTAAATGCCCGTGCCCGTCGGCACTCGGATGGCTGCCTTTGGCGGCGACGTGCCTGTAGCCCTCGATGAGAAGAACAGAGGGAATGGGCGACGACTAGGGTTTTGGGATGCGTCCTCTCGCACTCGATGCGATCTTGGCCCTCCAACGCGACTTAAATCGCTTTGGGTCTCTTCCCTCGGATGGATCATCCAATGGTGCTTTATTCTTTTAATTAATGAACCTCGTAGGGAAAGTCGTGCTAACCCAACTAATAACATGGTGTGAACAACCTTCGCACCTAGGCTTAGCATAGAATAAAAACCTTTATAACTTTCCAACCATAAGTCAGAATGAGACAAAATAAAAACCAAAATTGTTCATAACTGAAAGAGCAACATAATAACAAAAGGATTTTTGGTGTCGGCTGCATCGAAATCCATGCATAGCTGAAACAATGATCAGATGTCCTCTTTCTTCATGTAGATTGAGCTTGTCTACATCATATACATAGATGCACATAAAGAGAGATCTCCATGCTAGCCTTCATGTGTCGAATCGTTTTGTGTTGATTGCATGCAATAGATCCAAGGGTTTATTTTCGTCTTTATAACCTAACATGCTTAATGTAGGACCAAAGTTTTTGTTACCTATGCTTGGTCTGCATCATGGATCCAGTTTTATGGATCCGGGTGGTTATACCATATACCTTTCAGGCATATCGGTCCAAGCAGAATAAAACCTAGTGTTTGGTTGGACTTGTTTCGTAGAACCTGAAAAATTCACCATCATGGACATACTTGAAGAAAGCAAAACATAGATGCATTTATAAATATCAGTAAGACTTGAATGCCTGATTTAGCCTTTTACTTTAGTCACTGTTCAGTCTCTTTTAGGAATAGGAAGTTTATCCTCTAAATGACATTGCAGCTTGACTAATAACGAACAACTTTTATATCTGCAGAGTAGTAGATTGAAGGTGCTTATGTAGAATTTCAGAAAATTGCAAATACATAAAAAAGTGGACATGAGTTGGTGCTGTTTTCATGCAAGGAAAAAACATCTTCCTCATTCTGAACAAGGCCGAGAACAATACCTAGACAGTAAGAAAGGTATATGCTTTTATTTGTTGTTTTTTCATGCTCACCATTTAAAAAAAAGGATTTTAAGATGGTTCATAATTACAAAATGAATGTTTACATAGGTAGAAAACTAGAAATGGTAATAGGATGCACAAAACGTTCACATGGACAGAGTAGCGACTAGCTGTGCTACATAGGTACCTGTTTGAAGCAGCTGCCATTTGTATGGGGCTAGTCTTGTTGATCTTGGTATGGCAATAACACCACTAATTGTACTCAATGTAGTCAGTAGTCTACTACTATACTATATGCGAGTAATGTATTCTTAATACTGGGTTTGTACTTCATAGTCTATACTAATTTCTCAATCTTTCGAAGAATCATATACATCGTCAATGCGTGGTTTACGTACTATTTTCTGAAACATTTGAACCTTTAAAGTGTTGATTGCATTCTCAACAGCTCTTAGCCTTGCTGACAAGAGCATTACTGGATGGTTTGTGGGTGGGGTTAGGGGTAGTGGGTTCAAATCTCTTACTGTTCCAAGGAAAAAGAAGTGCTGACCAGATTTCATGATGTCACAATGATCCAACCGATTGTGCTTGCCTTGATGCATGTGAAGTTTATGGTCTTTTATCACTCTCAGAAGGTCTGTTTAGGGGAATTTCTTTTATTGTATTCTTTTGGACAGATTTTGTGCGTCCTGTTATCCCTTCACTTACCAAGTTTCGTGTAAGATGAGATCTCCACTGCATGTTCTTGCAATATTGGTACATTAGCAACGCCAGCTAGGATAGGTCTGCCACCAACTGGTGACATTATTACTTTCTTATGCATGTGAGAGAATCCATGGTAATGTCATTTAATTTACCAACGTGCTTGTCCCACAACACTTGATTCCTGTTCTAGAGGATCAGCAGGAATAGCATCTGAGTCATCAGACTTACCTGGGTGTTTCATGTTTTACAAATAACATTTCGGTATAACTTTTAGAGTATATTGAACTTATAGTATGGTCAAAACTTGAGGAGAAAAGATTGGATAATTTGCAAAATGCTCTGATCCCATATGAAGTTTGTAAAGATAATATGTACAATATCAACATAATTGCTTCTACTTAATTTTTGTATTTCCAATTTGCAATTTATTCAACAAAGAAGCAGTCTGCTACCTTCAGAATCGTATAATAAAATTGTGCAAACTGAGATCTTTCTAACATTCTTCTTGCTTTTAAATCGAGTTTGATGGATACCAATTATTTTCCTTGTGAAGACTGATGGAGACTTATTGCAATAACTTTTCGTGGAAAGAAACAAAAACAGATAAAACTTGTGCAAGTATTTTGTCTTCTCCATTGCATACTGTAAAGGGTAATACCTGTGAGTGATGTGGTTCAAGTCAAAATGGCACTGATTGTGACTGGGCTCTGCATGTTATGCCAACAGGGTCTATTATGTCATCCATTATGGCTTCCATATGTAATTTATTCTGATTTTGATTCCTTTTTTTTCCTTCCAGAATTTTCATCTAAGAATATAAAGCTTTTTTCTTACAATGAGCTGAGATCAGCAACAGATGACTTTCATCCACGCAATAAGATAGGTCGAGGTGGCTTTGGAACTGTCTTTAAGGTACACGTAATTAACTAATCTGCTGTTCTTTATCTTTATAATCATATTATAGCAATGATGTTTTTACCATACTGAACAGTTGGGCACCGTGAACGTGCTTAGTGTTGACTGTTGGTGGATGATGTCTTGACCTGTTTTATTGGGCTATGATAGGTTTTGGCTTTTTTTCGCAAAAGAATGAGAATAGAGAATAAATTGTGGTTGCTCTTCTTTTAGGTATATGTTTCTAGTGGTTCTAGAATTGATTTACCATTAAAGTAGGGAAACCTTGAAAATTTGCAAGAATTTCAACCACACAATTGTTTCCTCTGTACAATCATATAATGTACTGAAATTGGAGGAGGTTGTTCCTCCTGCAGTTAGGCTATTCAATATCAAGGGCAAGTTTTTTTATTAGAATTACAAGTCAGTCTACAAAAAAGACGAATATGTTACATCTAGTTGCACTAGTTCTTTTCTATAATTGCATATGTTGACTTATGCTGCTATGCATCCTATATCATCCGTCTCTTCAATTAGAACTATTAAGTTAATCTTCATACATTTTGGCATGTGAGGATGACACATGTGGAAAATTGAAGTAATATTGATTATTGACTAGTGAAAAAGGTCATCTCTGCAAGCAACATGCCATAACTTAACCCCACCTTGGTGAGAAAAGCAAGGATTTGCTTGGGATTTCTTGGCAAGTAAAGTGCCATGGATTAATGTGATTTGAGTGGAAAAAAGGGCAAAAGCTGGCTAGGGTGCCCCTTACAAATGGCATGCGTGAACTGAATTCAGTTGTTGTGATTGAGTTGATTGTCTATTTGTATCCCTTAGAAATTACGCGTTGGTGTTGTAGTAGCACCAATTGGTCCGACAAGAAAGCAAGGGTGCTACATCAAACAGAGCAAGAGCAGCAAAATTCTCTGCAGAAAAGATCTAATTTGCCACTTGGAATGCTGAAACTTTGATGAGTGAAAAATAACAAGCTAGTGGAACGATGGAACGTTACTGAGACTGGATCATGCTATGAGAAACTTAATGGAAATGAGGAAATATTAGTTAATTGGTGATAAGTATAAGGTTATATGTGTAGAAGAACAATACTAGAAATGGAGTTGGAACTTGGTGGTTAAAGATACGGTGGTTAAAATTGTGAAGGAAAGGATAAGTGATAGACTCATAGCTATGGGTGAAGAGATTGCCTATGTAAATTAGTGCTTATGCACATTACGAAGATTGGACTCTAGGAGATGGGATGATGGATATTTAAAAGAGGTGGCTTAAAGACAACATTCGAAGTATCATCTAATATCATCCTTACCGAGCAATATTTACAGTAACGATAGTTTGTTGGCACAAGCGAATATTATTCCATACCAAACTTGGTTGACTAGGGTCTAATCATAGTTTACCTAGGAATAGTGTATGTGAATGGTCTATATGTCTCTAAAACCATAAGAACCTACCCAACCCCGTATCCTTTTCTTTTTCAAAGGAGTCGGCCTTACTTGGAACTTGATTTTTAATCGAGTCGATCAGATTATTAATGGTACGGTACTAACATGAACAAAGACTGAAAACATCTCTGTTTTGTGAATTTACTTAATAATTGATTCTATTATGAGTTTGTTCGAAATTTGAGGACATCAGACTAATTTGTTAATGAAAATATCCAATTAAGTCATGCTTTAGGTGGAAAACTAAGATTAAAACAACCAAACAATAAAATAGAATGTAGTTTTTTTTTCTTTAATTTCTTTGAATTTTTTTTACCAATTCTGGTCCAAAATCCAGATGAAAAGTTGAAGGTTGATGTTAGGTTGAAGGTCATTCGTAAAAATATAAACTCAGAATTGTGAAAAATCAACCACAAATAGATGGGACAAGAGTTGATGATTATAGTTTTGAGTATTTTGTACTACAATACCATCATCATCAACCAAGTCTTACCCCGTTAAAATTGGTAGAGTGGAGCAACTCTAATTAAGAAGGCTCCACAAAAAGACTGACAAGAATTTTGTGAATAGCAAGTTACCCCTCTAAGATTGGTGTAAAAAACCTGACCAAGACAAGTTGACATGAGATAGGCCTACGAAAAAACCTAGAAGGATAGTTTGCGGGTAGAGAGACGTACCTTATTTGTCACACATTTAATTTCATGATTCTCATGCAACTTGGTATTAATCCTGAAAGATCCCCTAGGATAGGCTAGAGTCAAGAAAAGGGTAGATAAAATCACTCTCTTTTTGGTTCAAATTATAAGCCAAAGAGCCATAGTGAAACCACAACTTGTATGTAAAATTGATATAAATAAAAAAGGTTATTTGGGGATATCATAGAGACTTTGTATATCTATGGATTTTGGATTGAATTTAGATATTTACATACATCTTAAAGATAGATTTGGGTTTACCATAATTTTTATCTTAGAGTTAAATCATAAATTTATTACAAACATAATGCTCAATTAAATTCTCCCATCCTGATATTCTTGGGTCTGAAGTGCAGATGCCATGATCCAATCATGTTTGGTACTCAGCATGTTTATGGTTCGAAGTATCCTATCAAACTTATTTACCGTTAATCTATCAGTATAATACACCATACACAGAACGCCAACACAATATGATGTTTTGTTTAAAAAGAATCTATGTGACTCTTTGGATTTTTCTTACCTAATTGTTTTCGTTTTGAGATAAAAGCAAGACTAAAATCAATTTATTACATCAATAATATGGTTTTCAAGTACCAATAAACATTCCTTCATAAAAAGAGTACTAATTTACATGTTGATGCGCAACATAAGATATGTACTAAATAATACATCTCGTGGCACTAAATTACTAAAAACGCTCCCTTAAATACTTACGAAAGATCATGTTTTGTTGATTTTTTTTATAGTTTTTATGATTTCAATTTTTTTGATAATAGCTATAATCAAGGTTTGAAATATTGATTTCCACCATCATTTCGAGCCCTCCAAAAAATGGCATATTTTGTGAAATATCACGATATGTTGCAAAATATTCCATTTTGGTGCATGTATAATAAGGAATATTTCACAATATTTTGCGAAATATTTCAATTTTTTGTACCTTGGCTATAATATATAATCCAATATGCTGCAATTTTCTTGGCTGATTTGGTGTGAATTCAGTCGAACTTTACCAATTGCTCAATCCAAAGAATTCTCTAGCCTAAATGAAGTTTGACCAATATAACTTCTACAATTGGTATCATATCTTCAATTCTTGATTCAGTACAACTTAGGATTTAGGAATCAGCTTCACCCCTGGTCAACCTACCTAAATTAGGACATATTCCTTAAGTTGGCTTTTGATGTATGAGCATCCATGGGCTGATCAAATTGATTAACTATATGGTGTCATTAAGTGATTTTGTTTATTAAGTGGGTTAGAAGTCATTTTTTATATTTTATTTAATATTTTATGGATTGTTTTCTAGAATTTTATAGCAATCTTGTATGAGAGTAATTCTAGATTAAATTTTGGTGCATGTTAGTTTTGGGGGAGTCTTAATTGGAAAGGATAAGCATGGGATGCATTAAGAGATGAATCAAATATTAATGGCTACAAGAACAAGCCACGGGAAATGAAATAGGAGTGTTGGTTACAAGAACAAGCCACGGGAAATGATTCCCATGATTCTCTTTCTCGGTGTGGGCCTCACCCACGGGAGAAGAAGCCACAAAAATCCTTCTCTCATGGCCTTCTATGCACTATCTCCTTCTCACGTATCTCCATCCTCTCTCTCTCTCTCTCTCTCTCTCTCTCTCTCACCGGTTTTCTATGGAGACATCTATGGGCCACAGGTTTGCTACCCGACAATATAATTTTAAGGCGAAGCTGCCAAGGTAATGAGTCCTTTTTACTAGCTTTTCTCCTCATTTTGTCTTCTTTTGCTAAAATCAGCAACAAGAAAATTGTAGGATTAGTTTTTCATTGGAGTATAGGAGTTGTACCGGGTCTTTCTTTTCTAGTCTAAATACGAGGGAGGCATCCTTCGTTGTAAGCGTGCGAGTTATTAACCAAAAGTGAATTTAGCTTTTGCTGATTTTTTACTTGGAAATGCCTATTGGGCCTTCTCTCTCTCTCTCTCTCTTGTTGTGGATGGCTTCATGAAGTACCCATAGCAATTGGTACTATCCACTGTATTAAGTGGTATCAGAGCGAATCCTTTTCTTCTTCTCTTGAATCCATGGTGCGAAGAATCCAACGTGAGGAGATGAAGAAGCTGCGGAAGCAGAGATTGTTGTTCAACCCAGCTGTTGGGCTCACGAATTTGTGGAGGAGCGAAGATCATCGAAGTTGTGGCCACGGAGTACTATATTCTTCCAAAGCTGAAGGTCGTGAATTTGCCCTGGTTCTACAACTCCCTTGCATTGTGAGGTGTAGCCTCGTCATAGTGTCATATAAGTGTAAATATTTGACTTCATACGGGTACACACTATATGGTACAATACTTGATTTTTATTAAATCATACTCAGAAACTTAATTATTGTTCCCAATGCACTCGCTACTAACAAATCTACCTTTATATACTTGTATGTGCTATTTTCATCTTATTTGTTTCCAATCCAACGGCTGTTCGAGAATTTGATTTTATTTCCTCCATTAAATTCATTATAAAAGCTACTGCCACAAGACATCCTTGATTTATACACATAAAGAGCATCTAGCCTTCTCCTTTTTAATGGTAAACAATGTAATTCTTTGTTGTATCCATAGGAAGTTCAGAAAATGATCAAATGGAATAGTAGTCTAAGATGTGAGGGGATTATAGGCTAATATCCATCTGTCCAACTTCTGACTATTAGCTAAGGTTACACAATCTTTAGTACCTGAACAGTTATTTCATAGGGCTTCTTAGTGCTAGTTACCTGCATTGCCCTTATTTTACCCTTATGAAACACTACCTACATTATCCTTACTTGCAAGACCTGCCTGAAAAAATTCCTTACATTTGCATACACATTTGCCTGAATCCAACCTTTCTTCTGCTAAAAGCAAAATAAGAAAGTGAAATTTGTGGACAAGGTAATGCACCCAATGGAAAAAAAGTTAAAGTACAGTGGAATGTTCTGCGTACAGAAACATAGCAGTCATCGTAGGAATTCTCAGCCCCTTTAATATCGTGGGAGTTATGTTAAAATTCATCATGTTTTGCACTTCATAATTGATCAATCCAATGCTTCTGCTTCTTAGACTTCAAATTTCTTTTGCTTTAATTCTAAAATTCAACTTAGTATTAAGATCTGTTAAAGTCTTAACTGTATGAGCAATTCTTGAATTATCATTATTTTTTGTTCTTGTTACATATGTCAGGGAATTCTCAAGGATGGTACGCCAGTTGCCGCGAAGGTACTTTCTGCAGAATCGAAGCAAGGGGTTCACGAATTTTTGACAGAAATTGATATGATCACCAATGTTAGGCATCCAAACCTTGTCAAGCTAATTGGTTGCTGTGTCCAAGGCAGTGATCGTGTTTTGTTGTATGAGTATCTTGAAAATAAAAGCCTCGATCGTGCATTACTAGGTAGATATCAGAAACATTCACAAAATAAAGCTGATAAATTATTAAGACTGGTTATGTACAGGAAACACTTTATTGACATATTGTAGTAGTGTAGTACTAACATTTCTTTCACCTTGTAGGAACAAAAAGGGACACAGCTAAGCTTACATGGGCCATAAGAGCTGAAATTTGTATGGGCACTGCCAGGGGTCTTGCATTTCTTCATGAAGAACTTGAGCCACATATTGTGCATAGAGACATCAAAGCTAGTAATATTCTCCTTGACAGAAGCTTTGCTCCGAAAATAGGTGACTTTGGCTTGGCCAAGCTTTTTCCTGATAATATTACCCACATCAGCACACGAGTGGCTGGAACAACGTAAGCAATCTTAATGACTATGAAAATTGCAACTTCTTAAAATCTGGTAGTTAAAACTGATTTTTCCCAGTCAATGATCACTTCCTGCAAGGGGGTGAGCCCTTGCTTGGTATTCTACTCAAAGGATTAGACCATGTTTCCATTGAGGTCTTCTTATGGTTCATTTGATGGTGCCAAAGTAGGGTTCTATAATATGAAATTTTGGCAAGAAATGAGCATAAATGATAATGATTCTGGCTCTCTTGTTATATTGTCAATTTGTGTGTTGTCTAAATTGCGGAGTTTGTCTTGTAAGTCATTGTTTCCCTATGAATCACATTCTAGAGTAGTTGTTAGGTGCTCTGAAGTGAAAAATCAGGTTTATTAAGAAAACTTATGTTGGACTGTTGAGAATCTGTTATCAGCAAATATACATTGGTTCAGATAAAAAATATCATGGAACCAAACATATGACTATCCTCCATTGTATGTTTATCTTGGGCCAGTGCCCTAATTTAGAAAGGTTCATTTGTTTCTTCTTGTTACACAACATTAAGACTATATTTGAAAAAAAAACATGTATGCATTCTAAAATTTGTTTTTACGTTCTTGCTGGTGTTGGCAAACATAACTACATTTAATGCACTTGTTAAACAACCCTAACTCATAAAGCACATCGTAGACAACTTTAAAGAGCTCACGCCATGTAATACAAACAATCATAGAAGCAAAGTCATAGAGAAAATCAGATTGAATATTAAGTTTGAGGTTTTTCCTACTATTTGAACACTAAGAAAATAACTTTGAACAATATTTCCACCAGGTCTATGTGTGTGCAAGGAAAAATGACCTAGCATTGGTCACTATGAACAATATCACAATGCAATTGTTAGGAATTGGTAAATCGTAAATGTAAATTGACAAGAACTGTTTGAAAAATCGATCCCAAATTGGATGAAGTACGACAGGTAACAAACTGGAAACTTTTGACAATAAACAAATCAAGTTATGAATGCATCAATTATTGTTAGTTTCAAAATGCTTTCTTGATTGCACATCTGCGCTATGTTGTCATCAGCAACAATCTACAACGATGTTTTTTTCTTTTTGGAAGTCTTTAGAACTTTGTTCAACCTCTGTTTTACCATAGAAGACCTTATATGAAATGTACCTTTTTGAAAGACTTGAGAACTTTGTTCAACCTCTATTTTACCTAGAAGACCTTATATGAATTGTACTTGTACCTCTCCGAACAGTGAACACACAATCCTTCCAAGTACCCATATTGCAATTCAATCGTTTTTCTCCAAATGCCTCTTTTCTTTCTTCCTTCCTTTTTTCCTATTTGGACTGACCTTTCAATGCTACTGCATTCAATTGCGGATCTTTTCCTGCTCCTACTTTGTGCACAGATGCGTGAGATAGTTAATCAAGATAAGGTGTTAAAGCCTCTTTTCTTTAATTAAATCAACAGAAATCAAGAAGCTACATAGGAATCCAATTGGCATGGTAACTGCCTTCATGAAAGTATGAATATTTATAGGATTAAAATAGTAGACATGTATATACACGGAATCAATGGTGTAACAAATGGAACATATAGCCAGTTTCATCTACTTTTCATGGAAAACCTCTTGGACAATAGGTATTTCAATCCCCTGAACTTAATATTTAGCCCTTTCTATTCTCTTAATATTTTGAAGCAAGTAGTTGCAATCAAAGAAGACTTGTAGGACTACATAATTGACTAAAGATCAATGAATCTTTCTACAATTTAAGTTCCTTTGCTGGTTCTATGTTTCTAGACAATCATATCTCTACCTTGCTTCATCATGACCAGCCTTCATATGTGAATCATGGCACACTACACAATTTGCTACAACTTACAAGTGAACCTCATTATGTCAATAAATCATTCTCATTGATTTAACCATGAAATTCATTGGACCTTCAAAATAGGCGCATAATTTCCAATATCTTACATGCTTTTGGCGAAACTGCATATTTCTTGGGCCTTAAAAGCATCCTATTAGTTTTGCAAAAAGGAGTAAATCCAGTTGATATCAATTTATGGTAGGACCCAATGGACTAATAAGTGATTATTTGTTGCATACAAATTGTATCTTTTTCCAATGGGCGATCAAGAGAGACAAAGCCGTGAAGGGGGAAGAAGCCATTGTTGGTAGGTTCTCTCGTGGAGAGAGGGTTAGACTTCCATCTTGTGGTCGGTAAATTGATGAGGGCACACTCACAGTCCAATAGACTTTCTAATTGAGACCATAGAAGAGGTGTTTAAAGAAAGTTACACGTGTTGGGCAAGGCTTGATTATCCGTGTGAGGAGTCAGCGCACGATGGGAAAATCGAAAGCACTACGTATTTGTGGGAGTCGACTAATCTGAAATTGACTATATGCGACTGGTGGGCCCATGGTGCACATGAATATCCACCCCCTGCCCTCTTCTCGTTGGGGTCTTCCATCAGTGGTTGCAAGCTAAGCACCGTAGAGCCAATTAAGGTAGGATAAAAAATGATTGTTTGCATATGAGCCACATAATAAGCCTCGTCGGGTTCGAGTTATTGATTTGTTTGGTTTCACTCAGTCTACTCTGGTTTAGTAAGTTTCTTAAATGGATCAGCTTACTCAATTTTCATCCATGCCCAGACCTATTAGAAAAAGGTCAACTTAACTTGACAGAGTATTTATTTGGTTGGAGTCTTTACTAGTCTATAATAAGAATTCGAGTTCAATCAAGTCTTTCTGAGATAAGCTAGCATGGAGTTTAAGTTCTGATTTGATCTAATGAATAAAGATTTTATAGTTGAAATCTCATTTGTTTTCCTTCATATGGCCGTTGCTATAAAGTAACAAGTTGGTTTTTATCCATGCAGAGGAGAAAGAAAATGAGGCTTGAGGCCACTGTTTTACTATATGTTGAGGCCACTGTTTTACTATATGTTATATAGATATGGCACAAAGATAGTTTTGCATGTGTTGTAATTAGGAATGCACAACCTAAATCTGAAACCAATCTCAACCTAACAAACCCAACTCATATTTTGGGTATGGTTGTGCAAATAGGTACGTAAGTTGGGCCGGGGTCTTGCTGATAAACATCAACCTTGATTTCAAGTCGGGTTGAGCTTGGGTTGAACGCTTGGGAAGCAAGACCCAAATTGATCCAACCCTTGTTTCTATGTATACTTGCCATTGTGACCAAATCCCAGTCAGACACACATTTCTATATACTTTATTATTATAGTGATGCATAAAAAGATCTTAACATCATTGAACTTTGTCCAACCAACCTTACCCACACATATCAACCTAACCTTATCAAACTTGATTGTATTTTCGTTTGAAGACTTTGGAGTAGTTTTTTGGTCGGTTACTTGTGACCTATACTCAACTCGACTTGCTTTGCATCTTATTTGCCATGCCCTGCTATTAGACTATAAAATGGGTATGAAACTAATTAGTGAAATTACTTGTATCTAGACTTTTCTATTAGAAAAGTTTGATCCACATACATATATAAGATTGGGAAGTCAATTACTTATGAGAAAATTAAATTGCACTTCAAGGTCTTGGATCAAGGCTCCAGGGTTCGTCTGAACCCGAAAGAATTTGTCTGATCCAAACGAAAACACCTCCATACCCCCACAACAAGATTATGGTTCAGTGCACCAAATCAACCGAATCACATCAGAAACATGATGAATCAGGCCCTAGTCGGTTGGTTAAATCAAACCCGAATTAAGCCTCTGTAAATCAGACCCGAATTGTCGACTCAGACTTGAATTAGTCGAATCAGCCATGAATTTATGTTTTTTTGAAACAATCGAATCAGCCTGATCCGAGCCCTAACTGTTTTTTTTTTGCTTGGACCATAAACCCGAATCCGAATCCGACTTCTCAAACCTTGTATTGAACCAACGTTTTAAAAAGTGTGGGCACTAGGCGAGTGGTGGGGGGACCGTCTAGTCAAGCGCCTTGGCGCCCAGATATTTTTTAATTAAAAAAAATATATTGGGATTAAAAAAATATAACTAAGTCAAGAAAAATAAAAAAAAGAAAAATTAGGATTGAATTCGAATCAAGTAATTGAGGGTGAATGGTACTAGACTGTCTGATGCAGTCACTTCCCGAAAAGTGCTATTCAATCTTCTGACAAATAACATCAACCACATAATCCTACTTGAGAGAGAAGAGGACGTGAAGAAGGGGAGGAAAGAGAGAGCTTATGTATTTGTTCAAATTCCAACCCTACGAATTCCATTACTTTTTGTTTCCTTCCATTCGTTTCGTCTAATCTCACCAACCAAACATTTTATTGTCAAATCCGGCACCGCCTCTCTTGCCGCCACAAGGGAAGAGGCAAGGGGCGGATGTGGTACAATCCACAGAACCGACACAAGGAAAAAAAAAGGGAGGGAGAAAAGGGGGGTGCTCACCTAGTAGGTGGGGGTCCTTGGCTTCGGCTAAGGGCTCCTCCTCTAGTTCCGGCGTGGACTCCTCTCTTCCTATTTCGGTCGACTGATATGCGTCCTCCTTGCCACCACGACGAGGGAGAGATGGAGGTGAGGCCTAGAGAAGAAGAGCTAGAGATTGAGAAAAGGGATGGGGATCAAAGGTTGTTGCTCACGAAACCAAGAGAGGTCAAGTCTAGGGTGTCTTTAATAGGGTGACGAGTGAAATTGACCCACCTGGATAGGCCGCCTAGCTCTGCCTGGACAACACATAGGGGGCGTCTGGGCCCTAGGCTGGGCGTTTGGCACCACGCCTAGATGTCCGCCTAGCCCGCTTTTTAAAACATTGTCTTGAACTGCTCATTTAATGAACTAATCAATTATCAATTTCAACAATGGACCATTTTACGTAATTGTTTTTTGAAAACTCGTACCAGGCACATATTGTTTTATCTTATGACTTTGCTACTTCATTTTTTGGTAATTTCGAACACATGATTTCATGATAATCATCTTCTAGAAATATATCTTTCTTCACTTCTTTTATGAATACTCTTATCTAACGAATGGAACTTAGAAACATGGATAGTTGTAGGTGCAAAGTTGATTCCAAAAAAATGGACTAGTCCTTATACATAGGATCTTAAGTAACTATGCTTGCAAATAGTATCATTTTTCAGGTGAGTAGATAGTTTGGTTGCTCTTAACATACCAATAGGTAGAGAATCTCATGTAACTCTTGCTGCAAACATTTCGGTTTTTTTCACGTGATGGTGGTTAGATCGGTCATTGCTAGCAACTATGGTTGTTAACTTGTTATTATCATACCAATAGGTAGCAAAAATCAATGATCGTTGCACCCTTGCACCGTCCATGAAATAATTTTGTATTTAAGTACATCATTACTTGACCATGCCTTGTTACTACTGACCTTCACCCAAGGAAGCATGCGAGGTTTGAGAATTTGCAAAAAATAAGTCTATTAATGTGTCACAATTATAGATCTTGAGTTGTATTGCTTGTTATATGTGCAGCTCATCAAATCATGCAAAATACTTATTGTTTGTATTGACCATGAAACTCATGTACTGGAACTTCAAAACAAATTGATTGTATATTCCTATGGCGGATTCTGTATCTTTCATAGGTGATTACAATTTACAAGCACCCTGTAAATTTTATGAAAAATAAGAAAAAAATGGCAAATAAATAAAATAACTCATTCTAAATTGTGTTATTTGTGGCAAAATAACTTGTGATTAGGGTAGGCTGCCAATGTGTTATTTTCTCCAAATTTTTTTATTCATTTAAATATTTCAATTGATTATATTGTAGGATAACACTAAGTATGAAGTGCTCCCACATTATAGAATGCTCCCACATAATAGAAAAGGATAAAGCCTAAGGAGTGTTCAACTTATTGTTGCCAATGACACTAAATAAAAGATAAAAATGGATGTGAGACTGATTCGTGAAGCACTTATTAAAAGATTCAATTGTTGCTTTTGATATACCTAACTACCCTGGAAAGAAGAATGGATCCACAACGTTTCTTGATCTACTTGACCATCATCTGATGCAAGCAATTCCGATTTGTATTGTCATGTTGTTCCATTATGGTCCAGTTAGGCCATACTTTATTGTCATGTGGCACCTGCTGAGGATGGAAATCCGTCGACCGCTGGATGATCTGGTCCTGCACAAACACAAGAAAGAAAGGGAAACCGGGGGTGATGGATTCTGGATCCCTCCTCTGACACTCAAGTCAACTGGAGAATACTCTCAAGAAGTGCTCCACAAATTCATGGAATCTAAGAGTGTTTTGAGTGTTACCATTGACCCCTATTTATAGTAGCTCCAGGCGGTTATCTTTCCATAATTGTCATGCTGATGTGGCAGGCCAGTTGTAACTCAGCTGTCATTTCTTTATTTGGCTATCACAGCTGTCATCCGTAACTACTGCCCCACTTGTTCTGATGAGGTGGCATTGCTTGCAATACCTTGTGATAGAATAATTGTTTTATTACTGATTAATTGCTTCACTCTTTATATCCATGATTATTGGATACTGACGAGGGACTCAGGGTTCATTTCTGATACGCTCTGATACCAACTTGATACGCTCTGATACCAACTTGATGGGATGCGTATGCTTAATTTAACCCAAGTGCAGAATTTAAACAATAAAAATCAGATTTCAGCATGTATAAACAAATTTCAGCAAAGGCCTATGATCGTAGTTCATCATTCATTCACTACCAATCAGATTTAACTCAACAAAATAATAAAATGGACAAGATGAACATTAATTTCAGATTATAATACTGAAGTCCAGCAATAAGAACAAGAACAATCTCAAATTAATAAGCCAATGTATCAATAACATGCAAAGATCTAATCGAATAAACCCTAATGGATGAGACTCTCGGGAAAACAGAAATTTAGGGATTCTAAGATAAAATCAGCAACAAGGCCGGTTGCGAGAAAGGAAATATCACATGAAAAGATCAGAGGATAATCCAAACCGTGCTTAGGTCAATGCCGGCAGCTTTCCGATACTCCGTGTTGCAGATGAATGACGCGGAAGGGGGAGGCGTGATCCAGAAGACGGGGTGAAGAAGCCGAGACGATGATCTTGAAGACGAAGAAACTCCACGTCGATCTTCCGTGAAGCCGTGGACGAGTGGTGAGGCGACGGAGTAGAAGCTTGCGAAGGAAGAAAAGGATCAGAAGCAGGGAAGATTTGTCGGAAGGGATAAACCGAACAAGCGCACACGCTTCTTCAATCTAGGGTTTCAATTTCATATTCATCTCCCCTTCTCTCAATTAGGGTTTGTAGCTTTATAGGGGATGAAACAATCAAAGAAGGCACACAAAAAAGGAAAGAAAGAGAGAGACGCGTGGGAGGAGAGAGAGAAGACCGCGGAAGAGAGAGAGAGGGTCGGTGTGTCCGCGGGAGAGGGAGAGAGGACCGGCCGGCTAGGGGTTCGGTTAGATGTTTTGGGATTTTGATTTCCCTTAGAATCTCATCCATTGAGATTTAAGTTGTCCTAAGATCCTACGGCTAAAAAGTAAACACAGAAATGAGTCAGTTCGGCATCTGTGGCTCGAACCGGATGCGAACATGGCTCGCACCTACCCAAACCAGAAATAAAAACTGAAATAACTAAAGATCCGTTGGTCGGATCGAAATAAAGTAAAAACCAAAGTTGTCGGGCTTCGATTGAGCTTTCCACTGATGCAGACGGATCGACGATCGGCTTCCTGGATCTCCGGGGAGGGTGAAAATACACGATCAGCTGTAGAAAAACTGCACGTAGTAGGCTCGTCTGCATCAAGTCCCCCGGACTCAAAAGAACTCGACTCCTGTCGAGCAAGGTCCTGGATCCGGCGGGGGCGCTCCTGGTAGTAATGGCAGCCGCTGAATCCGCTCGAACTGCTCTCCCGGGTCTGGTGGCCAAGTAATCCACCTCAAGGATGCAGCAACTCCATCGCGTATCCCCTGCCCCTTGACGCCAAGCGAAGACCTGAAAGTCAACACCAACATCCTCCGCGGCACGATAAGATCATCAAAATACTCAGATAATTTCATGTGATAATAGGAATTTGGGTTGACATGAAATTCAAATGACATGTGAAAAGAAAGGCCGCGGGAGCATAATGTGTTGCGGGTCATCGGCTTGCGCAATAGGCAATGGTGTATTTGGAAGGCCATGGGGTGCGGGTGCATTATGTGGTGCTCGAGGTGGCCTGCGCACGGTGCAAAACAAGTGGATTCTAGATGACGAAGATATGTCATGCAATCATTGTCGGGATTCAGTGAAAAAAATGAGAAATTAAAATACTCATCATGCCACTTGTTATGATTTCGAAAAATTAAAGATGATGGGTTGTCTGAAATTTGAACGCATGATTCATAAGTATTTTGCATCGAAAAGTGATCAAACATGCCAAAATTGTCGTTATTGCCTAATTCAACACTTGGATGACAATATGGATGCACATATGAATGATCTATGAATGTAGGGAGGTCAGGCAAATGATGAATGCAAGTGTCATGAATGCCTACAGACTCTAAATGCGATGTGCATGCAATGGAATGCAAAATGTTGTCTAATCCCTTCTCAATTGCTAGTGAACCAGATGAACACCCGACTAGATTATCAGCGAATGGAGGTATGGAATGTTTCTGATTCAGAAGAGCTTTAGGTGCATGGGGTGATGGAGACTGGTGAATAACCAGCAGTGGTGCAGTCACATCATCTTTCCCCAAGACTAACTCATTGAAGTGTTCGCCCTCAGACCCATGACTATCCTCTTCATTGTCCGCCAGATTTGTCTGTGAATTGACTTGTCGTCGAGGACAATCAGCTGACTTGTGACATGGCTGATCTACCGATTTGTGTTCTTGTCGCAGGTGTTGGCAACTTCTGTTTTGGCTGATCTGCACGTAGTACGCCATCAGATTTGTGCTCTTTTCCTTAACGCGACGACTAGTGCGCTCGGATACTTTCGAGGACAAATTCTGGAACACACTGTGTTTGGAAGCAGAAGGGAGGAACTTCTGTTGCATCTTTCCCCTCATGTGTGTCCAAGTGGAAATTTTCTCCTTTCCTTTCCTACCCCTAGTGGTCTGCAACTGTTTCCACCAGATCAGTGCATGACCTTTCAGTTTAAGGCTGACAAACTTAACTTGTTTGTCGCGGGGGATTTCTTTCCATTCGAAATACTGGTCGATTTGCTCGGCCCACTCTAGAAACTCTTCGGGATCCATCCTACCCTCGAACTCAGGAATTTCTATTTTTATGCCCTGATCCCAGCCCCAATGGGATTTCGCTTTCCTATGACTTTGCCTACGTCGCCTCTCAGACCCATCGGCGGAACTGACGCTGTCACCTCCTGACCCTAGATCTAACTTGCTATGCCCTGGTGACGCTCTAGTCCTGTGTTCGCGACGGGGTCGCGGTGGATTCTGGGAATTGGTGAAGGCCAAGGTCAAAGTTTCAATCTGGGTCTGAAGCCTACCCATGTGTTCCTGTTGCCTTATGAAGGCATCGTGCCAAGTACGGGGTGGAGAGGATCCAGCCATTCTAGATTCTCTAGTAGATGCTATCGATTCACTCAGAGAGAAAGGGATGGTCCTAAAATGTATGCGATCACGCGACGCGTGTTACTAATTAATGCAAGGCACTAACTAAAATGAAAGAAGGAAAATAAAAAAAATTTCAGCAAACAGGCGATGATGCGAATGATGCGAGAGGACCGGCCGTTGCGTAAGGACGCGACGACTAGTGCGCTCTGATACCAACTTGATACGCTCTGATACCTACTTGATACGCTCTGATACCTACTTGATACGCTCTGATACCAACTTGATGGGATGCGTATGCTTAATTTAACCCAAGTGCAGAATTTAAACAATAAAAATCAGATTTCAGCATGTATAAACAAATTTCAGCAAAGGCCCATGATCGTAGTTCATCATTCATTCACTACCAATCAGATTTAACTCAACAAAATAATAAAATGGACAAGATGAACATTAATTTCAGATTATAATACTGAAGTCCAGCAATAAGAACAAGAACAATCTCAAATTAATAAGCCAATGTCTCAATAACATGCAAAGATCTAATCGAATAAACCCTAATGGATGAGACTCTCGGGAAAACAGAAATTTAGGGATTCTAAGATAAAATCAGCAACAAGGCCGGTTGCGAGAAAGGAAATATCACATGAAAAGATCAGAGGATAATCCAAACCGTGCTTAGGTCAATGCCGGCAGCTTTCCGATACTCCGTGTTGCAGATGAATGGCGCGGAAGGGGGAGGCGTGATCCAGAAGACGGGGTGAAGAAGCCGAGACGATGATCTTGAAGACGAAGAAACTCCACGTCGATCTTCCGTGAAGCCGTGGACGAGTGGTGAGGCGACGGGGTAGAAGCTTGCGAAGGAAGAAAAGGATCAGAAGCAGGGAAGATTTGTTGGAAGGGATAAACCGAACAAGCGCACACGCTTCTTCAATCTAGGGTTTCAATTTCATATTCATCTCCCCTTCTCTCAAATAGGGTTTGTAGCTTTATAGGGGATGAAACAATCAAAGAAGGCACACAAAAAAGGAAAGAAAGAGAGAGACGCGTGGGAGGAGAGAGAGAAGACCGCGGAAGAGAGAGAGAGGGTCGGTGTGTCCGCGGGAGAGGGAGAGAGGACCGGCCGGCTAGGGGTTCGGTTAGATGTTTTGGGATTTTGATTTCCCTTAGAATCTCATCCATTGAGATTTAAGTTGTCCTAAGATCCTACGGCTAAAAAGTAAACACAGAAATGAGTCAGTTCGGCATCTGTGGCTCGAACCGGATGCGAACATGGCTCGCACCTACCCAAACCAGAAATAAAAACTGAAATAACTAAAGATCCGTTGGTCGGATCGAAATAAAGTAAAAACCAAAGTTGTCGGGCTTCGATTGAGCTTTCCACTGATGCAGACGGATCGACGATCGGCTTCCTGGATCTCCGGGGAGGGTGAAAATACACGATCAGCTGTAGAAAAACTGTATGTAGTAGGCTCGTCTGCATCAATTTCAGATATATATCTCGGCATTTATCATGTGCTGAAGGTTAGGGAATCATTATATATGCAAGTGTTACGAAGGAGCCATACCCTTAGCCTTGAGAGTCCTTTCGCACATTCTTAACATATAATTTCCCTTTGCAGACGCATATGGTAAATGGCGTCAGCTTAGGCTACCCTCAACCGGGCTCACGAGACCAAAACCCTTGGGATACCAGTGGTGGCAGAGGCTACTCTCTGCTTCGACATTCTTTCTCAGATAGTGCACTGCTACCTTCAGCCTTCTATTTGGCTAAGCCTACCCTCAACTTTATGTCACCTGCATCTTTCGTTAGCAGAATCCATCCATTCTCATACCGGCTGAATCTGTCATGTTACTCTGTTGACTAATCTTTGACCATTCTCTGAATCAACACGATGATGTCATGTGGGGTACAATTTCCGAACATCTATAGTGCCCGTTCAATCAAGTTGAGCTCCATGGAACACCATGGTTGAAACCAACTTGAGTGCTAAGCTCAAAATTGAGGAAGATGCTGTGGAACTACTAGTTTATAGATCTGATGTCTCACAAAAATCGAGAACTCTGTAACATTCTATGATAGTACTTCAATTTCATACCGCACATCTATTGTCTTCTGCAAGCAATAATGAGGGAAAAGTTAATAGCATTTAACAGTTTTATCAAATACGACTTAAGTATTTGAAAAAAATTGACACATGTTTTATAATAATTACCTTGTAGCTATAAAATTTATCTCCACATATTATGAATACCTTCTTTTTAACAATTTGATGTTAAGAAACATAAGTAACTGTTCTTATGAATATGATTATTCTGCGAGATTGTTGCTACATCTATTATGGCTGCATCAATTATGTCAAATAAATGGTTAGCGATATCCAATGATCGCTGCATCAATTTACATTTGTTCAGTTTTTGTTATCAGATCTTGATCACCAGCATAATTCCTTTTTTTTTTCCACTCTTGTATCTAGGCTTCTTAAGATTGTGATAAACGTGAAAAAAGGTCCATGATGCTACAACTAGTAGATATGTTTGTGATCTCTGAATAATATGCTTTCCCTAGTAATATGGTAGGATTCATTTTTAGTACTTAAATTTAGTTTCACCGCATGCAGTGGTTACTTGGCACCGGAGTACGCATTGCAAGGCCAGTTAACTAAGAAGGCTGACATATATAGCTTTGGAGTCCTTGTCCTTGAGATAGTTAGTGGCAGAAGTAATTCGAAGGCATCTTTGTCCAAAATGGAGAAATTCCTGTTGGAATGGGTAAGTTTTCTTTTAGTGATATATTTTTATCTTGATTTGCTCAAACTTTGTCTGCTAGTGTTCGGTTTGTCTTTTTGCTTTTGCCAATTACCTTGTCTTATAATTGTGTTATTTTTTTTCTATCCAAATGATAATGTTTATCCAGATCCTGAACAACTATATGTCATTTTTAATACCAACTCCATGCGAAGTATAGCCAATTAGGAAAACTTGAACGATAAGAATACACCTGAAGATAATACTCAGTAGTTAGTTATTACAAAAATATCTCCATGGATTATTTGAGGAACTCCAGTCCACATTTTATCCAATGATTCGGGATATTTGAGAGTTTGGTGCCCGATGTTTCTATTTATCAGATTTTGATTGTAGCTCTTTTTGGGGAAGTTGCTAGTATCCCCATGGAAAGCTGAGTATATGAAGTCGTACAACATTCTTGAGTATGTGGCCAACACAATGCGATTGGCCAATTGCTTTAGAGCCCATAAATGTGTAACAGAATGCCACAAAGATATCGTTTTGTGGATCCAATAGCACATGAACTTTCTGTACTTCATGCCTAATTTCATTAAATAAGGTGACAGATGCAGTAGCCTCCGAGAAAGTGTGAATTTCATGGGAGAAAAGTCTATGAGCACATCATTGTGAAGAGGATGATGTAGTTTTCACATTATCACATTCATCGACCAGATCTTCAAGAAGTTGGATGAATCTCCGTCGGTCAATATCAAGAGGTGACAAACAGCGATGCCAAGTCGAACGAGAATTTGATACCATGATAACTTGAAGAAAAATGTTGGAAGTGTGAACCCAAATCTCATTATGGCATGAAGTCAAATATATGCACTCACATTACTTGCACATAACGAGGTTGGGCCAAACAAGGGTTTATAAGCCTATGTACTTACACTATCTGCAAGACACATAGAAAAGAATGAAAAAATTGATGAAATATATATTTTAACCACTACACCACATGTCTCGAACAGAATCGAGTGTAAACAAAGTCCTGCAATTTCATCATTTGTGGACTAATAGGAATGAGATTCCAAATATTCGATTCTATTTTTGATGAGTATGGATGCTGTAAAATAAATAGTATTGTAAGGGATGCTGACAAGTTACAGGCTCTTGGTAGGGACCGTGGAAGAAAATATAATTAATATGGTACGCCATCTTTTTGCTTGGCTCGTGAAAGGAATATTTCTTCATACAGTTCCCAAGTGAAGAATACAAAGTTATGAATAGTGCTGATTTATAATGCAAGATGTGGGGGAAGCTTTTCAGTGCTCCCACCCACAACCTACCAACAACCAAGGCGTCAAAACGTAATCATTTACATGGAAACCCCTCCGCAATCCAGGAAGGGGAAAACCACAGGCAAAGTCTGAGCTCGTCAGCTTTTGATTTTCTTTTATTATTCTTATCATCACATAAACATATACATGTAATGTTCTCTCTTCTCCCGCGTACATGTGTCTCACAATTCAATAGAGAGGAGGGTGTTACCATCAATGATGGTTGGTGTCGATGGACCGATCCGGCGAAAGAAAATTCCAAGACGAATCGGTCGAAGGGCAATCTATGCCAGGCTCATCGAACCATCGGTGCGCTACTTGCTCGGGTGCATCGACCCGTTGACTGGGGTTTGGTTATCGGCTCCGCTTGTTGGCGTTATTTTGCAACGGGATTGTGTGGAGCCTGTGGCATCCCGCCTTTGTGGGCGAGAAAAGGAGGGGGGGCAGGGGGCTGCGGAACCGGGGCACGAGGGGGCGAAGCCCCTTCTAGCTTTGTTGTCCCCTTGATCGCCAGAGATCGAGAAGAGAGAGAGCACCCCTCTCACTTTGTTATCCCCTTGATCATCAGAGACCGAGAAGAGAGAGAGAGAGAGAGAGAGAGAGAGAGGTGGGGGGGGGGGGGGGGGTTGGGGCCGATTGCCCTTTGCTGGCCGAAGACGAACGCAAAGGTGGAGGGTTGACTGCCCTCCCCTGGTTGTCGTGGCTGGCGGGAGGCAAGGACGAGGGGAGGAGAGCTGGCAGCTCCTCCCCCTACCAGCGGTAGTACCCGAAGACGAAGGTGCGGGGGAGGGGGAGCTCACAGACCCCTCCTTCTGATGGCTGAGATGGCCTAATGACGAATCTTGGCAATGTATTGCACATCTGATTGCTCAGGTTGGCCTGATGGCTGATTGTGGTGATGTACACACTACACATTCGACGATTGAGATTGACCTAATGGTCGATCGGGGAGCAATGTACCGCACATCCAATAGCTGTGATTGGCCTGATGGTCGATCGGGGAGCAATGTACCGCACATCCAATAGCTGTGATTGGCCTGATGGTCAATCGAGGTGATGTATCACACATCTGATGATTGATATGACCTGATGACTGATCGGGGTGAATCGTGATGTATTGCACATCCGACGATTGAGATTGGCTTGATGGCCAATCAAGATGATATTTCGTACATCCGATGGCTGAGATGCAATGATAACCGATCGGGGCGATGTATCGCACATCCTACGGTTGAGCGACGCAGATCGGATCGAGTCCGACTCCTTCGCCTCTAGTAAAAGTGTGGCCGAGGAGCCAATGTGGTCTGCCTCTTTCGCCTCTAATGCATGTGTGGGTGAGGAGGGCTAAAGCGGTCCAATTTCTTCGCCGCTAATAAGTGGGGGTGAGGAGGGCCAATGCAGTCCGCCTCCTTCACCTCTAGCAGAAGTGAGGAGGGCCAAAGCGGCTTGACTCCTTCGCCTCTAGTAAAAGTGTGGACTAGGAGGGCCAAAGGGGTCCGACTCCTTCACCTCTAGTAAAAGTGTGGGTGAGGAGGGTCAAAGGGGTCCGACTCCTTCACCTCTAATACGTATGGGGGTGAGGAGGCCCAATGCGGTCCAACTTCTTCGTCTCTAAATATGAGTGGGCACGAGAAGGAACAATGCGGTCCGCCGCCTTCACTTTTAGTAGAAGTGAGGGCGAGGAGGGCCAAAGCGGTCTGACTCTTTCACTTCTAATATGTGTGGGGGCGAGGAGAGCCAATGCAGTATGATTCCTTCGCCTCTAATGCGCGTGTGGGCGATGAGGGTCAAAGTGGTCCGACTGTTTCGCCTCTAGTATGAGTGGGGGCGAGGAGGGCCAATTCGGTCTGCTTACTTCGCCTCTAGTATGAGTGGGGGCGAGGAGGGCCAATTCGGTCTGCTTACTTCGCCTCTAGTGGAAGTGAGGGTGAGGAGGGTCAAAGCAGTTTGACTCCTTCGCCTCTAGTAAAAGTGTGAGGGCCAAAGCGGTCCGACTCTCTCACCTCTAATATGTGTGGGGCGAGGAGGGCCAATGCGATCTTGCTCCTTCGCCTCTAAATATGAGTGGAGAACGAGGAGGGCCAATACGGTCCGCCTCCTTCGTCTCTAATGTATGTGTGGGTGAGGAGGGCCAAAGCGGTCCGCCTCCTTCGCTTCTAATAAGTGGGGGCGAGGAGGGCTAATGTGGCCCGCCTCCTTCGCCTTTAGCAGAAGGGAGAGTGAGGAGGGGCCAAAGTAGTCCGACTCCTTCATCTCTAAATATTAGTGTGGGTGAGGAGGGCCAATGCGATCCACCTCTTTCGCCTCTAGTAGAAGTCAGGGCGAGAAGGGCCAAAGCGGTCCGACTCCTGACCTCTCTCGTCGGGGGTTGGTGTCCGTCGCTGAAGGCAACTGGCACGTTAGACTTCAAGTCTGCGACGACCGGCGTCGTGTTACCGCGGGTAGCAGCGGTCAGGGATGATGGTATTCGTCGCATAGTCAGTTCAGGATGGCCTGTGTGGCACCGACCCTAGCGCTCTCTCACCTGGGGGCGCTCATCACCAAAGAAGCAGCCCAGGGCTGCCAGTGGGGCACTGGCCCTAGAGTTCCATTTTGCTCACGGGGGCATCTACAATCTCTATACTGGACCAGGGTCGCTTGCAAGGTTTCGGTACTAGACGTCTACGAGGATCACTACAATTCAAGCTACTGGACCAAGGCCGCTTGCAGTGCTTCGACCCTGTAATCATTTTATTGTTCGTGGCTTCACTCGCTTGGGTGACCTTTGATTAGGGCCGCTAGTGGGTGAGCTACTAAGTCGGAGCCCCCGAGTGGCTGTTTGTTGGCTTTGCTACCGAGTGACTTGACTCAAATAGTCAAATCCTTACAGTTAGCATTTTGTTCGAGACCAGCCTTCTAAGGCTGGCCCCACGTTGGGCGCTAAATTATGGGGTAAGCTTTCCATTGATCTCACCCACAATCTACCAACAGCCAAGGATTCAAACACAATCATTTACCTGAAAACCCCTCGGTTTTCTTTTATTATTCTTATCATCACACAAACATATACATGTAATGTCCTATCTCCTCCCGCGTACATGTGTCTCTCACAATTGAAGGTAGATAAGGGTTTTTACTTGTACAGGAGAGATGCCATCAGACCGACAATTTTAAAAAATTAGTGCCCCATCAAGTCTGTCAAAGTCTAGTGGGTACCATGTTAGACTTGGTTGATATCTAGAATATTGCTATGATGAAAGCTATGAAAGCACAGTCCCAATGCAAAAGCAAAGGAATATATACTTCACAAGGAGTAATTTCTGCTAAGAGTAGAGAATAGTAAGCTAAGGTGCACGAAAGAATGCCAAGGAAATTTTAATGCATCTTCAGATGACTTTCAATTATTTAAGGCAATTTTTCTTGTATATTCAGTTGCAGGTAATTTACCATAATTCGATCGACATCCATTTTGCAGACATGGCAGCTTTACAAAGAAGAAAGACTGACAGAGCTGGTGGACCCAACTCTCAAGGACTATCCCGAAGAGGAGGTCGTCAGGTACATCAAGGTCGCGCTATTCTGCACCCAAGCGGCGGCCAAGCGGCGGCCGTCCATGCTCAAGGTCATGGAGATGTTGTCCAAGCCCGTCAGGCTCAGCGAGAAGGAGCTGACGCCCCCCGGCCTGATCGAGGACTCGGACAGAGCAAGTAGAGACTCGAGAGCAACAAACTCCAGTGGCTCCTTGAGGGATTCCTCTTCCCTGACTGCCGTTGCCCCATTCACCTTAACGCCTGTTACCTTCACCGATATGGTTCCGAGGTGATATCCGATCTCTCGCAGAATCATGGAAAGGTAGGAGCTAGCCCGGCATCAAACACCAGGGAGGGAGAAAGACGAGGACTGCATCCCTCATCTCCCCTGATCGGATCTTTGAGGTCCTGTTTGTATTCATATTGATCTGGATGAAAAAAATCTAGTTTTCATCATTATCATCTGCTTGCATACATTTACAATTTTTGCTCGAGCGAGCTACAAACAGGGCCCCCGAGTTTACTGGTTGTACATTTTTTTTTTCTTTTTCCTTTCCATGCCCATTTAATTTTTAGACCACATATTTACATGAATGAACTGCTATTTAGGGTTCAGCGGGTCCCACGAGAATCTGTGTGAGCAACGAAAATTTGAGATTTTGTGAAATTTCGGAAATATCTAGTTTTTCCGGGGTACCGAAACTAAATGTCAGGTCAGAAACACCGGAATTTTCTCCGTGTATAGATGTCCCGTAATATCCGCAATAGTTCGAGAAATTTGGCAGAAATATCTCGGTTTTCCGGAATTCCGATATGTAACCGAAATTAGAGATTTGCTTCCTTGAATCTGCTTGAGTTGCAATTTATGTGACTGTTCAATTTGAATGGAGCAAACTTTTGATGATATTTTCAATCCACTTCACATCAAAAGCTACACTGAGGAATGCTTGGGCTGAGATAAACATCCATCAGACGTAATGGTATCTGCCTCAGAACTTAAAGTGGTGAACAAGTCCTCAATGTTCGTATGAGGTGGCAAGTGGAGCATGGGTTTTGACTACACGGATAGGTCAGTTGTGTGCGGCTGTGGCTTTTCAGTGTCAGGTCGAAAGGGAGGAGGCAAATTAGTAAGGTATTACAATATGCACTGTTGCTTGGAAAGGAATGCTATGAGGAAGTCGGTTCGTAGGTTATGCGTTGCATGTCGGCTTGGGATTGTCTGGAGGAGGTTTCAGTGCAATGGATTTCGCGGACTGCTAATAGTGCTGCCCATTGGTTTGCCAATGGTTGCCGTGTTTCTGGGTGGGAAAGGATGTTGGGAGTCCGATTTCCTCCTTGGTTCGTACACCCTCGTCGGTGAGAACATGAAGGTCATACAGTTATGACCTCCTTCCGGGGTACCCCCCAAAAAAAAAAAGTCCTAAATGTATCAAGCAAGCAGTACCGGTCATGTCTTCTACCCCACATCACAATCAGCTGTACACCTCGTTTTTATTGGGGCCCATTTGGATACGCTCCGGATCCGGGATTTTGGAAGCCTAGAAACCCTAAAAAATCCAAAAAAGTTTGTATGGATACGATCAGATCCTGAAGCCCAAAATTGAGACATGGAGCTCTGGAGCCCTTTTTTGGGACCAAGGCCTGTTTGGATACACTCCGAGATCTTGATTTTGGGAGCCCAGAATCCCTAAAAAGACTCGATTGGGCATACGCAAGTGCAGCAAATCAATCGGGTAGCGAAAATGCTCTCCATTCCATACCCCAGCATACCAATCAGCTGAAACCCCAGAGTTGGACTCATCTCCACTAACTGGAGGTCCACTAGTTGTGGGGAGCCATTCGATGCACTCACAATGAGTTCGGCTGCATGCATCGGACAGCTCCCTCGCAACTAGTGGGCCTCCAATTATTGGAGAGGAATCGAACTCATCCGGACCTCATCCTGAGACCTGATGCAAGAATGGAAGGAAGATCCCAGGAGAGAACAAACAGGCAATGAGGGCACCAATCTCACCTGTACAAAGCCGCCATCAGTTTCATGTACATCACCTTGGTTGGTAGAACAAAGTGCGAAATCATAGGAAATGAATTCACAGTTTTCGATCGAAAACAAAAGAATTCACAGTTGAGAAAGAGAAATGACATTGGCAATCAATTCTCGAGCTCATATATCGCTCCACAGACCAATATATTCGATAAACACTAAACTATTCGATAACCGATACAGGGACTTAAAGCTTACTACAGAGTTAATTGTTCTCACTAACCAACTCATGACAACTGACAAGAGACAGCCCTACCACCCTATATAACTAGGGAACAAAGCTATTCAGCCATCCGGTTTTCCATCCGTAGCTGGCCATTCTGATGTGGCACCTGATCACAGCCATCCCTTTGCCTGCCAGTCAGGCCAGAGTATGATTCACATATCAAGGTTTGGTGCAGCGGACGGCTGTGATCAGGTGTCATATCAGGATGGCCCGATCTGGGTCGACAACAGGATGGCTGAATATCATTTTCCATAACTAGGTGGCAACCGGCACCATCACCGCAGATGCCTGGACTGCTGAGGTGGCTTCCTTTGTTGGGGTTGCGCCTTCTTTGCCAGGTGTAGCTGGTTTGTTTCCAAGAGCAGCTGCAGCGGTGGCACCATCTTTGGCTGGAGTTGGGGGCAGCTGCGGGGATTTCATGTGGGGTGGGGGAGTATGCTTCAGCTTCAGCAGTATATGACGAAGCCTCGAGAGGTCAGTGGGCTTGCCAGGCTTTGGACCCTGGACGACGATGATTGACGGCTTCTTCTCCTGCTCCTTCTTCCCCCTCTTCCTCTCGATGCTGGGCAGCTCGTGCGGGATCAGCTCCGCGATCGATTTCCAGATCTGTTTATCTGCATCGGCATCGAACTTCTCCTGGTTGGCCAGGAATAGCTGGGCCCACAAACAAAGCACTCGTTGAGTTCAGGAAATAATCCAGAGCGTAGAAATAAGACTTCTGAGCGAATCGACGGCATTAGCACTTGTTACCTTCTCTCTTTCTCGATTGTCGGCCTTGTTTGTGTCGCAGTTTGCTTTCCTCTTCTCGTGGAAGGCTCGCTTGAAATCCTCAGCTTCGACAATGATTTGGTAACGTGTCTCTTTTTCCGTTCTCTCTTTGTCCTCCAGAAGGATGGCATTTTGGCTGCAAAGCGATGGATAAGTCATGACCATTTCCCTCTTTGAAAACAATTGAATAAATTCGTGGGAAACAAAACAGAGTCGCAATTTCAACAAACAAGACAGCTCAAAATGTCCAAATATATAATAGAATCAATAAAATTGATGTGCATATATATATATATATATATAGGGGAGGGATACTCTTACTAATTGGGTCTTACTAATGGGGCTTACAAATGATCCCAACCATCCGTTTGAATCGGATGGATGGCTGGGATAAAGTGAGATATCTCTCTCTCTCTCTCTCTCTCTCTCTCTCTCTCTCTCTCTCTCTCTCCATTGATCATCACCAGCCCGACCCCCCTCCCGTCCAGCTCCAGCGACCCGACCCCCCCTCCCGTTCGGCTCCGGCGACCCCCCCTCCCGTTCAGCTCCGGCGACCTGACCCCCTCTCCCGTCCGGCAGCCCCGACCCCCCCCGGCCTTCCCCCCTTGGAACACAGCCCCCCTCCCCTCCGGCTCCAGCGCAGAGCTCCGGCAGCCCTCCGACCTCCGACCCCGACCCGACAGCTCCAGATCCGGCAGCCCCCGACCCCTCCGGCCTCCAGATCCAGATCCGGCAGCCTCCGACTCCGACCCCGATCCAGATCCGGCAGCCCCCGACCCCTCCGGCCTCCAGATCTGGCAGCCCCATTCCCCTCCGGCGATCGGTGCCGGATTTGGAGGGAAGGGCGGTCGGGGCTGTGCCGGATGGGACTGCCGGTGTCGCCAGAAGGGGAGAGGGTCGGGGCTGCGCCGGTCGGGACTGACGGTGTCGCCGGAGCCGGAGCCATCGGGGTCGGGTCTGCCGGACGGGAGGGGGCGGTCGGTGCCGGAGCCGGAGCCGTCGGGGTCGGAGGGCTGCCGGAGCCGGAGGGAAGGGGTCGGGACTGGTTTAGTTGATGGAAAGAGAGAGAGTGATAGAGAGATGGATGGTTTAATCCCAACCATCCATCAAAATCGATGGATGGCTGGGATCATTTGTAAGCCCCATTAGTAAGAGGCCATTAGTAAGAGTATCCCTCCCCATATATATATATATATATATATATATATATATATATATATATATATATATATATATATAGGGTCAGGATCAGATGACCCAGCAAATTTTTGACCCAGCAATAACCCAGCACCCTTTGATGAACCTAGAGGTTTTAGAATTGGTAGGCATGCTCTCTATGGTATGTTGATCATCCTCACAAAAAATCAGCCCATTCTAAAACCTCTAGGTGCATCAATTGCGCTCTTCAAATCAACGGTTTCTGACTGTCAATTTTAACCGTTGATTTGAAGAGCACATTTGATGCACCTAGAGGTTTTAGAATGGGCTAATTTTTTGTGAGGATGATCAACATACCATAGAGAGCATGCCTACCAATTTTCATCAAATTCTAAAACCTCTAGGTTCATCAAAAGGTGCTGGGTTATTGCTAGGTCAAAATTTGCTGGGTCAGCCGATCCCGACCCATATATATATATATATATATATATATATATATATATATATATATATATATATATATATATATATATATATATATATATATATATATATACCCATCATTCAAATCGTCATATAGAGGTTTCAGAATTTGTTGATTTTTTTTGTGAGGATTATCACTTTAGCCTAGATATCACATCCACAATAAAATAAGCAGACATTCTAAAACCTATAAGTGCATCATGTCTAAAAGGCGTTATTGACCATCCATTTTTACCGTTTAACACAAGCGGGAAGTCACCACATGTGAGTGGAGGAGAGTCGCCACACAGAGGGGAAAAAAAAGGGACCCACCTGGCCCCAGGAGTTGCTACACGAGTGGAGAAAAGAGTCATAACAGGTAGGGCCCACCATGAGCATCCACAACACCACCGACTAGAGGATCCATAGTGGGATTTGAACCATGACCACCTACCACGAGATTCACGACAACACTGAGCTATTAGTTGAGTGCGGACTCCAGGTTGATACTTGAGGATCCAACCCATCTTCTACAAGATTCTGCTAGGTGCTCGTACTAGTCTTGCATAACACCTGAAACTAAAGGCTAATGTTTAATGTTGAAGGTTGATTAAAATATAGGTGTGCTCATCTCTTTCACACATGACAACTACGGTTGCATCCCAGTGATTAACCCCACAATTTTCCTCCTGGGTGGTCGCATGATCAAATCTCGGGCTTGTCTTATGCCGTGTGGCGTATAAAAAAAGTGGTGCACCTGAGGGCAGAAACAAGGCCCGTCTTTAGCGAGGGAAAAAAATACTTTGCGCTCCTGCAGTTGGCAAGCTTCGAACCATGGTTTCTCTTGTGCAAAGGTACATACAGGCGTCGCTCTAACCAGGATATGTATGTCTATAAAAAAAAACTCTTTCACACACTGAATATGAAAACTTAATCGATTTCATGGGCATTGTTAAGCACACAAGAGGCAATGTTTTGTGTGTTTAGACTTTATGAGCATTGCAACGTTATGAATGTTTGTCGTGTGGGAACATGCATAGAATGTTCATTTTGATTCTTTTGATTATTGATTAATATTTAATGTGGGCCTTGTTCACTGCCTATTAGCCTCCAAAAATATGTGCTGACCTTCTATACAATCCATCAAGATGATTATGTACCAGCCTTGGATCAGGTTAATGCATAGGAACAGCTTCCCACAGAAGATAAATGCTAATTTAGAAATACGAAGGAGTAGATAGGAGTTGGTAATACTACATGAAATGCAATTTTACTAGAAAAGAAATGAAAACAAAATCTCAATGAAAACTGCTGATCAAAAGCCACACCAATATGATCTTTCATTATCTGATTTCTATTACCAAAAAAAAAGGAATCGGCATTAACTTATTGCAAATTTGTATATAATTTGAGTCTCTCTCTCTCTCTCTCTCTCTCTCTCTCTGTCTCTAACACACACACGCGCGCGCCGTATTCATGGAAATATAAGAATACGAAAACTAGTTTTGAACTCGAAGGAAAAATGACTTTTCATTTTCTGGATAAAATAGATGGAAAACAAAAGCTCATACTTTTCCATTGTCGAGCTTCGGGTGGAATCTGTAGTGATACCTTTCTTACTGAACCTTTTCCTTCAAAGCGCAAGCCAAGCCATTAGGAGACTTTAACATTTTCTTTTCCAAGGATAACCTTTTACTTTTCTTCTTATTTTCCATTGTTTTCTCACCAAACAGCCCCAGAGGCAGGACAAAAGGTGTTGAAATGCTAAACCACTAGAGAAAACAAGAGGAACCATGACATCCCAATGCTCTAAACTTTAAGTTTACTCACCACATCTTCAACTCCCCGAAACCCTAAGTTACACCACATCTCTCTCTCTCTCTCTCCAATATTATTCAATTTCAATTTTTTCCTTCTCCTTATGTCTTACTAGCAGTTAGATGCAACTATTGTTGTTGCTTGTACTCTTTTGCCGATGATGAAGAGGAAGAAGAAGGAAATGACGAGGAAAGAAAGGAAACGAATAGAAAGATACAAAAAATGAGAACATAACACCCCCTTTGTTGAGAAATCATGAATATCAAACCTGAGGGAGATCCTTGAGGGCATAACACCCCTTTGCTGAGCAATCATGAATATCAAACATGAGGGAAATCCCTTAGGGCATCATACCCCCTTTGTTGAGAAATCATGAATATCAAATATGAGGGAGATCCTTAGGGCATCACCAATCCTTACTCAAACCCTTCTCAGATTTGAATCTGAGTAAATAAGTCCCAATATCAACTCTAGCCCTTTACTCCAACTCATACCAAATTGAGTTTTACTCAGATTTTTCACAAAATCGACGGAGATCAACTCAAATCTCATACCTAATTCCCAACGGTCATCTCCAAGACCTTCCTATTTACAACATTGCCATCCAATGGATGAGTTTTTGTTCAAATCTGAGTAAAAGCTCTAAAATCAGCTCCAATCCCTACTCAAACTCATACCAAATTGAGTTTTTAGTCAAATTTGAGCAAGGGTTGGAGTGTTATGTATCAGATTGAGTTGTTACTCAAATTTGAGTAAGGGCTGGAGATGCTCTTTACGTCGAGTCCCTCAACAATATTTAAAAAAGGGCTAATGTGTGCAAGGTTCCTAACAAAGAGATCGGTTTAGCCTAAGGATATACAAGAGATCCGTTTAGCCTAAGGTCTCTGCACCGAAACTAACCCCCCCCCCCTCTCTTCTTCCCTCTCACCCGAGTAGCGGCAGAGGTGGCAAGCGCGAGCGGCTCCGGCAGCTGCGGCGGGCGCGAGTGGTTCCGGCGTCAGCAACCTCGGCGACCTCAACCTCGACCCCGACGACCTAGCGAGCGGCGGAGGCAAAGGCGGGGATTCGGTTAGGTCTAGGGTTCATCCCATAGCCTGTAGATTAGGTTCGGCCAGCCGGGGGGGGGGGGGGTTTCAGTGGAACACCATAAGCTTGTAGCTGTCCTTCCCCTTAAACTGATCTCTTTGTGAGGGACCTCTCACTAAGTCCCCCTTAAAAAAAAAGGTCCAGCCTCTTGTTCTGTCAACAGAAAGAAAATGGCCAAAAATTGCAGTGATCCTTGCTCAGAAGAATGACTTTTAACTTGGGGACAATCAGAGGAAACATTCTTTCACAAACAACAGAGAGCGTAGATAAATTGATTTTGCGACTTCTGATCAATTTTTCAGTTCTAATTTTCAATGGAGACAAACAAGAAAGAAAGAAATGACACATCAAATTCAGAAAAATGAAAGAAACCCAGTTCTTAGAATTCGAAGTCAAATTCTTTTCACCGAGAATCAAAGATGTGGGGCTATTCTATCATACCATCGAATCTAGAGAAATCTAGAAGGATTTAAAGCACAAGAAAACATATCTAGGTGGAGGGGCTCACCGGCGCCAGAACACGCGATCTAGTGT